>ML778516.1:47581-96294 GCA_009831015.1 Picea engelmannii
ATAATTAATTTAATAATAATCCTAAAAGATTAGCTAAACTGTATTTATATCTTAAAATAACATTTCTAATAGGATATTATTAAATAGTGTTCATAAGGGTTAATGATTGATTTAATTATTAATTAAATTCATTAATTAATAAACTATTAAAATAATGGTTAAGAATAAAATATAACATTTAATCAAGTTACGTATAAAAGAAGGGATCACATAAGGATCCCGAGAAGATAAGAGAATTAATGAATGGATAAGGGTAATTAAATGGAGGGATAAGGAATTTAATGCAGGATGGAGTGTCGATGAAGGAAGGAGGAATAAGGGGGGGAAATGGATTGGAGAGGGGATTCATTCTACAAGAGGGGAATTTACAGTGCACCGGGGGGTTGCTGGAGGTTTTGGGCTCGGAGGCCTAGGATATCCGTTGATATCCTAGGGCTAGGCGCTACTAGTCGGTAGGGAGGTTGGTTTTGGGGTGGTTTCCTAAAGAAGCAAGCTAAGGAAGCAAGCGACAACATCAAAGGAAGCAAGCGGAAACATCAGGTTCAGGTTAGAGTTATGAATTGTTTTGATGTAAATTGTTATTAAATTTTATTACTATGCAAAATTAGATTTCGAATGTGGTAGATTAAGTAATTTCCAAATTTTACGGTGGTGTTCTAATTTAATGGTTGTTATAATTAATTTAGAGTCATTACAAAAAATACATATATGCATCTTTTGGATAAGTGCTTGGTCATAGCCAGGATCACATTGTTGAAGGTTAAAAACAGGAGTTGGCACTCTCTAGGCTCCAGTTCGCAAGTTCAGAAATCAGGAGAATCAAGAGTGGCTCACATTGAAGCACCCAAGACGCGAAATTGTGAGGAACCTTTTGGGTAAGTGCTTGGTCATAGCTAGAGGTCATATCAATGAAGGATGGCTCCACAAAGGATATTAGCACTTACAACGTCCGTATTGGTCACAAGGGAAGATTTTTAGAGCCTCGAGGCGTCAAGATCGACTCAAAAAAGTTGTGGGCGCCACCTGGAAACATTCATGGGTGTCAGGCCTCATCCTGATCCCAATGAAGGAAGTTATTGAATATAGGGGTGACAGTTGAGACCTCGTCTCACCCCATAAATGGAAAGCATTGCAGAGAGCATCCATGACGACAGATTGTCCACCCGAAGCTCCCTCTTGGATGGATTTTCCTGTAAAACGCATAATTGTGCCTGTCTCGCATCTGACATGATAAGGCTTGCACAGTTTGACAGAGCGGGCACCGACCAGAAACTTTGAATAGAGGGGCCCGATCATGCTCCTGGTAGTTGCAGCAGTTTTTAGTATATGTAGGCAGTTTTGATATTTTGTTAGGGTTGAATGGTTGAGCTAGGCTCCCTGCTATTATAATATTTTGATTATGAACAACTGGTTCTTTGGTTATGTATTTGTTTTTGAGACATCTTGGTTAATCTAAGTCAACTTTCTTACTCCATCTTATTTTCCTCTGATACTGAGAGAGTTCATGTTTGATTGATTCACATTGATTGTTGTAATTGTATTATGATAAATGTTTGATTACAGTACTGTTATGATTTCTTTTAGCTTCCTTGGAATTTGAATCGAAGAGGACCTTGTGTTTAAGTTTTTCCTCCTTAGGCTTCTGGGAAATCTAATGTTCATAGAGGACCTCTACACCTTTCTCACTAAATCTTCCTCCTACTCACCCTTACACCAACTTACTGACTGAAGTTGATCCAAGACCTCAATGGATGGTGCATGCTAGTCCAGATTTCTGAGTTAGAACATTATTTTTCATTGATTCTTCTCCATCTGACCACCTAAAATTCATTTACATTCACTATAAAACTGATGGGTACTCGACTTACCTTCTATGAAATCTAAGGGTGACTTCTAGTGCTAACCACTTCATTAATTTCCTATTAGAAACAAATTTTATTTTTATAACTCTAGTTATATTGATTTATAAGCTTCATTAACTCCATTAGTCCTTTAATTATGTTGTTATAAGCCAATGATTATGAAGCATATAATAGATTAAACTATTTCAAAGTGGAGTTTCTTTCCATCCAACTTTTGTTACCATATTCTTAGTGATTACTTCTAAATTAATGAGTTCACCTAGCTCCTATGTTTTTCTTATATTTTTCCTCAAACTTCAATTGTTGCCTTTGAATATATGTGTTGGAATTTGATAGAAACTAGGGTTACTGGAAGTTAGAAACAAGAGCTCCAACTATTGTCTATGTGCACTAGAATTTTCAATCTTCCCAAAGCGAAGAAGGTCTCACCTAAAGCTGAACTGATAATTTAAATGGATAAAAAGACATAGCAGGATGGATTTGATCCAATATTTATTATTGATATGTTAATCCCATAATTTATACTTGTGAAAACAAGAATGACCAAAAGGGAACAATAATCAGATTCACAACCATAACCAAAAAAATATAAACAAATTCCATAACAAAGTAAACACACTACCATGAACCATAGGCAATACATACACAAAATTTAAAGTAAGGTCCCAATCCTCCCTTATTCATTCATAGTTAGATATTACAATAGAGTTGCATAGAAAGTGTCAAAGCATTCTCTACTCAGCATGAATCAATATCCAACTAGCAATAATAAGAAGAAATAACATCTAAGTAACCAAGATAAGAGAGAGTGTGTGTATGTGTGTCTTTCTATATCTTTCCCTTTAGCTTCAAAACTCTTTTATACATCCATAGCTAGATAAATTTGACCATGTTAAGTTCAGTTACAAAATAGGATAAGGAAGATTATGTCAATCTAGAATTTGATTTGGCTCATTAATTATACTCTACAACTCTTATCGGTTTGTATCTAACTTGCTCTTTGTCATGTTATTCTTCATGCACATCCTTTTCAATGATGTTTTTGCTCCCTTGTCAGGAAATATTGTCCATCCAGTGTTTCAGAAATCCCAAAACGAAGGGACTAACAAGCCCCAACCACAACCATTGACTCACCCTTGATTCAACCTTTTTTATCTTTCTATCCTTTCAACTAAGGGAAAAATCAAGGACAATCTATAGGGCTTGGTCATGGAAAACATCAAATTTGTCCAATTTTTCCTATCATTTACATAAAAATAGAAGCACTAGAAATGAAAGTCTAGGATTTTTTAGCATATAGGGTAGTTGTTTGCATCTGAGCCAATGCCTACCATTCAACATCCATGAATGAATCGAATTACTACAGTTGATATAATCATACTAAGTAATGTGTCAAAAGTATCTTAAGTATTTATTATCTTTATGGATGGTTAATGGAGGGATTCTAGCTTGTCTTCCACAACTTATATCTCACCATATTTAGCCTTATGATCCAAAGGATTGACAAGGTTTGCTTCCTTAGTGATTATTTGAGAAATGTGTTGATGTCAGAGCATCTTTTACAAGAATTTAGTATTTGACTTCTAAGGTCTTAGGAACTTTTTGAGAGGAACTTGGTTTCCTCATTGTAATTATTTACAATTATTTATAATTATTTTGTAATGGTCTAGGGTGTTCGAGAAGAAGGAATTTTTTCCACGAATGTAATAGGAGGTGGAATATTTAGGTAAATTAGGAGTTATGTTTGGATAAAATCCTATCTTCCAGGATTAAAATCGAGTTTTTTTCAGCGAAATAATTTTTTTTTGTAATTTTGGACAGATTTAATCATATCTCTATGGATTAGATCGATCTGTTCCTTACTGTATTAAAGGTCTTATAGGAGAGGAAAAAGAGTGGTGTGAGTGTTTGGAATGAGTGAAGTGTGAGAGAATTCAAAAGGAATTGAGTTTCACATTGTAACCTTATTTCCTTCAATCATTGAATAAAAGAAAATCGTGAATTTATGTTCTTATTTATTTTGGATTGAGTTCATATGTGTTAAATAAGCAACGGAAAATTGTTTGTGACTACAGGAAAAAATATCATGCACAGAGTGGTTCATGTTCTGAACCAAAACCTTGTTAAAATCCCTGCGCATTTATGTTTTGAATCTTGGATGGCTAGGATCAAATCGGGAGGATTATATCAATAGTCCACAACATTGCGGCCATCATGTATCGACATTTTTCTTATTGCTTGGTTTTGGAATAAGCTTTAAATCTTGAAGTCTCGAGGTCTGACACACGTGGCGTAAGTGGAATGGATAGGAGAATCATTATAAAGAAGATAACAATACACCATCGATCATGATAGAATTGACGGTGGTCATGTTTTAATCGACATATTCAAAGTATAAAAGGGGACCCATAAGATTAATATCTAACCATTGATTAAAGTGGAAGATCGATGGTGAAATATTAGTGCGTATCAACAAAGTACGAGGAGGTTAACACAAGGAGGTCTGGGACCCCACGGTCTAGTGACTGAGATATGTGGCATCCATAAGTAGTTCTAGTAGGGCCCACACAATCAGACCCTTCTAATAGTGTTGAGGATTGACAACCAAGATTATATTTCCAACACATAATATCGACTGATCTTATCATCACAGAGATCGACAATTTGAGGTTTTAAAGGATTGGAGAGAATAAAAGTCTCGACGTCCTAATGATGAGGTACGTTAGGTGGAAGTTATTTTTGACTTACAGTTCCTCATGGATTTTATATGGAAACCTTTGTAATATATTGAATGATGTATATTTGATCTGGATTCCTCCAGATTGAAGGTGGACATTAAAATCTTGGCCCATTATGGTTGATCATTGATCAACTTCAGTATCAACGATCCAAAATGATCAAGTACCTCCACAGGGTTAATCATATGGTTCTTATTCATAGGTCATATGATAAAGGATCTTAAAATCTATTTTTAATCCCATAGTCCTTATCACTTGGTCACAAGAGTAAAAGAAGACCAATGTCTGAATTCAAAATTTTAGAATTATTCTTATTTTAATTCAATTAACGAACTCTGCAAAATTGTTAGAGCTTGAAGAGAGAGAACCAGTCTGGATTGGGAGCCAGTTTGGGATCAGAGTGCACAAATTTTAGGAAAGGATAATTGAATATGGCCTTTATAATATGAGGAGGAAGAGGTTGAGGATGAGGAATACATATTGAAAATGCAGAAGTAATTGAAGAAATGAGAAATTTTCACGAAGGATTGGAGGAAATGGAACCTGCTCAATGAAGAAGTGTTGACTTGGGAGATTTCAATGAAGAAAAAGAAGTTGAAGAATCCAAAGATGGAGCAGATATTGAACAAGAAGCTGTTCAATAAAAATTAATTATAGGTATCATGGGAGTTATCTCTAGAACAAGAATGGAGGTGCCATTGTATGAACACAACCTGAATGTAGATGATTTGATGGAATAGATTAGTACTTTGAACAAGTACTTTTAATATGAAAATGTGGCTGATGAGGAAAAGGTGAAATTTGTTGTGACAAGGATGAAAGGACATGCAATACTCTGGTGGGATGGAGTACAAGATGAGACGTAGAGAAACGTAAAGACCAAAATCAAGAGCTAGGATAGAGAGGTAGTAAAATTGAAAGGTAAATTCATGCCCTGATACTATCAACTTAATGTTTTTAGACACTGTGAAGAATTTGAAGTAGAGAGGTATGTCAATTAAAGAATACATTAAAGAGTTTTATAAATTCAATATAAGAGATGTTCATATAGAAGGGAATCCTGATAAAGTTTATATATATCTTAATGGATTAATATATGAGATGCAAGATGAAATTGGAATTTTATCTCCTAACACTACTGAAGAAGCATATCAGTTTGATATTGATGTTGAAGAGAAAATAGCAATAAAGAAGAATCAAATAAGTAGAGGTTGCAGTTCAACAAGAGATTTAGCACAACAAGGTGGCAGAGGAAGATCTACAACACTAAAGGATGAATCCAGTAGCTCACATCAGCAAGGACATACACAAAGAGGTTGTGATTTCAGAGGGAGAATACATTATCAAAGAGGTAGGGGATATTATAACATATGTTTTAAATGTAATAAGTTTGGCCATAGATCGCATGAATGTCCACAAATTGATTCCACCAATAGAGGAAATGAAAATTTTGTTCAGGAAAAAGAATAAAGTGTGGAGTCATATGTACATGAGAATGTACCATAAGTTGGAGAGTCTTTCATGATGAAGAGAGTATTGTTGAAGCCACATAAAGAGATTAAATAACCTACAAAATAAAAGGTAAATGTTGTAAATTCATTATTGATAGTGGAAGTACTAGTAATTTGGTGTCTATAGAAATGGTTGAAAAGTTGGATTTTAAAAATACAACACACCTTGTTTCATATAAGGTGTCATGGTTTCAAAAGGGACATCATCTAACAATAAATGAACAATGTGAAGTGGAGTTTCATATTGGAAGATATAAGGACAAGGTAGTTTGTGATGTGATGTCTATGGATGTGTGGCATATTTTTTTAGGTAGACCTTGGTAGTATGGCATAAAGGAAATACATGATTGAAGGAACAACGCATACACTTTTGAGAAATATGGATATAAACACACTCTCTTACCATTGAAGGATGAAGGAGTGACTGAAGAAAACAACTGAAACATATTATTGATTAGTGAAAATTAATTATTGCAAGATATTAAAAAGGAAGAGCTACATTTTTCCATTATTGGTAAACCAAAGGTAATTCTCACCAGTACAAATTTAAATGATATGCCTAAATACGTTAAAGATTTGTATGATGAATTTGTTGATATTGTGGTTGATTATTTACCAAATGAATTATATCCATTGAGAAGTATTAGTCATGATATATATTTAATTATAGGGTGCAACCTTCCAAATGAAGTAGCATATTGAATTATCCCACAGGAGAATGGGAAGATAAGAAATCAAGTACAGGAGTTGTTGGATAAAGGTCTAATCAGAGAATGTTTGAGTCCATGTGAATTTCCAATAATGCTCATTCCAAAGAAAGATGAATGATGGAGAATATGTATAGATTCCAGAGCTATAAATAAGATCACAAACTGGTATAGATTTCCATTACCCCAAATTGATGATTTGATAAATTTCTTGAGTTGTGCTAACTATTTTTCAAAATTGGATTTGAAAAGTGGGTATCATCAGATCAGGATTAGAGAAGGAGATTAATGGAAAACAATATTTAAAACAAATGATGGATTGTATGAATGGTTGGTAATGCATTTTGGACTCACAAATGCCTGTAACAATTTTAGGAGGTTGATGAATGAAGTACTTAAAGAATTCATTGGTAAATTTTTCATTGTTTATCTACATGATATTATGATCTATAGTCATTCTAGAGAAGAACACTTGAGATGCCTCAAGTTGGTTTTAGATAAACTACAACAAGAAAAGCTACTGATCAATTCGAAAAAGTGTAGTTTTATGAAGACATAGTTGGTTTATTTTGTCTTTGTGATATCTAGAAAAGGCTTGAAGATGGACCAAGAAAAGGTAAAGGCTATAATAAATTTTCCTACTCCAAAGAATGATTTCGAGGTAAGAATGTTTCATGCCTTGGAAAGATTTTATAGAAAATTCATTAGGAATTTTAGTGGGATATGTGCTCCAATTGTAGAAACCATTAAAGGAACCAAACAACCATTTAAATGGACATAAGAAGTTGATAAGAGCTTTAAATTATTAAATAAGAAGAGAACAAAACAACCAATTTTAGCATTGTAAGATTTTAATAAAATATTTCGAGTTGAATGTGATGAAAGTGGGATTGCAATAGGAGTTGTTATAAGTCACGAAAAGAAACCAATTGCTTATTTTATTGAGAAATTAAATGAAGAAAAGAAACAATATTCTTCATATGACAAGGTGTTTAATGAAATTATTCAAGCACTAAAGAAATGGAGATATTACCTCATGCCAAAGGAATTTGTCCTTTACAATCATAATCATGCCTTGCATTATATTAGTATCCAAAACAAATTAAATCAAAGACATGTCAAATGGATTGCGCTCTTGCATAATTCCACTTTTGTTATTAAACATATCAGTGGGAAATCAAATAAGGTAGCAGATGCATTGAGCAGAGTCATTTTGCTTTTACAATAGTTTCAAGTACATGTTATAGGATTTGACGAGTTGAAAGGAATGTATAGAGATGATGTCGATTTTAAATATGCTTGTGTAGCTTGTGAAAATATAGTAAGAATAGACAAAAATCCATGGTTAGATTGCATGATTTAAGAATATTTATTATTTAAAGGCAACACATTATGTATTCAAATATGTTCAATGAAGGAAAACCTATTGAAGGAAAAACACAATGGTGGATTAGCAGGACATTTTGGACAACACAAAACATTTTCTCAGCTAAGTACATCTTATTCATGGCCTGGTATGTAGAATGATTTCATGAAATTTGTTAAAAAATGTGGGATTTGTCAATATGAAAAAGGAAGGAGACATAATATTGGATTGTATCAGCCATTTCCAATCCCTGACCAGCCATGGGAATCTGTAAGTATGGACTTTGTGTTAGGATTTACAAGAACTTAAAAAGGTAATGATTCAATTTATGTGGTTGTTGATATATTCTAAAAAATGGCACACTTTATATATTGTAAGAAGACCAATGATGCATCTCACATTCTAGATTTGATCTTTGAAGAAGTTGTTAGGTTGCATGGATTGCTAAAACGTATTGTTTCTGACAGAGACACAAAATTTGTGAGTCATTTTTGGAGAACTTTATGGAAACATTTAGGGACCAATATAAACTTTAGTTCAACATACCACCCACAAATTGATGGGAAAACATAGGTGGTAAATAGAAGTTTGGGAAATATTTTGAGATGTTTGGTAAATGAGCATCCCAAACGGAGGGATCAGGTACCTGCAAAAGGATTTTTTTCATATAATGATTCACCTAATATAAGAAAAAGGTTAATTCCATTTCATGTTTTGTATGGAATGCATCCTAGAGGAATTTGTGAGTTGAGGAATCTAGGAAAACAAGAAATTAGAAGTGTTGATGGTGAAGATTTTGCAGTAAGTAGGCAAGAATTGCAGGAAAGGTTCAAGCAATAGCTACAGGATAAAAACAACAAGTACAAACAAAAGAAAGATTTGAAGAGATGAAAAATGGAATTTGAAGTTAGAAACTTGGTCATGACACACCTTAGAAGAGAAAGGTTTCCTAGGGGGGAATATAACAAATTAAAGATTAAAAATATTGGACCATATAAACTGTTAAGAAAATTTTCCTCAAATGCTTATGAAATAGAACTTCCAAGTAACCTTGGAATTTATTCAATATTTAATGTATCATATTTATACCCTTTCAAGGAACCAACAAATGATTTCATAGATGCACCTGACAATGACACCATTCATACCATTGATTGGGAGAAACACCTACCTACAACACAACAAAATAAGATTGAATCTATTTTAGACCAAAAGGTAGTAAAGAAGACAAGGGGTAAAGAGTACTTTCAGTAATTGATCAATTATAAGGAAAAACATGTTGAAGATGCCACGTGTTGATTATTTGGGTTGGTTGTCATTGATTTCAACCCTTGAAGAAAGTTTGGTAGAAAATTTCAGTAGCACAAAGGTTTGGGTAATGGACCCAAATTTGTTTGATGGATAATGGTATGAGTTTTGATATATTTATAGGCAAGCCTATTCCAGATGGATAATACATGTCATGCCATTTTCGGTAGTATGTGGAACGTCACATAACTCCTCACAGTTAGAGAGTTATGGCCATGTGAAGTTGGAGAACCCTCATGAGTCATCTAGAAGCCCCAAAAGGTCAAAGTAGTCAAAGTGGTTTAAGAGATTTTAGAAGGTAAATAATAAAGTGAAGTGATGAGTATACTATAAATCAAAGTGAATACAAAATAAATTATTTAAATAATAAAGTTAATGGAGAAATTACTAAGTGGACAAGTGGTTAGAAGTGGGTTAGCCCTAAAAAAAGGAAAGTGGTTTAAGATGGTTAGAAGGTAACCCCTTGAGGTAAAGTGAAGTGATGAGTGTACTATAATTCAAAGTGGATACAAAATAAATTATTTAAATAATAAATTTAATGGATAAATTACTAATTGGACAAGTGGTTAGAAGTGGGTTAACCCTAAATGGTTAAAAGGTAACCCCTTGAGGAAGCTACATTAAAGTAACCCCTTCAGGAAGCTACTTGAAAGTGGGATAAGATGGTTAAAAGGTAACCCTTTGACGAAGATACATGAAAGTATAAATAAGAGGCAAGGCTCTCTCATTTTAATTACACTTGAGAATATTTATGAATATAGGTGACTGAGGTAACCAAAGGATATCTAAGCCGAATTTCAAAGGGAAGGTGAAGTAAAGAAGGATGAAATTCAAGGGAGGATAAATTCTTTTGATGATTCTTTCTAAGGTATGTTATTTATAGGTCATCTCAACATTTTCGCAATAATGTTTTCTCTAGAATGATCTAGACCGTGAAATTGGGAGTTGAGGAAACATATCCAAGTAGTTGTGATACAAATTTCATCTTGTGGGTCCTTTTATTTTTGGAGTTACATGTCATGGACAATAGGGTTTGTGGTTAGTCCTGGAACTAGTATAAAATAGGTGTTTTGGGTAAAAACGTCATAACTTCTTCATAACATATCCAAATTTTGTAAGACCAAATGTATTGGTTAGAGTACAGTCTATAGTATTCTTTGTACAATTTTCATATCCATACAACAAATATTTCGTGTCGGGCATGCTATACAGGTTTGCCCTCTAGAATAAGACAAAATTCAACAAGGTATTCCATTTTTCTATAACTCCTTCCTGAGAGGTTCCAAGTAGTGAAATATGGAGGAATTACATTAAAGACACTGAAGAACCGTGTGTACCATTTTCATATATTTATTCATTATAGCTACATAGTTATCATTATTGCAAGTTAGGGTTTTTGACTAATCAAAAATTAGTCATGTGAGACTAAAGTAAAGTTTGATGAAAATGGTAATCTCTTGTTGTTAAAGTTAAGGAACATTTGCAGGTATGTGATCATATATACCAGGTCTATTACAAAGTTACAAATCAGATTTGGATGATGAAATTAGTGAGGGATTTTGGTTGAGGTACATGTTGGGTACATGGTTGAGACAAGTAGTTGATGAGTTTGCACATACATGAGGTGTATAGTTGATGATGTTGGTACATCTTGATGAGTCATAATGTGACATCCCCAAAATAAAGTATTTTTGAAATTCAAAATTTGTTAGAAAATTATTCTGTTTTTAGCAAATTCGAATTTCAAAATTTTTTGCCATTTATGGCAATTTCAAATTTTGAATTTAATAAATTGTGATTAATTATTATGACTGTTGGGAAGAGACCTGATTTGACCCAACAGTTTATTTGAGTATGACACTTGTATGTAAATAGAATATTGTTTTAATTATTACAGGAGGACAAATGGAACAACCATGTTAAATTTAGTTGACCATGACTCCATGAGTGGGGAACATGTTGGAACTACCTCTGGGGTGATTGTTACAAGTAGAAAATCATGGATTTGGCCATTGGTAGCCCCTGGAAATCAGGGATTTAGAAAAGATGAAAAAATTCTCAAGGGAGGGAAAAGACCTAGGCAAAAAAAAATGGGTTTCTTATAAATAGCGTATGCGAGGAGGCAGGACGCTGCCTAGTGTGTTGGGGAAGAAAGACGACTGAGTTTTTGTTGTTATGAACACTATTGATTGAGTTTGAGGCAGGAGGAGTCTGTTGAAACTGAAATAAATTTTGAAGGAGGAGATTCCAAGTTCACCTTCATGGGCTCATGGTCAGGCTAGGGGTGAATCAGGCAAGTAGTTTGGCTACCCTGTTCTACAGTTGGGAGGAATATGGTTGTTCCCTTTGTCATCCCGTAAATTGTTCCATTTATGTAATTCTTTTCCTTCTTTTTTTGAATGACTATATCTAATTGTTGTAATGTATCTATTGAATGATTATCTCTAATTATTGTAATGCATCTAATTATTTGTTGTAATGCATCTATGTGAAGGGTCATATCTATTACTCTAATATGTCTTCTTATATGATTACATCTGACTATTGAAATGTATATGTTGTGGAGGGTGAAGTATTTTTCATGGATGTAATATGTCTGTTGGTGTGAAGTTGTGATAGACGACCAAATTCTAGAATTTTCCCTCCTATAATTAGAATGCTAGGCAGAAGCACCTATAAATATAGATATAACTGAATGTGGAAAGGAGTAGATTAACTTCAATTGTGTGTTTCCTGTCTGAAATTAAATTTCAGATGGAACTGTGTATGTATAGCTATAATTGAGCAAGTATATATATATATATATATATATATATATATATAAACAAGACTATATGTAATTCTATAATTAAAATTTTCAAATAGTCAAAATATAGATCCTACGGAACATCGGTATATATTTATGAACTTATGCGATAAAATGAAATATATATATATATATATACAGATCTATTTACTGTTGGCGTCTTGTACAATCAACATTGATTAAAAGAGAATCTAGTAACTATAACATAAAATCCTTTACACAGAGAACTATGGTCCTATTATACTAGTAGCCATTGTCAATGGAAACTCAAATGGAGATTTTAGAGACCCCTCCTAGATCTCATCACAGTACCAAACCTTTTGATAGATGATACATGTAAAAACTCATAGATTAATCCTTTAAGAATCCTGTAAGGTGAAACTGAACTTTTAATCCTTTTACACATACTGTCTCACATAACGAAAGTAAGAGAACAAATGCAAATCAGGGAGTCATGAAAGATAATGTGAAATTTATAGAAGTAGTTGAGTATACACTACTTTCTCGTTTGACATAATTACTACCTTAGATTGAAGAAGGAAGACATTGCATATTCAAAAAATGGCTTTTAGCATATGATTATTTTTATAAAGAATTTAACCCAGGCATAAATGACAGAGTCATAAACTTTTAAACCTAGCTCTGTCTATTTACCTAAGACATGACAAGGCAACACCTTTGTGACAGGAAATCATATAGTTTCAAACATTCCATATGCACAGAAGTAAGATAGAGCAAGAACAAAACCTGAATTCATCTCGGATTGAAATACAAAGTCTGTCCAATTAATTACGAGTTTAGGCTAAAATATTACAACTGTAAGATAAAAAGGCTATAGACCCAACATATCCTATCTTGCCAAGGATCTATGAAGTTAAAGATTTAAAGTGAAGCTACAAGAGTGAAAGAACTAACATTATATTATTCAGATGGAAAGAGAATGTAAATCGTATTTACTTCTTCAAGTGTCAAGTTAGAACATAATAAAAAAAATCTGATTGAGCCTTTTGACCAAATCCTTTAGTTTCGAAATCGACCCTCGTTTGGGTTGTAAAATTTAACTACAGAATTAACACATATTGGATAAACTCTATCACAGAGAGTTAATCCTTTATGGCTTGAGTTGCCTAAGGTTCTGGAGGAAGGCATAACGTAACCTGATTACCTTTCACGTGAATGACAGTGGTAGTCCTCCATGTATCCACGTAGCCAAAACCCTGCACACATTGTGACATAGTCATTACAATCCGTCCAATAGAAAGGGAAATGATTTAATAAAATGGGAAAGTACAACCAAATTAAAAACTTAACTCCAGATGGGAAAATCTGACCTCTTCCCTGTTGCAACCATCGTGTATTTGTCTAGACCAGAAGGGAAGGAGGAATCCAAACCTCTTTGATGGGTACCCTTGCAAAAGAAAGGGACCATCATTAATAACAAGAAAATGAGAATAATCAAAGTAACATTATCGAAACAAATAATGAGTACCATCTATATATATACAAGATGCATAATAAGTATACACCTGAGTTTTAAGTCAAAGGGGAAAATGTATAGATCCATTATTTTATTCATTACACTACAAACAAATTCAAGGAACATGTAGAAAACAACACAATGACAAAACTCCAATATACATGCCTTCGCGCACATCCAGATTATAAATAAGTGGCCATGAAGAAAATAACCTGAATTTCTTTAGCCCCAGTTACAGTCTGTGTCTTACAAAATGGTTAGCTTGACTACTATCCATTCGGGGAGACTCAGAATCGAAGAGATTTCAATCTTAAGAACTCATCAATAAGTTTGGAAGTAGGAAAAAGGGTGAAGAAAAATCCCTATCTGTGTATGTGACCAAGATAGAAAAACCAACTACGTATCAAAGGGGAAAACAACAACGAGGGTAGGAGGAGACGATAAGAGCCTATGGACAGATTACCACTCATGTAAAACGCTTATAATAAAATTATGAGAATAGTAAACTATAATAGAAGGGATTATCGTGTTAAATGTTTGTTGAATGAATATGAAAAATAAGACTGTCACTTACCGATAGAATTATAGTCAGAAGGCGCTCCCTCCCCAAAACCCTTGTGAAGTAAAACCAAGAAAACAACATTGTGGAAACACCGAACCATTTGCGAACCAGGCTGCACAATGAGTAAATGAACAATGGCTACTACCCTAAATCCGAAAAACTATGCATATTGAATGTAGTGGGTATGAAAGGAAGTGCGCCATGTGCTTTGAGCGAGCTGGCGTGCTTGGATGGAAGAAGGGTACAGAGTTGGCCCTCGTCCCTCACCCACCTCCTTTAATGGGCGGTTAGAAAATTTATTCCCGATTGTCAATGCCTTCAGTCACATTTATGAGGGTCAGCCTGGGTCTGTTCAAGAACCTATGTTTCAGATTTATTAACCTCTACTTGGTACTAGTCCAACTAGTGTCAGGGCTTAGACTAGTTAAGTCTGGTAAGGTTCGTTTAAATACTAGTTTGGGGCTCGTCTCTAGAATAGCAAGTTAGTGGACTACATGGCTAAGGGAAGACACTCATCCAAGCGAAGGAATAAGGATAAAGTTATCAAATCCTGTGGCATCTATTTAAGCAACCCAAAATGTTAAATCCAATAGTAAAACATTAGTTTGATTCCTTTGCTATGGTTATAAAAGTTGTGTCAGGATATTGGAGTTAAGCCTATGCGCGCATATGGAATTATGGATTAAGGAAGGACTGGAACCCTAAATCCTGATCCTATGTCCATTCCCTTACCATTACAAATTTAATTACTTAACCACTTACAAAAGACTAGTATGACTTAAAGAAGGGTTGAAGAGTAAACACTCGACCATGATTTTGTAATTGCTAGGAAAGGAAATTGAAAACATGAGAATCACAGGTACCCTAAGGATATTCCTCCTTTTATAAATATATCTCTTACAAGTTTAGAACTTATTGCCCCTTAGAATATTTTTTGTTTTTATGACAATTTTGAGGTTTATTACGTATGGTATCAGAGCAGAAGGTTACAACACTGGACCTGAACATGGCCACATTAGTTGATTAACATATATTTCAATTTATGAAAAACTAATAAACCTTCTTGTTACAAACATAAATCCCTTTCTGTTTTGTGTGAATTATGGTAGCTTAGGAAGATACAAAAATCAGGCTTGATGGGAATCTAGAATAAGGGAATCCTAAAAATCAGAGACAGAATAATGACGGAAGCTCACCTACCGAAGTTCTGGAAACAATGAGGAAGCTCATTGTCGAACTGCAAGTTTTCAAAGCCGATAATAAAGAACTGAAGAAAGCACAACAGGAATAAAAGGAAATAAATGAAGTCCTGCTGCGCAGTATAGTGACAAAGAAAATCCCAAAGGATGATAATAATGAAGAGGAGGTCAGTAAAAGGGCCTCCAATAATTATGGGCCAGTAGTAGAAAAAGGGAACAATTCGTTTGAAGGTACACCTTCAGCTGAAGATAAGACTAAAATAGACAGAAAAAGAAAACAAATAGAACATCTTGAAGGAGAATTTAAGAAGATTAAACAAACTACATTTTAAGGGGAATCCAGAATAGGTGAGGAATTTGAGGCCTGGTTATTAGATATCAAAAAATATTTCCAAATATACAACTATTCCAGAAATACGAAAGTAAGAATGGCCATTTACAACTTGAAAGGAAAAGCCAGCATCTGGTGGCAGGATCTAAAATTGGCGAACGGATTAAAAGATAAACATATGGAATGGTCCAACTTCAAGAAATATTTCAAAAAACAGTACCTATCTGAAAGCTACTATGAAAGGAAAATGAAAGAATTTTATGAGTTATGACTTGGTCAAATGACAATGGAGGATATTATAAACAAATTCCTAGAATTACTAAGGTTTGTACCTTACATCCGAGAGGACAAGGTAAAAATCCAGTGATTCCTAAGCTATTTACCACAGTATTACAGGGATAGAATTGAGTTTGACAATCCCAAGTCCTTGAGTGAAGTATTCAGGAAAGCATGAATGTGCTACAACCAGTAAAAACAACGAATATAATTTACCAAAGCTTGGAAGGATAAGAAACAAGACCGAATGAACCAACAGAAGATGAGATACCAGCGAGCTCCTTATCGGAATGCAGCAAAAAGTTTTCCCAGAAAATATTTTCATTCAAACCATCCAATCACACAAGGAGGCGGTAAAATGGTAAACCTAGGAACAAAGAAGTTTGGGGACAACCCCTAGGAACCATTAAAGTGTTAGGAATGTGGATATCCTCATCTAAGGAGGAATTGTCCACGTTTAAATCCAGCAAATAGAACTGCGGTGCACAATTTGCAGGAAGCCTCGACGATGGGTTATGTGGGAAGAAACTTGCATCGAATAAATGTAGTCATAGATGGTCGGCAAGCCGACCACCAGTCCTCTGTGGTGGAAATCGAAGGCAAAATCAATAACACTAGAATTTGTTTTTTAATTGATCCTGGAGCTATGTTAAGTTATATCACTCTTGGTGTGGTAGAGTCAAATATAATTAGGAAAATGAAACAAAAAAAATCATGGATGGTACAATTAGCAACATGAACAAAAAGGAAAGTGGTTGACTTTATTTTTTAATCAGAATTCAATCTAGATGGTCAAGACATAAAAACAAATCTGAATATTCTGCCACTAGGATCTTATGACGTAATTATCGGAATGGATTGGTTGGAAAATCACAAAGCAGTTCTAGATTGTTATACAAAGACACTTAATTATAAACATGATTATGAAACTACTACAACAACCCAAGGTATACCAAAACCAGTATCAGTTAGGCAAGTCTCAGCAATTCAATTCAAGAAATGCATTAGAAATGGTTGCCATGTTTACGCCATCTAAGTAACGAATCTGTTAGAAAAATAAGATAATCTAAAGTTAGAAGACTTTGTTGTCCTACGTGAATTCCAAGACATGTGTGTTGACATGATACTAGAATTACCTCCTAGAAGAGAAATAGACTTCTCCATAGACCTTCTACCTGGTTCAGCCCCTATCTCTAAAGAACCTTACCGAATGATTTTACCATAATTGATAGAATTAAAAATACAATTACAAGAAATGTTGGACAAAGAGTATATCAAACCGAGTGTTTCACCATGGGGGGCATCAGTCCTCTTTGTGAAAAAGAAATACGATACTCTAAGACTATGTATCGATTATAGACAATTGAATAAAATGACTACTAAGAACAAATACCCCTTACCTACGATAAATGACATGTTCGACCAAGTAGGTGGGGCCAAGATCTTTTCGAAATTGAATTTACGATCTGGTTATCATCAAGTTAGGATAAAGGATGAGGATACAAGCACAACATCTTTTCGAACAAGATATGGAAACTACAAATTCGTAGTCATACATTTTGGACTCACCTACACACCAGACACATTTATGTGCCTAATGAACAGTATCTTCAGTCAATACTTGGACAAGTTTGTACTGGTATTTATCGACGATATTCTGGTGTACTCTAAAACAGAAGAAGAACACTAAGAACACTTAAGAATAGTTCTGCAAACTTTGAGGAAGCACAAACTGTACGCTAAATTTGATAAGTGTGATTTTTATCAAAGGAAGATACAATACCTAGGGCATCTAATTTCTGCAAAAGGAATTGCAGTTGAGCCTGAGAAAATAAGGGCCATCATGGAATGGTTGGTACCTAAAGATGTAGCAGATATATGGTCATTCATGGGAATCATCGGATATTATCGTAGATTTATAGAGGGGTTTTCCAAAATAGCCTACCCCATAACATCATTACAAAATAAAGGGACCAAGTTTAACTGTTCACAAAAGTGTCAAGATAGTTTTAACAAGTTGAAGGAATTATTGACAAATGCACCCACTTTAAAGATACCGGACCCCGATAAAGACTTTATCATATGTGTTGATGCAAATAAAGAAGGATTAGGTGTTGTCTTAACTCCGGAAGGACACGTGATTTGTTATGATTCCCAGAAATTAAGAGAGCATGAGAGAAATTATGTCACTCATGACTTAGAATTGGCAGCAGTAATACACACCTTAAAATGTGGCGACACTACATAATGGGCATAAAATTTCTATTATTAACGGATAATAGCTGTGTAAAATATTTGTTTAGCCAACCAGATCTTAATGCAAGGTAAGAAAGGTGGCTAGCCTTTTTGAGCGAATTTGATTTCGAGGTCATACATATAAAGGGTAAGGAAAATAAAGCAACAGATGTCTTACGCAGAAGAGTCCATGGGTCATTTGAGATAAATATCAGCAAGGCAGACAGTGATCTGGAACAAATAATAAGGATGGCAGGTATTAACGACGAAAATTACGCTAAGATAATGGTATAATTACAAAACAGTACCGCAAACTCAGATAAAATAGATCTGAGTATTGACAAAAATGGACTATTATGATTTGAAAACAAACTTTATATACCCGATTCAGTAGAGTTAAAGATAATAGTCTTGGGTGAAGTGCATAATAAACCGTATTTTGGCCATCCAGGATACCAGGAAACGATAAAAACACTTAGAAAACTATTTTACTGGCCTAATATGACGGGAGAAATAGTAGAATACTTGGCTAGGTGCCAATATTGTTAGCAGGTTAAGTCCGAACACCAGCATCCAACCGACCTATTACAACCATTACCAGTTCCATAATGGAAATGAGAGACCATATCACTGGACTTCATAACAGGTTTTTCTAAAACTCATAAACATAATGATTTTATTATGGTTGTAATCAATAAACTCAATAAGTTTGCACACTTTATTCCTATGAAATCTACTTTTAAAGCTATAAAAATTGCTGAAATATTTATGAAAGAATTTTTTAGACTGCATGGTATTCCTAAAATGGTGATCTCAGACAGAGACGTAAAATTTACGTCCACTTTTTGGAAAGAATTGTTTGCAGGGATAATTACTAATTTGAATTTCAGCATGAGTTACCATCCACAAACAGATGGACAGACTGAACAAACAAATCAAATAATAGAATATATTCTCCACATGTACATAAGAACAAAACTGAGTAAGTGGGAAGACTACTTGCACTTGGTAGAGTTCACATATAACAATGGGTACCAAACTTCAGCTAAATTGAGCCCCTTCGAGGTACTATATGGTATAAAGTGTACGACACCAATTAGATTAGACGACCTAGTAGACTGACTCATGGTTGGACTAGAAATGCTCCAAGAAATAGAAAGTATGGTAAGAAGGGTCCAACAGAACTTAAAGGAGGAACATGATAGACAGAAAAGTTATGCGGACTAGAAAAGAAGACACTTGGAATTTCAAGTGGGAGACCATGTTTACTTAAAGGTCAAAGCCCTAAAGAGTTCACTAAAACTCGTGAATTGTGCCAAGTTGGCACCTAGGTTTTGTGGGCCCTTCGAGATATTAGCTCAAATTGGACTCGTATCTTACCAACTTGCACTTCCATCTAATTTAAGAATTCATAATGTATTTCATGTTTCCTTGTTGAAAAATTATGTCCATGACCCTAATCACATGATTGATTGGAACGTGGTGTAGGTGGAACCAGAAGGCGAGTTCCAAGCGGAACCCCTACACATTTTGGACCAGAGAGAAACAACACTTTGGAACAGAGTCGTCGCTCAAGTAAAAGTGAAATGGAAGCACTTTAGTCCTAAGGAGGCCACTTGGGAGTTTGAGGGAGATTTGCATAAATCTCATCCAATACTATTCCAAGAAAAGAACAAACACTGAGGATAGTGTTTTATTGAAGGGAGAAAGTATGTAACATCCCCAAAAATAAAGTATTTTTGAAATTCAAAATTTGTTAGAAAATTATTCCGTTTTTAGTAAATTCAAATTTTGAATTTTTTGGGCATTTATGGCAATTCCAAATTCCGAATGTAATAAATTGTAATTAATTATTATGACTATTGGGAAGAGACATGATTTGACCCAAAAGTCTATTTGCCTATGACACTTGTATGTAAACAGAATATTGTTTTAATTATTGCAGGAGGACAAATGGAACAACCATGTTAAATTTAGCTGACCATGACTCCATGAGTGGGGAACATGTTGGAACTACCTCTGGGCTGAATGTTACAAGTGGAAAATTAGGGATTTGGCCATTAGCAGCCCCTGAAAATCAAGGATTTAGAAAATCTATGAAAATTCCCAGGAGAGGGAAAAGACCTAGGCAAAAATATGGGTTTTCTATAAATAGCATATGTGAGGAGGCAGGATGCTGCCTAGTATGTTGCGGAAGAAAGACGACTGGTTTTCTTGTTGTTATGAACATTACTCATTGAGTGTGACGCGAGAGGAGTCTGTTGAAATTGAAAGACATTTTGAAGAAGGATATTCCAAGTTCACCCTCATGGGTTCATGGTTAGGCTAGGGGGTGAATCAGGAAAGTAGTTTGGCTACCCTGTTCTATGGTTGGGAGGAATGTGGTTGTTCCCTTTGTCCTCCCGCAAATTGTTTCAAATATGTAATTTTTTTCCTTCTCTGTTTGAATGACTATATCTAATAGTTGCAATGTATCTGTTGAATGATTATATCTAATTGGTGTAATGCATCTATTTGAATGATTATGTCAATTTGTTGTAATGCATCTGTGTGAAGGGTCATATATATTATTGTAATATGTCTTCTTGAATGATTACATTTGACTTATGAAATGTATCTATTGTGGAAGGTGAAGTATTTTTTGTTGATGTAATCTGTCTATTGGTGCGAAGTTGTGATAGACACCCAAATTCTAGAATTGACCCTCCTATAATTAGAATGCTAGGCAGAAGCACCTATAAATATAGATATAACTAAATGTGGAAAGGAGTAGATTAAATTCAATTGTTTGTTTCCTATCTGAAATGAAATTTAAGACATAACTGTCTATGTATAACTAGAATTGACCAAGTATATAGATATATATGTGTAAACAAGACAACTATATGTAATTTTGTAATTACAATTTCCAGAAAGTCAAAATATAGATCCTACAAAACATCGATATATATTTATGAACTTACATGATAGAATGAAATTTATTTATATATATATATATATATATATATATATATATATATACAGATCTATTTACTGTCGGTGTCTTGTACAATCAACATTGATTAAAAGAGAATCTAGTAACTATAACAGAAAATCCTTTACACAGAGAACTGTTGTCCTATTATACCAGTAGCCATTGTCAATAGGAACTCAAATAATTATGAGTAAAGGAAATACCCCAAATGGAGAGTCTGGAGACCCCTCCTATATCTCATCAAAGTACCAAACCTTTTGATAGATTATACACGTACAAACTCATAGATTAAGCCTTTCAGAATGCTGTTAGGTGAAACTGAACTTTTAATCCTTTTACACATACTGTCTCATAGAATGAAAGTAAGAGAACAAATGAAAATTAGGGAGTCATGAAAGATAATGTGAAATTCATAGAAGTAGTTGAGTATACATTGCTTTCTCTTTTGACATAAATACTAACTTAGATTGCAGAAGGAAGACATTGCATCTTCAGAAAATGGCTTTTTGCATATGATTATTTTTATAAAGAATTTAACCTAGGCATAAATGACAAAGTCATAAAATTTTAAACCCAGCTCTGTCTATTTACCTAATACATGGACCAAGAAACACCTTCGTGACAGGAAATCATATAGTTTCAAACATTGCATATGCACAGAAGTAAGATAGAGCAAGAACAAAACTTGAATTCATCTCGAACTGAAATAAGCATTCCATCCAATTAATTACGAGTTCAGTTTGAAATATTACAACTGTAAGATAAAAAGGCTATACACCCAGCATATCCTATCTTTCCAAGGATCTATGAAGTTAAATATTTAAATTGAAGCTACAGGAGTGAAATAAATAACATTATATTATTCATATGGCAAGAGAATGTAAATCGTATTTACTTCTTCAAGTGTCAAGTTAGAACATAATAAAAAAATTCGATTGAGCCTTTCGGCCAAATCCTTTAGTTTTGAAATCAACCCTCGTTTGGGCCGTAAAATTTAACAATAGAAATAACACAGCTTGAATAACCTCTAACACAGAGAGTTAACCCTTTATGGCTTGAGTTGCCTAAGTTTTTGGAGGAATTCATAAAGGAACCCGATTACCTTTCATACAAATGATAGTGGTAGTTTGCCATGTATCTGCATAACTGAAACCCTGCACACAATGTGACACAGTCATTACAATCCGTTCAATAGAAAGGGAAAGGATTTAATAAAATGGGAAAGTACAATCGAAGTAAAAAATTAACTCTGTATGGGAAAAGTCGACCTCTTCCCTGCTACGACCATCGTGTATTCATCCAGACCATAAGGGAAGGAGGAATCCAAACCTCTCTGATGGGTACCCTCGTAAAACAAAGGGCCCATCATTAATAACAAAAATTTGAGAATAATCAAAGTAGCAGTATCAAAACAAATAATTAGTATTGTCTATATATATACAAGTCACATAATAAGTATACACCTCAAATTTAAGTCAAAGGGGAAAATGTACAGAACCATTATTCTATCCATTACACTACGAAGAAATTTAAGGAACATGTAGAAAACAACACAATGACAAAACTCCAGTATGCACGCCTTCACGCACATCCAGATTATAAATAAGTGGCCATGAAGAAAATAACCTGAATTTCTTTAGCCCCAGTTACAGTCTTAGTCTTACAAAATGATTAGCCTGACTACTAACCATTCAGGGAGACTGACAATTGAAGAGATTTCAATCTTAAGAACTCGTCAATAAGTTTGGAAGAAGGAAAAAGGGTGAAGAAAAATCCATGTCTGTCTATGCGACCAAGATAGAAAAACCAACTACGTATGAAAGGGGAAAACAATAATGAGGGAAGGAGGAGATGATAAGAGCCTATGGACAGGTTACCACTTGCGCAAAACACTTGTAAGAAAATTATGAGATTAGTAAATTGTAATAGAAGGGATGATTGTGTTAAACATTTTTTGAACGAATATGAAAAATAAGACTGTCACTTATTGATAGCATTACAGTCAGAAGGCGCTCCCTCCCCAAAACCCTTGCGAAGTAAAACCAAGAAAAAAAAATTGCGGAAACGCTGAACCCTTTGCGAACTAGGATGCTCAATGAGTATATGAGCAATGGCTACTACCCTAAATCCGAAAAACTATGCATATTGAATGTAGTGGTTACGACAGGAAGTGCACCATGTTCTTTTAGTGAGATGGTGTGCTTGGATGGAAGAAGGCTACAGATTTGGCCCTCGTCCCTCACCCACCTCCTTTAATGGTCGATAATAGAATTTATTCTCGACTGTCAATGCCTCAAGTCGCATTTACGAGGGCCAGCCTGGGTCTGTTCAAGAACCTATGTTTCAGATTTATTAACCTCTAGTCGCTACAAGTCCAGCTAGCATTGGGGCTTAGACTAGTTAAGTCGGGTAAGGTTCGTTTAACTGCCAGTTTGGGGCTCGTCTCCAAAATAGGAAGTTAGTGGACTACGTGACGAAGGGAAGACACTCAGCCAAGCAAAGGAATAAGTTGAAAGTTATCAAATCCTGTGTCATCTATTTAAGCAGTCAAAAACGTTAAATCCAACAGTAAAACATTAGTTCGATTCCTTTTCTATGGTTATAAAAGTTGTGTCAGGATATTGGAGTTAGGCCTACGCGCACATATGAAATTATGGATTAAGGAAGGACTAGAACCCTAAGTCCTGAGCCTATGTGCATTCCCTTATCATTACAAATTTAATTACTTAACCACTTACAAAAGCCTAGTATGACTTAAAGAAGGGTTGAAGAGTAAACACTTGACTATGATTCTGTAATTGCTAGGAAAGGAAATTGAAAACATGAGAATCACAGGTACCCTAAGGATATTCCTCCTTTTATAAATCTATCTCTTACAAGTTTAGAACTTATTTCCCCTTAGAAGAAAAAAAAAATTATGACGATTTTGAGGTTTATTACACATATTTTATGTGTATTTGATGCATGATTGGTACATATTTGGTGCATGGTTGATGCATTGGTTGATGGTACATGTTGAGGTATAGGTTGGTCCATGGTTTATGCACTTGTTTATGGTACAGGTTGATTATAGGTTGTTTTGTACAGGTCGATACATGGTTGATTGACTTGTTTATGGTACACGTTGATTACAAGTTGATTGGTATAGCTTGTTATAGTGGTATATCTCACAGTGATAGTGTAACAGTGGTTCCATCATTCTACTTGTACGTTGAGATGGTTGGACGGGACAAGGATAGGTGGTTGTAGCCGGATAACATAGGGGGTTGTGACCTCCTTCTGGTTGTATTCAGAGAATTGGGGAGTTGGAGCTTCCCTAAGGTTGTAGCCTGAGAAACTAGGGGGTTTGAGCCTCCTTCCAGTTGCATCTAGAAAAAAAAGGAAGTTGTACTTCCAATGAATGTAATTCTTCAATACATATAAGAAAAATCATTCTGTGGTTTTCTTCGGCTTTGGGTTTCCACGTAAAAACACTGATGTACTGTGTATGTATATGATTGCTCATTTGTTCATTCTTTATTTACTCTGAAATTATTTGATGATAATGCTACATTGATATAACACTTGCATTTTATGGTGAAAAAGGATTAAATTTCTCTATTATTGATTCACCCCCCCTCTCAGTAATCCAACAATTGGTATTAGAGAAGGTTCCTTCAGAAATCAGTTTAACCACTGAAAGGTAGATCATGGAGAGCAACAACATGTATAAAAATGGAATACCACAATTTTATGGACAAAAGTATACATTTTGGAGTAGAAGGATGAAAACATATATACAGGAACAGGGATTCGAAATTTGGCAATCAGTTGTAGATGGATACAAAAAACTAGCAGTTCCCCTGATAAATGAAAGAGCAATAAAACTCAGGAAAAATAATTCCAAAGCCACAAATCCATTTCTGAATGGTCTTTTTGAATCAATTTACACCAAAAATATACATTGTAAATCTACTAAGGATATTTGGGACAAGCTTACAAATATTTATGAAGGCGATTCAAAATTCAAAACAACAAATCTTCAAACTTACAGAGGTCAGTTCGAACAACTAAAGATGAAGGAAGATGAGAATATTGCAGCTTACTTCTTACGATTCGATGAAATAGTAAATGTAATCATAGTATTGGGAGAAGAAATTAAATAACATGTAATTGTTCAAAAGGTACTAAGATCTCTTCCTATGAGATTTGATCCTAAGATATCAACACTAGAAGAAAGTGCAGATCTAGACTCAATAAGCATTGATGAACTACATGGAATATTCACATCATATGAAATGAGAACTTAACAGGAAAATCCAGATATAAAGAAGCAACTTCCAAAGCATCCAAAAGGTCAAATAAAAAGGGAAAACAAAAAGAAAAAGAACATAGAAGCAACAATGACATCTTGGAAGATGATGAGAAATGACCAACTTTGTCATAATATTGAACAAGGGAGCCAGTGGAAGATATAAAGGTAAGTTTCCTTTGATTTGTTTTAATTGTGATGGTATTGGTCATTTTTCTAATAAATTTCCTCATAATAAAAACAAGAGGAATGATGAAGATTACTCAAATAGAAAACAAACATATAAAGGAAAAAGTGTAATAACCTAATACTTCTAAACATCATTCAGATTCATAAACATTTTATTTGGTAAACTGAAACAATAAATTCTTAACGTAATAGTGATTCTCATAACAACAACTTCAGTAACTTAGATTTATCAATAAATATTGAATTCATGACATAAAGAAATAAATACATAACTTAACAAAGTACCTGGTTCTGATGCTAATTTATGTTGTCTCTGTGCCTTTCTGCTACCTTCCTACTACCTGCTCCTCAGATCAATCCTACCACAAACAGGAAAATAACTGCCCAAAACTACTGTCCTCCCTGCCAACTAGGAAAACTACCTAGCTCCAGGATATCTACGGATATCCTGGCCATCCATGCCCAAAACCTCCAGAAACTCAGTGCCTCCCCTGATCAAAAGCCACAGTCTGAATCTCTGTGCTCATAGCAAGTCCAAAGGTCCTTAGAAAAATCTCTCCTCCATCGAATGATCCTCCCGTCCACCTTCCCCTTTCCCTTATTCCTCCTTCGCTGACTCATGCAGTTACTACTCCAACCACCCTTCGTCCTGTCCCTTCTCCCTCCTTAAATGTTTTATCTTCTCAGGATTCATCGGCTCCCTCTCTGCATACGCAACCATTTTATAACATTTCTCATTGATTTCTTAAGATTTATTTCTCAGGTCATTAAATGTGATCTGTAGTTAAAGTATTACTTAGTTAATCAAAATTATTTTCTTTAATTAATTTTACTTTATAATCTTTAACTATTTATTTAATTAGGGTTGTTACAAAAAGAATCACAAAGAAAGTTTTTAAGAAAGGCCTATGCACCAAAGAAGAAATATCATCATCAGATAAAGATGAAGTCAGTGACAGTGAGATAGAAAGAGTTATATTCATGGCTGTAGAAGACTCTGACAAATAATACACCAAAGAATAATATAAAGAGTCCGAAGAAGATTATGAAGAGGCAGAAGTTGACTACCGAGAAGAATTGTCATGTGCCATAGAAGTTATAATAAGAGAAAAGAAAAGAAAACAAGAATCTACAACAGGAACTATACAAGAAAGTAGACACTCAGGAACTAAAACAAATGATCACAAATTTTAAGGTTCAAATAGAAGAAGATAAAATAATTGAATGATCACTCAAAGAGTAGCTAGAAGAAAGAGGCGGGATCATTAGAAATTTGGAAGCAGAGATTGTCACATTAAGAAAGGATCTTCAAAAGAAAAATATGCAGAACAACTCAGAAGTTTTGGATGACATTACCATTAGTCAAAAACCTCATCATGAAAATTCTGGACTTGGATACAATCAGAAAGAAAATGGATCAAGCTCCAAAAAAAAAGAGCAAGAAACATATCCAAAAATCTATGAAGAAACAATCAAAGCGGATAGGAAGATCTTCAAGGAATATTATAGGGACACTCTTCCACCGAGAAGATTCAAATTTTAGAATCAACAACTGATAAATAGGCCTCAAGAAGAAGAAGGATTCAGAAGAGCAACTCCTTTCAAAAGATCTTCGACTCCAAGGTATCAAACTATATTTTTTGGTTTATGTTATGCATGTAATTTTGGACATAAAGATATGAATTGCAGAGCTAACAACAGGAACATAAACAAATTTGAAAGTCATACACAAAAGGGTTATTCAAGAATGCCTGGTGAAATAGAGAGAAGAAGCTACAACGGATTTGAATCATTGAGCACTGAAGTGGAATGCTACAAGTGCAACAAATTTGGAAACATGGACAAAGATTGCAAAATGAAAGCTACTCCTAGAGAACCACAAAAAAAAAACAACAGACATAGACAGGAACCTTATAAGAGAACATGGATAAGAAATTAGAATCAATATAGAAATGAAGAATGCACACTCTCTCTACAAGCTAAGAAGAAGAAACATGGTTGGTATGTTTATAGTGGTTGTTAAAAACACATGAAAGGTGATAAAGACAAGTTTCTTACATTAATAAAGGAAAGAGATGGATCATTCTCCTTGGGAAATCATGATTCAGCTAAAATCACTGGAAAAGGTACAGTCAGAATTGGAAACAAGAATACCAAGGCATAAAATGTTCTACTAGTAGAAGATATGAAACATAACCTTCTAAGTGTTAGTCAAATGTGTGACCAAGGTCATAAAGTTACTTTTGATTCACAAAAGTGTGAGATAAGAAAAGAAGGTTCAGGAAAATTGATTGCAACAGCTGCAAGAACTTCAAGCAACATATATGTACTAAGTGAAATTGGAAATGAAAAGTGTTGTCCAGGAAAAGAAGATAAATGTTGGCTATGGAATAGAAGAATGGGTCACATATACTTTTATAACCTTTTCAAAGTCAGCAAAAAGGAAGCAGTTAGAGAAATGCCCCAGATTACGAAACCAACCAACACTTTACGCAAGCATTGTCAACAAGGAAAACAAACAAAGACCGGATTTAAATTAAAAGAATATTCAATGACAAGACCATTGGAAATCATGCATACTGATCTCGTTGGACCAACTACAACAAATGGTTTAAAAGGTGAGAAATAATTTATGTTATTATTTGATGATTATACAAGAATGATTGTAGTTTTATTTCTCATGAATAAGTCAGAAGCTTTTGAAAATTTCAATGTCTACAAGGAATTGGTTGAAAATGAAATGGATTCAAAAATAAAAATTTTGAGATCTGATAATGGAGGAGAGTTCACTTCAAAGGAATTTATGGACTACTGCAACAATCATGGAATAAAAAGGCAATTCTTCGTTGCTAGGACATCTCAACAGAATGGAGTTGTTGAAAGAAAGAATAGGACATTACAGGAAATGGCTCGAACAATGTTAATGGCTTCCAAATTGACATATATATTTTGGACACATGTAGTGCATACAAGGGTTCACAATTAAAACATTGTAATGCTCAGAAAAAACACTGACAAAACTCCCTACGAGCTATGGAAAGGAATACCAACAAATGTGAAGCACTTCAGAGTATTTGGAAGCAAATGCCACATCAAAAGAGAAGACAATAGAATGGGAAAGTTTGACTCTCATGTGGACAAAGGAGTACTTGTTGGTTACTCAAGTACAAGGAAAGCATACAAGTGTTACAATATGAGGTTGAACAAAGTTGTGGAAAGCATCAATGTAACAATTGATGAAACAGGTGGATGAGAATTAAAGGAAGAAGAAAATGAATCAATGGAACATGTTTACGAAGAAGAAGTAGAAGATGAAGAAGAAGTAGAAAGGGAAGATGAAGAGAATCAGACAGAAGTAGAAGAACAATTTCATCAAGTGCCTCCAAAGACACCTAGAAAATGATTACATAATAATCATCCTTCAAATCAGATTATCAGAAACAAAGATGCAGGAGTTGAGACTAGAAGAGGAATCTATTCACCAAAACAAACACACTTGGCACTCTCATCTACGATTGAAAAAAATAGTTTTGAGGAGACTAGGAAGGATTAATTTTGGAATAAATCCATGGATGAAGAATTGGATCAAATAGAGAAGAATTACACTTGGGAATTAGTTCCAAGACCAAACAATAAGAATGTGATTGTCACAAAGTGGTTATTCATAAATAAATTGAATGAAGATGGACAGGTTACAAGGAAAAAATCTAGATTGGTATGTAAAGGATACGCACAGGTTGAAGGAATCGAATTTGAAGAGACATTTTCCTTAATTGCCAGAATGGAAGAAATCTAATTGCTCTTAGCTTATGCATGCTCCAAGAATATTAAAGTGTATCACATGGACATGAAATCATCTTTTCTTAACAGGGAACTTGAAGAAGAAGTTTACATTGAACAACCATAAGGATTTCAGTTTTCAGAGAACAAAGATTATGTGTGTAAATTGAAGAAGGCCTTGTATGGTATAAAACAACCTCCTAGAGTATGGTACTCTAGACTAGATAAATATCTACAACAAGCAAGGTTTAGAAAAGGAAGTGAAGACAACCTCTACATCAAGGTAACTCAAGATAGTATTTTATTAATTGAAGTTTATGTTGATGATATTGAAGTTTAGGTTAAGCCAAAAATTTGCAAAGGATATGCATAATGAATTTGAAATCTCATTACTCGAAGAACTATCCTTCTTTCTAGGTCTTCATATACGTCAAACCAACCAAGGAATTTGTATTTCTCAAACTAAGTATATCAGAGAAATGCTAAAGAAGTTCAGAATGGAAGATTGCAAACCAGTTACCACTCCTATGCAAACCAGTTGCAAGTTGAGCAAAGATGACGATTCAAAGTCTACATACTAGAGGCAATATAGGTCAATGATTGGTAGATTACTATATGTGACAACATCCAGACCAGATGTAAATCAGGAAATTGGACAGGTGGAATGATTTCAAGCATCACCAAAGGAATCACATGTATTAGCAGTGAGGAGGATTTTCATATATCTCAAAGGAACAAAAGAGTTTGGATTATGGTATCCAAAAGGAAAGGATCTATAACTTATTTCCTACATAGATGTAGATTGAGCAAGTTGCATTGATGATCGACGAAGCACCAATGGAGCAGTGTTCTACTTGGGTGACTATTTAATATCATGGTTAAGAAAGAAACAATCATCAGTATCCTTATCTACAGCCGAGGCAGGGTATATTGCAACAACAACATGTTTTACACAGGTTCAATAGATGAAACAAACTCTAACATATATACAGGTTGAGTATGATGATTCCATTCCAATATATTGTGATAATACAAGTGCCATCAGTATCTCAAAGAACCTAATGATGCACTACAAGATGTAGAACATTCCAATAAAGCATCACTTTATACGAGAACACGTTGCAAAGAAGAACATCAGAGTTGAATATGTGGGCACAAAAGAACAAGTGGCATACATATTTACAAAACTGCTTCCAAGAGAAGCCTTTGATTATCTTTTCCAGAGACTTGGAGTAATTTCTACTCCAAAATGAATGATTTTGAATGCTTATCTTATATGTCTTAGATATACATTATGAAGCACCATAAAGAGGACAATTAAGGTTGGGAGATGAGTTTTAGGAAGAGTTTAGTCAAGGGGAGTATCCCCATGGATAGTTCAGTTAGGGGGAGAAACCCCAGATGGAAAGATACATTTTCCATTGATGACAAAAGGGGAGAGATTTATCAGATGCAAGCTTAGAGAAAGAGCACATAGGAATGGTTCCAAGGGGAGCAATGGTCATAGGGGGAGCATGAGTGATATGACTTCAATATTTCATCAGAGTGTTTCCATCAATGCCAAAGGGGGAGATTGTTGACTATTTGGGTTGGTTGTCATTGATGTCATCCCTTGAAGAAAGTCTGGTAGAAAATTCTGGTAGCACAAAGGTTTGGGTAATTGACCCAAGTTTGTTTTATGGATAATGGTATGAGTTTTGATATATTTTCAGGTAAGAGTATTCCATATGGATAGTACATGTCATGCCATTTCTGGTGGTATGTGGAATGTCACATAACTCCTCACGGTTAGAGAGTTACGGCCATGTGAAGTTGGAGAACCCTCATGAGTCATCTAGAAGCCCCAAAAGGTCAAAGTAGTCAAATTGGTTTAAGAGATTTTAGAAGGTAAATAATAAAGTTAAGTGATGAGTATACTATAAGTCAAAGTGAATACAAAATAAATTATTTAAATAATAAAGTTAATGGAGAAATTACTAAGTGGACAAGTGGTTAGAAGTGGGTTATCCCTAAAATAAGGAAAGTGGTTCAAGATGGTTAGAAGGTGGACCATATAAAGTGTTAAATTTTTTTTCCTCAAATGCTTATGAAATATAACTTCCAAGTGACCTTGGAATTTTTTCGGTCTTTAATGTATCATATTTATACCCTTTGAAGGAACCAACAAATGGTTTCATAAATGCACCTGACAATGACAACATTCAGACCATTGATTGGGAGAAACACCTACCTACAACACAACAAAAGAAAATTGAATCTATTTTAGACCAAAAGGTAGTAAAGAAGACAAGGGGTAAAGAGTTCTTTTAGTACTTGATCAAGTGGAAGGGAAAACCTATTGAAGATGCCACGTGTATGACCACATTAGAAATATATAAGTATGGTACAAGAATTGAAGAACTACTATATCAAGCCCAAGAGAAAGTATTTTCTTCCTCGAGAGTCTGATGCAAGAGCATCTTCTACAACAATTGAGCATTTGGCCTCTAAGGTCTTAGGAACGTTCTGAGAGAATTTGGTTTCCTCATTGTAATTGTTTTTAATTATTTTGTAATAGTCTAGGGTGTTTGAGAAGAAGAGAATTTTTCCATGACTGTAATAGGAGGTGGAAGAGTAAGATAAATTAGGAGTTATGTTTGTATCAGATCCTATCTTTCAAGATCAAAACCGGGTTGTTTTCAGCTAAATAAATGTTTTTTGTAATTTTGGACAGATCTGATCTTATCTATGTGGATTAGATTGATCTGGTCCTTACTATATTAAATGTCGGATAGGAGAGGAAAAAGAGGGGTGTGAGTGTGTGGAATGAGTGCAGTGTGAGTGTGTGATGTATGCGAGAAGTCAGAATGAACCGAGTTTCATGTTGTAACATTATTTCCTTCAATCATTGAATAAAAGACAATCATGAATTTGTGTTCCTGTATATTTTGGATTGAGTTGATATGTGTTAAAGAACCAATGAAAATTTTTTGGTGACTATAGGTGAAAGGATCTTTCCTGTTAAAATCCCTGCGTATTTATGTTTTGAGGCATGGACAACAGGTGAAAGGATTGTTACTATTAAAATTCTTGTGTATTATGTTTTGGTTTTGGAATAAGCCCAAAATCATTATATGGAAGATAAATATCCATTTTAGATCACTATAGAATCGATGATGATCTTGTTTTAATCGACATTGTTGAAGTATCAAAGGTGACCCACAAGATTAAGATATAACCATTGATTGAAGTGGCAGATTAACAGTGTAGGATTAACGCGTATCAACAAAGTATAAGGAGGTTAACACAAGGAGGTTTGAGATGTTATGGTCTGGTGACCAAGGTATGTAGCATCCATACGTATTTCTAGTAGGGCCCACACAATAGAACCCTTATAATAATGTTGAGGATTGTCAACCGATATTATATTTCCAAAACAAAAGATCGATGGATATTATCATCGCAAAGATGGAACATCGGAGGTTTTAAAGGATTGGAGAACATAAAGGTATTGATTTCCCAGTGACGAGGTATGTCAGGATGGTGCCAATTCCAACTTATAGTTCCACGTGTGGTTCCTACGAAAACCTTTGTAATATATTGAGTGGCATAGATTTGACCTGGGGTCCTCCAGACCAACATTGGACATTAAAATCTTGACCCATTTTGGTTGATTGTTGGTCAACATTAGGATCAATGATCTAGAATGATTGAGTACCTTTGCATGGTTAATCCCATGGTTCTTAGTCATGTGTCATATGATAAAGGAGCTTATTTTTTTTTTAAATCTCTTGTTCCTCATCACTTGGTCACAAGAGTAAAAGGAGCCCAGTGCCTGAATTCAACATTTTTGAATTATTATGATTTTCATTCAATTAACAAACTCTGAATAATTTTTGGATCTTGAAGAGGTAGGTACATTCTAGATCGGGATTCATGTGATCCCTCAATTCATCCATTGGATTATTATGACTGGACAAAAATCTCATCCAATCGTATACAATTGTAAAAACTTGTTTTCTACCTTTTATAGCCTGGCACAATTGTGACTTGGCTATGTTGACCTCATCTAGTAGGGGTTGAACTTGACTAATTAATTTATGCTAATGCTACTTCCCTTGATCCTAAGTGGAAACAAATTTTTCTTTCAACTCTTCTACTTGGTGGTGTAGATGCCTCCATGAGTTATAGATAAGATTGACATATTCTACATATCAATAGACTAGAACTTCCTCCAATGGGATTGGATCAAACTAACGCAACTCATGACACATTCGTTGGAATTGGACCTTAATAGCTTCAATTTCATCTTCAAAATATCTTCGATTTCCACATATCCATCACTTCAAATTTCAATTTTAATTCAACAACTCTATGCTGCAAAATAGGTGACAATAATTGACCCAAAGCATTAATTCAATCAATTTCTTGCCTTTGTCAGTCATATCCTCCTCTACCTCCTCTTCCTCCTCTACTGATATTCCACCCTTCTTCGTTCCCTAATATCATATCATATTCTCATCACTGATAACCATAGCCTCCCATAATTCTTACTTTGTAGCCTTTGCTTATATCAAACCCTTCTTATGTTTTCCCTCTATAACCCTGATAATATGAACTCATCAATAAAACCTTGTCCATCATGATAAAATTTGAATCTTGAACACTTTGTTTGTGTATTTTATTGATATGAGAGGGATGCAACCTTACAAACCCAAAAAATCTCCTTATAAATCAACGACTCTCCAAGATAACAAGAGTATGTTCCCTTATGTCTTTCGCATAGACTCCTTTGGTAATGGTTGATCCCAGGAGATGACCACAACATGACCTGATCTCTTATTATGATATGGATTAAATTGAGAATGAAATGAGATACAAACAAAAATATAGCATAGAACACAAAAATACAGTGAAACCCAAATTTTATTAATGAATGGAATACAAAAGACTGTAAAATGGAAAGCATACAAACTAGCTCGAATGGTGGTATCTTATCTATAAAGAGAGAGATGTGTCGGCTATAATCATTCACAAGAATATGATTACAAGTAGGTCAAAAAGAAATTTTAACATAAATAATCAATGAGAAATCTCTAAACATACAAAACCCAAACCCTAGAAGATGAAATGCCAAAATGTTTTTGGGTCCCGATGTGGTTAGTTGATATGTCAACTTCTCGGGGGCGTAACTCTTGCATACAATCTCCATTTGGGGTGATTGGTAGTACATAGAAAATATCTATACAAGAAGTACACGTAAAAAAAACATCATTTGTTATTTATTAGGAATTATCGTGCCAAAAAAACGTCATTTAGGGCCTCAAAACGACCCTAGAATTTTAGGACACGAAAAACTATAGAAAAAATACCAATATTTAGAACCATTATGAATTAGTGGAAAAGGTGGGTAGCCACCAATATCCACCTGGATTAGTCCTCCCTCCAATTTATAATCAATGGTTCCCATTTCATCAAGTTCCTCCATCATATGGGGAAAATTCTTCTAAATCTAACTCCTGGTAAGCCACTTGCCCTGGTGAAGAAATTTCCCTACTTTGATGACAGGATAGAATTGGTTGTTTTGTTGGCAGGATCCCTTCATATTGGTGTCCATGATTCGTTCAATTGTTTCATTCTCAATGTATTCATGATTGAGTTATGTATGGGCCAAGTGCTCAGCCACATTCGAACTGTCCAAGAGAGGTGGAAAATATGGTCGAAGAAGTTAGACATTAAATATGGGGTGCAAGACAAGAAAAGGGGGAATACTTAATTCAAAAGAATTCTCACCCAAAACTTTGGTAATGGTTTAAGGCTTGTATCATAGTGGGAAGATATTTTGATGGGGTCCTCTGAGGTTCACTTTCTAAAAATGAAACCATACCTTATCTCCCACCTAAAACTTGTGTGGTACCTGATGCTAATCATGGTGTTGCATGTACTTGGTTTTGGATTTCAGTGAAATATCATGAACTTGTTGTTTGATGTGTTTGATTCATTTAACAAATTTGGCTACACGATCAACCTCATTCTGAGCATGAGAGGACTCTTGCTCTGTATCTACAATGGGAATATCTACATCAATGGGGGCCAATGGATGGAACCTCAAGCACACTTGAAAAGGGTTGTGGCCAATGGAGATGTGGAGGGATTTTTTGTAGTTATGTTGAACATAAGAAAGGCTCTCATCCCATGTACATGGACATTTATAATTATACATCCTTAGGATATTAACAATCATCTTGTTGACTACCTTTGTTTCTCCATGAGTCTATGGGTGGAAGGCAGACAATTTGGTCATCTTGGTGTCCATCATCGACCATAGGATGGACCAGAAAGTACTCAGGAAACTATTGTATCGATCTAAAATAATGCTACATGGGATCCCAAAATGAACCCAAACATGCTCAAAGAAGAGCCTAGCAGTGGCCTCAGTTTTGATACTCTTCTTGCAAGGTGTCAAAACTACCATCTTATAGAATTGATCAACAACCACAAACACATAGTCATTACCGTGCTTTTTTGAAGGTATACCCGACATGTAATCCATGGATATGGACTCCCAAGGCCTATTGGGAGTAGATGTAGGGGTGTATAGAGCTTGTTTCTTAATGGTGGGTTTTGAAATGGTCCAAACAATGTAGGATTTGATATACTTTTTGACATCTTATCGAAGATTCATCCAATAAAACCTCTTTTCCAGTACTACAACTATTTTTTCCACAGAAAAGTGACATGCTACCCAAGTGTAATGAGCTTCCAAAATTAGCTTTGCACAATCACTTGAAGGAACAAAAAGATGGATCAAATGGTATAGTATTACATCCTAGAGAATCAGTTCTAGAAATTATTTTCATGTGCTCAATGTCTGATAGTTAGCAACAAAGTTAAAGTCATTTCTTTTATAATTGTGGTCACCCAGAGGTCTCATTCCCATAGGAGTTAAGAATTACAATTAGTGCCACAATTGGGGATTGACTGGGGTAGTATGCAACATGGTTGGCGTTTCCATTCTTGTACTTGATTTTCAAGTGGAATATTTTCATGTATGTGGACCACTTCTAATGGTGGTCATTGTATAACTTTACTTGTGTCTACATGAATTACAAAGGCCTATGATTAGTGTGGATGATGATTTTGTTTCCCTGGATGTAATACTTCCACTGTTGAAATTCTTGCACAATGGAGCACATCTATTTTTGTGGGTGGGTATATTATAACAACATCAAATAGTGTTTCACTATAGTAGGCCACTATATTCCCATGTTGAGTGAGGATTGCACCGATAGAATAATCTTAAGAATATGTCTCAATCTCAAATGGTTGTTGCATGACTAACATAATAAGGAATGGTGTTGATCAGAGGATGAATTTCAAATCCTCGAATTCTTTCTGTTGTGACATATCCAAAACAAAATTGGTCTTGGATCCACCCTTCGTCACCTGGCTTAGGGCCAGAGTGATATGAGAGAACCCCAACACAAACCTATAGTAGATGTTGGCAAGGCCCAATAAGCTATGGAGTTCAAGAAGTGATTTTGGGGCTGACCAATCATGAATTACTTGGGTCTTGTTTGGATCCACATGCACACACTACTCATCCATTATGTATCCCAAATATTGAATTCTCTGCATATCGAAGGAAAACTTCTCCAAATTTGCATATAACTTGTGATATCACATGGTTTCCAATACTTGTTGAATGTGCTTCAAATGTTTCTCCCATGTTTTTCTAAAGATGAGGATTTCATATAGATATACAACCACAAAGGAGTTTGTGACTGGACACAATATACCATACATCATCTGCATGAATGTTCTTTGAGCATTAGTCAAGCCAAAAGGAATGACTATCCACTCTAAGAAACCTTCTTCATACTTGAAGGTTATCTTCCATACATTAGTTTACTCAATCAACACCTGGTGGTAGATTGACTTCAGATCAATCTTACTGAAAACATTTATGGCCCTAAGATGATTTATAAGAACATCAATTTGAGGATTGGGTACCAATTCTTGACTATGATCTTGTTCAGGGATTTGTAATCAATACAAATTCGCCATGTTCCATCCCTATTATATACCAAAACAATTAGGCTCCTGCAAGGTGAGGAGCTTTGTCTAATATGGCCCTTCAAAATTATCTTTTGGATCTAGCATTGTATTTATTCATTCTCCATAATAGAGTTCCTATGTAGAGGTTCATTACTTAGAGGAGCATTGGGTGTCAATTCAATCAAGTTATTTACCTAATAATTCAAAGTCACCCCAATAGGTGAGGAAAATATGTCTTTGTATTCTTCTACTATCTTGTCCACCTACTTCTGTTGTGTAGAGATACCTCATGCATAGGTTTTGGTGTATGAAGTGATCCTTCATTCATCTTCTGACCTGACCATAAAGAGGAAAAATCTCCCAGTATGAGAGATCACCTTTTTGCACTACTTCATGGAGATCAAAGAGACTAGAGTAGTTGGGACTGCCTCTGGTACCTTATAGAACTGACCTCCCAAAGTAATAATGACACTACAGGGCTTATATATGTAAATAGTGTGACACTTCCACACACACACACACACACACACACACACACACACAGATATATATATATATATATATATATATATATATATATATTTATTTATTTTTCCTAATATAAAATCACAAAATTCAAGTAGGAAAACATCATGGAATACCTCATCTTTGACGGGCTTGATTTTGTAGTAAAAACAACATTGTTGGCTTACACGGATGTATCATCCCTAGATAATATAATTGATGGTTTATGGTTGAGGGTGAAACATCATTGTTAGGTTCAAACTATTGACAGAGTTTTTTGAGATTAGGTTCTTCTATCTATCAGTGTCAACAATTAAACAAAGTGGATATACCTTCAGCCACATCTATGCGTGGAAGAGGAACTCGTTTTATTCAGGCTCCTTTGGTTCCTGATGGAGGAGAATCGCCAGGAAAGCATGGGTGGAGGAAAACTAAGTGTCAACGTGCATTTTGAAGTGAAATTTAAAATTCAAAGTGGCATATCGTGTAAATCTTTTGAAGGGATTGTAATTAAAGAAAATCTTTAATGTTTTGATATATTTGGAGAATGTAATTTATTTTAATGAAGTCACTTGCAATAAATATTTGATGTCTTCGATCTTATTTGTCTGTCACAAATATTTATTGTAATAAATTGTAGTAGTTGAAAGATTTTATTTTGATAGGATAGCTCTAGACTAGTTGGAGGGAAAGGCTCTGTAGTGTCCCCAAGGTCGAGCCCCGTTGTAAAGCATGTTTTGAAAGGACTTGTAATTATGTTTAATAGGCTGGTGAGCCAAGTTTTGTATAACTGGTAGGCTTATGTGTTTGTTAGGCCAGAGAGCCTAAGTGTTGAACGCCAAGAGCCTGTTGATGTACTTGTATGTATGCAGAATGGTCAATAAAATATAAACACTGCCAGGTGCAAACCGGCCACGATGAATGAGTGAAGGGGTATTGAGAATCCATAGAGTGGGAAAGGAATTAGGGGCTGGAGGTGGGAAAAAGGGGCTAAGTGTTGAGACTAGAGGGCTTAAGCCTTGGGAATAATATTTTAATATTATTCCAAAAGAGAAGTGCATTATATGTTTTAACCTAAGTCCTTGTTGGTAGGACATGTGATTTCCAAATGGTGGAAGGTGCACATGTTACAGGAACACGTGCAGTTGCATGGGTGACAAGTGTCAACCCTGGCCATGCAATAAAAGGCCGAGATGAGTCATTTTGGGGGTTCCTCCTTCAGGGGACTCAGGGACTGCCAGAAGGGAAGAGTTTGACTCTTGTAGAAAAACCCTCGTACATCCTCTGAAACCGTCTAGAACCTACATTGACCCTGGCGTGGATTGTCTGTCATGCATTCCCGAAACCAGAGTGGAAGTCTATCCTGGGTAGGGTGGATGGGAAATGACCATTCTGATGGGGGGAGAATGAGAGAGCCTATGTATGTCTCTACAAAGCCGTGTACACCCTCTGTTGGGGAGAGTCGAGAAGACTGTGTTAAGTTTCTCAAAATCCCGATTCATGCTCCCATTCTGCACCAGAGAATCTGTGTAAATTCCCTACAGAAATTGATTCTCATTCAATTCTGAAAACCAACACCATATGGGTTAGCACATGAGTTGTTGTCCAGTGCAGGTGGTAATTGTGCCTGCGTGTGATCTCTCTCTAGGTGAGGGAGGTGGATATTGTTGGAAGAGGCTTCTTCCAGAGAGTGTCCAGCACCAGCTTCAAGCTCTGAGACTTCTTGATCCGGCCTGTTGTCGTGACCCAGAGAGGGATTTTAGCACCAATAGACTATGCGTGTGAAGGTGTATACTCCCGAGTGGAACAGGCATGTGGGGAATGAGAGCCTGGTAGTAGTGGGCGTAAGATGGCATCTTTGGGAAGAGACTTTCCAAATACTTCTGTGTTGTTTTCCCTGTAACCTTAGCCTAGCCTAGGATTCCTTTCCTTGGGGTGGAGCTCAGTCCCAGCTCGGGGGTTACCCACTGTTGAGACGATGAGCAGTGTGGTTTAAGGCTGGGAGGTTCGTGGAAGGTATGCACTTGGTTGGTGGATTTCACCACTGTTACAAGATAAGTATCTAACTATGTTCTTATCACATTTTGGCATGACTGTGCTATATATATTATCATGTTTTCCACTGTGTATATGAATTAGTATGAAGTGCTATTGATTGTAAATTATGGCAATAATTCATAAGAATACTCTGTGTTGAATGTGTTTAATTGTTTAAATGCATGTGGGGCATATATATATACTGGACTGTATGTGTTATGTAAATCCCACGTAAGTGTGTACAGATTGTTATATAGTGCGTTAAAAGCCATGGTAAGCAAAAAGGTACACTACAAATTGGTATCAGAGCCAAGGTTTCGAAAATGAACCTAGATGGGCCAGTGGAGTGGTCTTTGGACTGAGAATCCGAGGGCAAATTGAGTCAAGAGGACCAATTTCGGACCCTGGTTTGCTCCGAAGCGTCAAGGAGACACTTGACGAGTTTTATTAAGAACTCAGGAGGTTTAGCGGTGCTATGAAACCGCAGGCTGGTGTGGTCTATGGCCACGGGGAGACAGGTCTCTATACCAATGGTGTTAGAACCTTAAGATCCGTTCGGAAGGGAAGGTGAACCCTCGTGACCGTTGGATCTGGAAAAATTGTGCACAAGGTTTAAAGCCTTTGGATATTGCACAGGGGATTGGAAAATCACGATACATGAAATCCCGATTTGGTTAGGAACGGTCTGAGGCGTCAGATCTCAGTCGGAAAACCCAATAGCCGTTGGATCTGTCAGGAGATGCCCGAAGGTTAAATATTAGTATTTAGGGGTGAAATCTCTGAATTTGCGAGAGATATCTGAGCCGTCAGATATCGGTCGGAAAGCCCGACAGTCGTAGGATCATTCGGGAGATGTCCGAGGGTTAAACCTTCGAGACTAGGGGTGAAAGTTCTAAAATAGATCCAGACCATCCGAAAAATGGAGGACACATGTCAGAATCCTGGAAAGAGTCAGAAATTGGAGAATCGAAGTTCTCGAGCACATAGAAATCTTGTCACACGGAATCGCGATCCGCAATTTCGTGACAAGATCTGGCCCATTCATATTAGGGGACACGTGGAAGAGATCTTCCATTGGGGGAAGTCCCGACAAGGAGTAAGTCCATCGGTGTTTGAATTTCATTGGGAAATCGGGAACCCCGGTGACAAGCGATTCATACACTTTGAAATCGCGATCTGCAAAACCCCGATTAGTGGGGGACAACTGTCATTTTGACGGAGAATCGACACATCAGGAAATCGGGGATACCATTGACAAGAGGTCCAGGTGAGTTTCGACTCGCAAAACTCTAAACCCTGATAAGGGATAAGGCCATGGTCATAACCCAACAGTCATATGGCGCGAAGCCTATAGCCGAAGGGATATTGTAGAAAAAGGTGTGTCACAGTTCGGGGAATCACGAGTCTTGGAGACACGGGTATTTCGACATCGTAAACCTTGAAATCCCGACGGGGTTTATTGCTGTGGTCATATAGGAGTCGGTCACGTGGATTTAAGAGCTTAGCCAAGTGGGCAGAAGCCACTAAAGGGGGGGTGCATCAGAGATAGGGGAAAGTCCCGATAGAAGAGTCATCCATCGAAAATAGGGATTCGGGAAATCACGAGTCCCGGGGACATGCACATTGTGTCATCACAAACGCCAAAATCCCGATGAGAGCCAAGACTACGGTCTTGTGGTAGCGGTCATGTGGAACTTGATATAGCCAGAAGGGGCTAAACCCGAAAAAGGAGCTCATCGTGAATCGGGAGTTGGAGAAGGCAGTGACTCTTGACGTCGGGGATCACGAAACCCCGATACCCGAAACCTTAATTGGGAACTGTGCCACGTGGACATGTGGAGTTGTATCGCGTGCCAATGGGACCCGATGACGTCATTGAAAATGACATGGATTCTCATGAACTTGCCATGTGTCACCGTGGTAGTGGGCGATAGATGTGTTGTGGACTCGTAGGGAAGAGTGAGTCGGAATTTCGGAATTTAGGTTTTGGAGAACAAAGCAGGTCTGAAAGCTTCGTGGGCCGAAACCCCGAAACTTGAAGTCCCGAAAAGCCGAGAATATGGAAGTTCCAAAAACCCGAAATCCTGGGTACTGAAACTCAAGGTCCTCAATGTTCCGAAATATCGGAAATTGAAGTTTCAGACATCCGAAAAACACAGAGCCAGACAGAGCTCAGAAAACCTTGTGAAGTTGAAATGTCTTTTATTTTGTCCGAACTGGTTTATGAATATTGTGGATTGTTTGTGAAGGTTTAAATAGCCTGACAAATTTCAAATTTGATTGCATGGTGTGTGTGCAGAGTTAATGGAGGGCAGTACTCTAGTTAATCAATGCCAAATATGGAGTGGGGAAGAGTGCAAATTACCCCTGAAATAGAAGATGAACAGGAAGGAAAGGATGTTAACCAGGGAGTCGAAGGATCGAACTCTAATGGGCATAGAAAAGAGATGGATAAGGAAGGACAAATGATGAAAATAATTGAAGGGCTACAAAGAGAGGCCAAGGAGCGTCGAGCAGATAGCCGAAAGCTCATGAAAGTCAAGGATCGGCAAGGGAAATTAAACTTAAAATTATTGGAGAGCCTGGAAAGAATAGAGAAGAAACTTGAGAAGGGAAGAGACTCAGGTACGATGGAGAGTCGCAGAACTCATGGGAGAAGAAGCGGATCGAGGAGTGGTAGCCGACATCACATTCGCTCCCAAAGACATTCTGACAGTAAGACACACAGTAGTGCAAGCCCGTCCCCTACCCGAAAACATCGAAAATTTGGAAAAGACGAATTGAAAGGAGAAATGAATAAAATTAAACCTCCAACATTTGATGGAGAGCGTAAGAAGGAGGAAGATGCTAAAACTTGGTTGTTGGGCATGAAGAAATAATTCCAGCTGCAGAATTATTCTGCCCATGTAGAGGGAAGAATTGCAATGTACCAGCTGAAAGGAAAAGCATCCATGTGATGGGATCAGTTTGTGCAAGTGCAACACATCAGAGAGAAAGAGGTCACGTGGAAGGAGTTTAAGAGGTATTTCGAGAAGAAATACCTGACTAAAAGATACTATGACAGAAAGATGAAGGAGTTCTTCAAACTCAAGTTGGGCAGTATGACCATTGATGAGTATGAACGAAGTTTTCTGGAACTGTTGAAGTATGTCCCATTCATTAAAGATGAGGCTGTTAAAATTCAGAGGTATCTGAGTGGACTGCCACCTTCCATTGGTAACAAGATTCAATACGATGATCCTAAGACCATGGAAGAAACCATAAGAAGGGTGAAATGCCTATACGAATAGTAGAGAGAAAAGCCTACCTTTCGGAAGGCTTGGGATAACCAGAAGAGGTTTAAGAAAGAACAGAGCTAGAAGGGAAGCAAGCCTTCCTTTTTCAGGAACAGTCTTCAGGGACAGCCATCATTTAGAGAGCCGAGAAGGACTGAAGAGGGCGCACAAAGACAGAGACTGACACCCATTCAGTGTTGGGGCTGTCAAGGAAACCACAAGTACAAATATTGTCCCCATAAAAATGGTAAGGCAAGAACTGTACATACTGTTCAGCAAGCTGAAACAGTGGAGGATATGGGCAGCAGAATGTCGAGGATCTACGCAGCCCTGGACAACAAGCAAGCAGAATTTCAATCGCACATGATTGAATTGGAAGGTATGATCAACAATCGACCACGTGTTATTTTAATTGATTCAGGGGATAGCCATAGTTATGTAGATCCTAAAGTGGTGGAAATTTTGCATCTAACGAAGAGAAAACATGAGAAGTCTTGGTTAGTACAGTTAGCCACAGGGACTAAGAGGAAGGTCACTGAATTGGTTAATTCTTGTTCAATGGACATGAAAGGAATGAACACTAAGGCTGAATTGAACATTCTGCCTTTAGTCTCATACGATTGCTTAATTGAGATGGACTGGTTGGACCAGCACCATGACCTTCTAGATTTTTGTAACAAGAGAATCACATGTCTGGATGAAGAGGGAAATCAGGTAACAGTTCAAGGAATTCCCAGAGCCGTGGCTGTTAGATAAATCTCATCCATGCAACTGAAGAAATGTTACCGGAAAGGCTGTCAATTATTTACAGCCCGGGTGGAAGAAGTATTCCACAATGTGGTCTCGAATCTGGAAGACCACAGGGTGCTCAAAGAGTTTGAGGACGTGTTTCAGGAGGTGCCTGGACTACCTCTGAAGAGGATATTGATTTTTCTATAAATTTTATGCCTGGAGCAGCTCCAATTTCAAAAGCTCCTTATAGGATGAGTACGCCAGAGCTGAAAGAGTTGCAATTACAGCTTGAAGAACTACTAAAGAAAGGTTACATTCACCCCAGTGTGTCACCGTGGGGAGCCCTAGTCATATTCGTGAAGAAGAAAGATGGGACGTTGAGGCTATGCATTGATTTTCGGCAGTTGAATAAAGTCACTGTCAAGAACAAATATCCTTTGCCAAAGATTGATGATCTTTTTGATCAATTGAAGGATGCGAAAGTATTTTCGAAAATAGATCTTCGATCTGGATATCATCAAGTGAGGATAAAAGATGAAGACATCAGCAAGACCGCATTTAGAACAAGGTACGGTCACTATGAATTTACAGTGGTGTCGTTTGGACTGTCCAATGCACCTGTTGTCTTCATGTGCTTAATGAATGGAGTGTTCAGAAATTATCTGGACAAGTTTGTCATAGTCTTCTTAGATGATATCTTGGTGTATTCCTAGACAGAGGAAGAACATGAAAAACACCTTAGAATGGTGTTGTAGGTGTTAAGAGAACACCAGTTGTACGCGAAACTGAGCAAGTGCTCATTTTACCAAAAGAAGATCCATTACTTGGGACATATAATCTCTAAAGAAGGGATCGTTGTGGATCCTGAAAAGGTACAGGTCATTCGAGAATGGACAGCGCCAAAGAATGTGACAGAAGTTAGATCTTTTATGGGTCTGACAGGCTACTATAGGAGGTTTATAGCTGGATTCTCAAGGATAGCCCATTCTATCATTTCCTTGCAAAGGAAGGGGAAGAATTTCCAGTGGACTGAAGAATGTGAGAGCAACTTCCAGCAATTGAAGCAGCTGCTAACCAGTTCTCCAATCCTGAATATTGCAGATCCAGACAAGGATTATGTAGTGTGCACAGATGCGTGTAAGGAGGGGCTGGGAGGAGTTCTCAGCCAAGAGGGATTTGTAATTTGTTATGAGTCCCGAAATTTGAAGGAACATGAGAAGAACTATGCCACTCACAATTTAGAGCTGGCAAAAATCGTCCACGCCTTGAGGAAATGGAGACATTACCTCATGGGCAAGAGATTCAAGTTGAGAACAGACCATAATGGTCTGAAGTATTTGTTTTATCAGCCGACCTTAAACGCCAGGCAAATCAGATGGCTGGAGTTTCTGTGCAAATATGACCTTGACATCAAGCATATCAAAGGGAAAGAAAATAAGGTGGTTGATGAACTCAGCAAAAAAGTGCACGAATTACATGCTACAACCATTAGCATGTACTAGACTGAGATGAAAGACTGAATTTTAGAAGCTTCCAATGTTGATTTGCAGTACAAAAATCTTGTAGCGAAGCTATAAAAGCGTGAGAGACCACAGACCCAGGAAAGTTACACTTTGGGAACTAGTGGTTTACTTTTGTATAAAAACAGAGTGTATGTACCTAATGCCCGAGAATTGAAGCTGACAATTCTAAAGGAGATGCATAATGTGGCTTATGCTAGACATCCGGGATATCAGAAGACTGTGGCAGCAGTCAAAAGCCATTATTTTTGGCCGGGTTTGAAGACAGAAATCGCGGAATACATCGCCAGATGTATGGAGTGCCAAAAGGTTAAGGTTGAGCATAGACACCCAGCAGGGTTGTTGCAGCCTTTACCTATTCCTGAGTGGAAATGGGACGTGGTAACAATGGATTTTATCACAGGATTTCCCAGAACAAGCAAGCAGCATGATTCAATCATGGTGGTGGTGGACAAGCTTACTAAAGCTGCCCATTTTATTCCACTGAAAACCACCCACAGAGCAACAGATGTTGCTGATATCTTTTTAAAAGAAGTTGCACGCTTGCATGGAATTCCTAAGACAATTGTGTCTGATAGGGACCCAAAATTCACTTCAAATTTCTGGAAAGGACTGTTCAAAGGATTCATAACGAATCTGAACTTTACTACAACATATCATCCTGAGTCTGATGGACAGATAGAGAGAGTAAATAGAGTAATAGAAGACATGTTGAGAATGTTTGTGATGGATAAACCATCAAGGTGGGAAGACTACCTGCATTTGGTAGAATTCGCCTACAAAAATGGGTATCATGCATCACTGAGGATGAGCCCGTTCAAATCACTTTATGGAAGAAAGTGCAACACTCTAGTGAGCTAGGATAATACAGCTGACAGAGTAGTAGTTGGACCTGAACTACTCAAAGAGATGGAAGATCAAATGATAAAAATCAAACAGAATCTGAAAGCTGCCCAAGACAGGTAGAAAAGTTACGCTGATAGTAACAGAACCCATAGAGAATTCAAAGTGGGTGACCATGTTTTCCTGAAAGTGAAAACTAACAGGAGTTCCCTGAAGCTGGGAAGTTGCGCCAAGTTGGCAGAAAGATTTTGTGGGCCATTTGAGATCCTGGAAAGGATCGGGCCAGTTGCATACATGCTTGCATTACCTACATCTATGACTGTACATAATGTATTTCATGTTTCACTGCTTAAGAAATATGTACCTGATGCTAATCATGTTATCGATTGGAATGTGATTCAGGTGGAACCAGAGGGTGTCCTGCAAGTGCATCCTGTGCGCATATTGGACAGGAAAAGAAAACATCTCTGGAATCGAGCTGTAGAACTTGTGAAGGTCCAGTGGACCTGGTACGGTCCTGAGGACGTGACATGGGAGCATGAAGAGGTTATGCGGGCATAGTACCCGCATTTTTTTGAAAATTTTGAAAGTCTTGCAGATGTTGTGTAAAGATGCACTGAGGACAGTGCAAAAATAAGGGGAGGGGGATTGTAGTGTCCCCAAGGCTGAGCCCCATTATAAACCATGTTTTGAAAGGAATTGTAATTATGTTTTATAGGATGGTGAGCCAAGTTTTTTATAACTGGTAGGCTTATGTGTTTGTTAGGCCAGAGAGCCTAAGTGTTGAAGGCCAAGAGCCTGCTGATGTACTTGTATGTATGCAGAATGATCAATAAAATATAAACACCGCCAGGTGAAGACCGACCATGATTAATGAGTGAAGGGGGACTGAGCATCCACAGAGTGGGCAAGGAATTAGGGGCTAGAGGTGGGAAAAACGGGCTAAGTGTTGAGCCTAGAGGGCTTAAGCCTTGGGAATAATATTTTAATATTATTCCAAAAGAGAAGTGCATTATATGTTTTAACCTAAGTCCTTGTTGGTAGGACATGTGATTTCCAAACGGTGGAAGGCGTGCACGTTACAGGAATGAGTGCAGTTGCATGGGTGACAAGTGTCAACCCTGGCCATACAATAAAAGGCCAAGATGAGCCGTTTTGGGGGTTCCTCCTCCAGGGGACTCAGGGACTGCCAGAAGGGAAGAGTTTGACTCTTGCATAAAAACCCTCATACATCCTCTGAAATCGTCTGGAACCTGCGTTGACCCTGGCGTGGATTGTCTGTCACGCATTCTCGACACCAGAGCGAGAGTCTATCCTGGGTAGGGAGGATGGGAAACAACCATTCTGACGGGGGGAGAACGAGAGAGCATGTGTATGTCTCTGCAAACCCGTGTACACCCTCTGTTGGGGAGAGCCAAGAAGATAATGTTTAGTTGCTGAAAAGCCCGACTCATCCTCCCATTCTGCACCAGAGAATCTGTGTAAATTCCCTACGGAAATTGCTTCTCATTCAATTCTGAAAACCAACACCATATGGATTAGAGCGTGAGTTGTTGTCCAGTGTAGGTGGTAATTGTGCCTGTGTGTGATCTCTCTCCAGGTGAGGGAGGTGGATGTTATTGGAAGAGGTTTCTTCCAGAGAGTGTCTAGCACCATCTTCAAGCTCTGAGACTTCCTGATCCGGCCTGTTGCCGAGATCCAGAGAGGGAGTTTAGCACTGATGGACTGTGCGTGTGAAGGTGTATACTCCTATGTGGAACAGGCATGTGGGGAATGAGAGCCTGGTAGTTGTAACATCCCACTCTGGCGCACTGACAAAACTTATTCTTTGAGGACACTTGCTTGCAAGTGATCTGGATTTTTATGATGATGAACCACTTAACCTTGATGATGATGCGTCATGATTGATGACAGGATGTTTTACTATTGCTGTATACAGGTGCTATTGACTTAGTTTCATTGAGTGTGCAGGGTTTCGGACCTTGAGGATGCAGAGGCATCGGAGGAACTCCCTTGGACTCCGGATTGAGTCAGGGAGTGGGATATTTGAGTTGTTTCATTCACGGTGATATTGTTTTGTTTTGATGAGATGCTATTGATGTTATGATATGTTGTTGACATGATCTGACATGATGGTTGATGATGCAGGCTGA
>ML778516.1:107028-128646 GCA_009831015.1 Picea engelmannii
CAGCTGTGTTGGAGTGGTATCTCAGCCGTGGAGGCGAGCTGAGACGCTAGTCTATCTCTGGTTCTTGTGTGGCCCCTTTGCGGCTCGGGGGGCTAAGGGGGAAGCAGAGTACCCCTAGCGTTTGGCTGGGAGGTACCGGTGAGTCTTTTGTGGTCGGCAAGTGGGAGCGACAAGGAGCGCGGGACGCGGCACAGAGCACGGGACGTCTTCCAACGCAGGCGTAAGGCAACGGTATGATTTTAATTGGTAAAGTAGAAGGCATTTTTAAATTCGGCAAAATCTATTGTTATTGATGATGGTATTGTGAGTTGTTCCGGCAATGTTGAAATTGTTACCGTCGTTTTTGGCCATGAGACGAATGTATTTTGTTGGACATTTTAGGGTATGTATATCTCTGTAGACTTTACCAGTCAAATCACAGGGCGGAGGGGGTCCCTTGTCCCACAAACAAAGGGGTCTTAAACACCAATTTGGTGTGGCTTGACCATGACCTTAAAAATAGATTGTTATTATTATTATTATTATTATTATAATAATCCCTTTACAGATCTTAAGTTAACTGGTTTTCTATATATTTTCTCCGAGATGAATGTTGTCAAAAACACACAGTAGAATTGTATTGCCATGTTCAAATAGAAATAGGGGGTAGCCATAAAACCGAAATTTTGTATATCATCCTATATTTTTAATAGAACTGTAGCTTTCGTTACCAACTCAGAAAAGCTATGCCCATCATTTTATGTAAGTTATTGAGTTAATATATATTAATTTTATAGGTATATGTATGTATTATATGAACATATATTATATACATATAATACGGATAATCCTCTTATTCAATAAAATAATAAGTCTAAAGTGGGATAAAACGTCTACATCTTTCTTAGGGAGAACATAAACACTTCTAAGAATAATATTATATATTGTTCTTCTAAAATTTGACAAAAGATATTTATTATATTTCTATTTTGATGTTCTGAATCTACATATGTAGATTTGATGCCACTGTTTCCTTGTTCCCACCCATTTTTCATTTCAGGTAATTTAATGTCAAGTCTGTCATAATCCATTGTATATTCTATTGACTTAATCAGGTAACATATCAGTTCATTTTTATTGATGAATAGCAGTGTGTTAAATATGAGAATAATTGTTGTGCATGCTTTGTAACATTGTCTGCTTTTAAGTATTTTTTTTAATTACAAAGTAAAGTCTTTTTCCTTTTAATTATATAACGTTATTCTAAGAGTCCCGCTTTAGCATCCAGTATTCCCTTCTAGTATGCTTTCGATGATGAAACGGAAGTTACGTGCATTCGATCTCAATTACTTCTGCAATCAATCAGGGCCTTTAAAGGGCCTCTCCGCTTCAGTGCCCAAGCTTTCTGTTAGCATTTACGGACTACCATTTATTACCGAGACGAAAAAAAAAATGAGCAACCCCAGTCGTAATTTGAGCGCTGTATTTCTTATGAGTCTGATGATTTCTTTCAGCATGGCTCCTACTGCAGAGTCCTGGGGAAAGGAGGGAATTATGCGATTTGCAAGATAGCTCAGGCCCTTCTAAATAAAGAAGCGGAAGATGCAGTGCAAAACTGCTTCCAAATTTTGCAGAAGGCGATCTTGCATCTCTTTGTAGCTGGCCTGATGAGATTCGTTTTTGGCACAAGTATCGTTGGACTGGCCCATTACACTACATTGACACCCCAGATTTTAGATGTAACTAAGAGTAATCTCGATACTGTCAAATCACTTACAGACTTACCGCCTGTCACCTTACCAGCTACTTTTAAAAACAAATTGTTGTCATTACGTTTATGCATGATCAGAATGGTGCGTCTAGGGCAACCCCACCTCCAAACCTGAGTTAACACTCAGTTAAACTCGCAGTGGATATCGTATATTATTGATATGGTTCAAACGCAGATTAATGATCAGTTTAATTCGCAGTCGATATCGTTTAAGATTGATATTGTTCAATCTCAGTTAATTCACAGTTAAAATTCCAGTTGATATTGTCTCAATTGCATTTGGATATTGTTTAATACGCATGTAAATATTGATCAAACTGCTACGATAAGGTTGTTGTTTGATTATAATTTTACTGTATGTTAGTTGCATGTTAATGGATATTAGCGATGTATATATTGTAATATCAATGCTAATAACCGTGTGGAGTAGCAGTAGTAATTACTGGTAGGGTAGGGAATCAAAATGTTGTTGCCTGAAATTTATAATCAATGTTGTTGCACGATTGGCTTGCCATCATAGGAATTTTGTGGCTTATTGGTTATCGTTCGCATATTTTAATTTAATTATACATATTAAATTATTGGTATTGTCATGCGTATGGGTATAGGTATGCTATTATAGATTTTAATTATATTGGTTGGTTGAACTCAAAGGGAATAGTTTCCTCATAATCTGCAAAAGAAATCTAATCATTAAATATATAAATGTTTAGATGTTGTTACAATCATATCATAGGGAAGTCTTGGTTATATTTGTTGAAGGAAATCTAAATACTAAAAATCTATTGAATGATTTATGTTGTTAATATTATAGGGAAGTCTTAGTTATCATTGTTGATGCTTTTGGAATTGAGTAATGGAATACCATACATGATTGAGAAGTGAGAAACAAGTAAGTGATTAACTTAGTTGAGGTGTTGAAACCATTCATATAATCTTGTTGCATTTGTCTCAAGGTAAAATTGTGGATAAGTGTTTGGGGTTTGTTCTATCATGTTTGATGAGAAATTAATTGTATATTTAAATGTGATGTATATTGTAAATTGTAGTGATTCCAAAAAGGGTGTTGGCATGTAATAGTTATGAATTATTGGTTCCTTCCAATTAATAGACTTATGATGAAAATTGTATTGCTATAGGTAAGGAAAACGTTATGGCATACCGATGTCATGGAATAATTGTCTTATAAAGTTCCTATTTGTAATATCTTGGTGAATAGGAATAGTGGTTCTTACCTTAAAAACATGATGGCGAGTTTAGAGTTGGAACATTTTGTCAATGTTGTTGTAATTAGAAAGGAGAGGATATGGTCATCTTCTTATGTTCATTCCTTGGTGGCGTCATATTCATCATCGTTTGGCGACGCAGAGGTGAATGGGTTGATGTTGCTTCCCTGTACACATACACACACAAGAGAAAAAAAAATAAAAAAAAATAAAAAAAATAAATAAAATAAAAAAATAAGAAAAAAATTTCACCTGCATACTAGAATGGTTGTCGTAACGAGGCGGTTCGTTACATATGTGATCTCTCTCTAGGTGAGGGAGGTGGATGTTATTGGAAGAGGTTTCTTCCAAAGAGTGTCTAGCACCATATTCAAGCTCTGAGACTTCCTGATCCGGCCTGTTGTCGAGACCCAGAGAGGGAGTTTAGCACTGATGGACTGTGCGTGTGAAGGTGTATACTCCTGTGTGGAACAGGCATGTGGGGAATGAGAGCCTGGTAGTAGTGGGCGTAATATGGAATCTTTGGGAAGAACCTTTCCAGATACTTCTTTGGGAAGAGCCTAGGATTCCTTTCCTTGGGGTGGAGCTCAGTCCCATCTCAGGGGTGACCCACTGTTGAGACGATGAGCAATGTGGTCTAAGGCTGGGAGGTTCGTGGAAGGCCTGCACTTGGTTGGTGGATTTCACCATTGTTACAAGATAAGTATCTAACTATGTTCTTATCATATTTTGGCATGACTGTGTTGTATATATTATCATGTTTTCCGCTGTGTATATGAATTAGTATGAAGTGCTATTGATTGTAAATTATGGCAATAATTCATAAGAATACTCTGTGTTGAATGTGTTTAATTGTTTAAATGCATGTGGGGTATATATATATATATATATATATTGGACTGTATGTGTTATGTAAATCCCACGTAAGTGTGTACAGATTGTTATATAGTGCGTTAAAAGCCTTGGTAAGCAAAAAGGTACACTACAGGCTCAGAGGGCCCCTCTTGCATAAAGCTTTATATTGTTTCCCAGAAGAGGTTGTTGAATCTATTGTATAGGTTTTCATTGTAGCTAAGAGTTGAGAGCTACCAAGAAGCAGTATATTAACACATGTACATTTTTAGTTGAATGAATATAATAGAGGACCATTGTCCCAAATGTATGATTTTGTTGTGTCTATCTAAATGAATGAATGGTAGACTTTTTGTTTATTTGCAATTCTTTGTTATTTCTTGTTCTTGTGTTTATGAATGCATTTACATGGTTTAATTTATGAACTTGTGAATATTTAAATAAGTTTCAATCGTTTCTCTTCTACGAGAAAGTGCAAGTGTGCATAGTGTCCACAAGGAGTGTGTTGACATAGTCTATTTCGACTCATAATCTCAGAAGAGATAACGTGAACCCTATGTGTGCAAGGAGTGCATAGTGTCTACAAAGTGTGTGTGACATAGTCCGCTTTGACTCATAAAATTATGGAGAGACAAATTGAAGGAAGTTTTTCTATAAGGAGTGTGCGACATAGTATTTTGACTTAGAATCTCAAGAGGAGTAAGGAGAACCGTCCACAAAGAATATAAAGTCATGTAGGAGGACCTGTTGCAAGGTGTGCATAGGTGTGAGTTTGAATAAGTGTCGAAGAGATCATTTTGAGGAGCAAAAAGTTCAAAATAACAAGCTCAGGAGGGAGAACAATGAGAAATATTCAAAGGGAGGATTTGTTTGAGGTTTCCTAGGGTTAACGAACGAATTTGTCTAGAAGGGATCAATATCATTCTATATCGTCATATCTGGGAAAAGTGCACGAAGGTCAGCCATGAGTTATTTCAACATTTCAGAGTTCAGAGTGTTTCGAAGTGTTGAGAGGCGAGATCACTGAAGTCTTGAAGTTGTGAGGTGAGTCTCAACCGTTGGCTATGAGGAGACATGTGGAAATGGATTAGAAATCTGGGAGTTAAAGGTCCAGAGGAGTTAAGTGTGGAGTAAGTGAAATTTCACGAAGTTGTGAAACCAGAAGTACAACTGGACTGTCAGATCCAGGGAGACACGCGACAGATATCCGCGAATTCAAGGAAAAGTGATTCAGAAGAAAACAAAGGAGGATGTGGCAAAAGTTACGAATCCCAAAGTCGTGAAGGGGTTGGATCGATCTTATATCCCACGGTCACATAAGATAAAGAGTCTATCATGGGCTAGCACTCACAAAGCTGGTGTTTCCAAGAATCGAAGAGCAATGTCATGGGTAACATAGACCTACAAGTAACATCAGAGGGACCTGTGTGTGTGTATTGATTGTTCAGGGTCTATTGAAGGCCTGAAGAGATAATTCGGCTTAGGAGATTGAATATCCAAGACCGAGAGGTCACACATCCCCGAGGAGAGAAGGGGGGGTTTGCACCAAGTGGTATCACAGCCTAAATCTATTTTCAGGTAAGGGAGAGAGGAGATAGAGAAGTAAGATGATATCATCGAGTGGTATCAAATACATCAACACAATGCCGCCTAGGAGACGTGTAGATAAACCTGTAGAAAATAGAGCTATGGAAAGGGAGATGAGAGAACTCAGAGAAAGGATGGATGTCATGGAAACAACGCAAAGGAGAGCACCTGATGTTGGAGACATCAGTGATGTAGAGAATGAAGAAGTGGAATGTGAGGAAGTTGTAGCAGAGGATGTTGTGGAAGAGCACTTGCTGAAAGTGGTTGTCAAGTTGGGAGCTAGAGAAAATATAGACATCCCAATGTATGAAGGTAATTTGGACGTCAAAAAATTGTTTGGTTGGATACAATCAATGGACAAGTATTTCGACTATGAAGATGTCGATGAGGAGAAAAATGTGAAGCACATTGTCACTAGGTTAAAAGGACATGCAACACTATGGTGGGATGAACTGCAGGCTAATAGAAGGAGCAAAAGAAAACAAAAGATTAAGAGTTGGGATCAAATGGTAGCCAAGCTAAAGGCTAAATTCATACCCAAGGACTATCAGATAAATCTGTTCAGGAGATTGCAGAACCTGAGGTAGAAAGGGATGATTGATAAGGAGTACACAGAGGATTTCTACAAACTGAAAATCACGGCTGGACAAAGAGAGAGAGAGATGAGGAAAAATTTTCCAGGTACATCAATGGCCTGAAATATGAAATCCAGGAAGAAATCAACATGATGACGATAAGGACATTGGAAGAATATTATCAGATTACGCTCAAAGTAGAAGAGAACCTAGCCAGAAAGAAGAGTCAACAAAGAAAAGGTAAAAGTCTAAACAAAGACAAGGGAATTTCCCATGACAAGGAACAAAATCCCAAAGTTGAGGCGGAAAAACCACATAGTCACTCTGAGAGAGGAGGAATTTCCCGAGGAAGAAAGAAGGAGGTGAAGCTCACATTTCAGAAGTGAAGAAGAGATATGTTGAGGAAGAAGGTGAAGAATATGGGATATCTTTGATGATGATGAAGGTTCTCTTAAAACCAGAGCCATAGGTTGAAAATCCAGTGCAGAGGAATAGTTTGTTCAGAACAACTTGCAAGACTAAGGACAAAGTATGCAAGGTGATAATTGACAGTGGGAGAAATGATAATTTAGTATGCACAGAGATGGTGGAGAAATTGGATCTGGAGAAGACTGCACATATGACATCGTATAAAGTCTCATGGATGGAGAAAGGTCATCAAGTAACAATAACTAACCAATGCCTGGTTGAATTTAAAATAGGAGGATATAGAGATGAGATTTTGTGTGATATGATTCCCATGGATGTATGTCATGTTTTGTTGGAAAGACCATGGAAATATGAAATAAATGTCATTCATGATGGGAGAAGAAATAATTATACTTTGGAGAAGAATGGTAGGACACATATGTTGTTGCCGATTGAGGAGAAGAAAGTGAAGGAAGAATCCATCATGAACATACTTATCATTAGTGGGAAGGAACTCCTGAGTGAAGTTAAGAAGGAACAAGAGATGCAGTTTGTTGTAGTGAGGAATCCATAAGTGTTCCTTACAAGTATTTCTATGGAATATCTGCCTGAGGAAATTCAAGAGTTGTTGGAGAATTTTTCTAATATATTAGTGGATGAGTTTCCAAGTTCATTACCACCTATCATAAGTATCAACCATCACATTGACTTGATACTAGGAGCAAGCATTCCGAACAAAGCAGTGTACATATTGGCACCTTAAGAGAATGAGGGGGTAAAGAGACAATTTCAGGATCTGTTAGACAAAGGTTTGGTCAGGGAAAGATTGAGTCCATGTGTGGTACCAACTATGTTGAGTCCGAAGAAGAATGGAGGATGGAGAATGTGTACAGAGTCAAGAGCTGTAAACAAGATCACCATTAGGTACATATTTCCATTACCAAGGATGGATGAATTAATGGATTTATTAAGTGGATCGAACTATTTTTCAAAGATATATTTGAAAAGTGGATATCACCATATAAGGGTGAGAGACGGTGATGAGTGGAAAATAGCCTTCAAGAAAAATGAGGGATTGTATGAATGGCTTATTATGTCATTTGGCTTAACAAATGCCCCGGGTAATTTTATGAGGTTGATGAATTAAGTGTTGAAATATTTTATTGGTAAGTTTATTATCATATATCTAGATGATATACTGGTCTTCAGTATAACTGAAGAAGAGCATATGAGGCACTTAACATTAGTGATTAGTAGATTGCAACGAGAGAAGTTGTTGATCAATTTAAATAAGTTCTCTTTTATGAAGATATAAATCATTTATTTGGGTTGTGTTATCTCTTCAAATGAATTGAATATGGATCCCGAGAAGGTGAAAGCAATCAGAGAATGGTCGTCACCAAGGAGTATATTTGAGGTGAGAAGCTTCCATGGATTAGAAAGTTTCTATCGAAAGTTCATCAGCAATTTCAGTGATATCGGTGCACAGATGATGGATACAATGAAGAAAAGACATAAGTATTTCAAATGGATAGAAGAGTATGAGAAGAGCTTCAATATATTGAAGGAGAAAATAATAGAACAATTGATTCTAGTCTTGCCAGATTTTGGGAAGACATTTCATGTGAGATGTGATGCGAGCGGAGTTGCAATTGGAACGGTCTTGAACCAAGAGAATAGGAATGTTGTGTATTTCAATGAGAAGTTGAATGATACTAAGAGAAAGTACTCCACATAGGATAAATATTTGTATTCCATAATTCAAGCCTTGAAGAAATGGAGGCATTATTTCATTCCAAAAGAGTTTGTTTTGTATAGTGATAAGCAGGCTTTACAATTCATAACCAGACAAGAGAAGTTAAACCAGAGACATGCCAAATGAATAGATTTTATGCAAAAATTCACTTTTTTCATTAAACATATTTCTGGTAATTGTTAGGGACCTAAACCTTCGCGTAGGTAGAATTATATATTCTGATGTAATAAAGGTCAATAGTAATACGACCTAACAATAAGGAAGAATAAGTCGAATGTAATAAGACCTAATAGAATCTTTCTCTTCTAGAAGGATCTTCCTCTAGATGGTTCTTTTGATAAACATATCTAGTATAAATAGTAGTCGAGGGTATGAAAACTCTTGTCTTGGATATTATTGTAATAGAGCTCTGCTCTGCTAGAGGTTGCCCCCTCGAAGAGGCAAGTGAACATTGCTCTCAGTAATCGAAGTTCTCTTTATGGTGTTATTCTGATATCATTTTGGTGTTATTGTGGTTTTGTTCTTGTTATATTGTTGTCCATCTTCCATTTCTATCATTTTATTTATGTCTTTTATACTTTTTATATCCGGAATATTACAAGTGGTATTAGAGAACTTTCCTTGGCAAAAAATTGTGGGTTAATTTTTTTCAGGGTAGAGAGGTATTCCGATGTATTTAAGCTACAAAGATATGTTGTTACATGCATAAAATGTGGTCAGGTATTAATACACGCAAGAAATACAAGTGGTACTTAAGAACGCATCTGTTGGCCACCCTTGTAACCCTCGTTGGTACCCCTTCAAGTTGTAGCACATCAGAAAACACCTTTATACGGATCAACCTAGATTTCATGAAGCCCTCTTTAGATAAACCGATCGACTGCCTGATTTCTATAGTGCCACTGAGAAAAACACTCAGGAAGATACTCCTTAGTACCTGGGTAGTCATGTAGTATGGATAAGGGCATGGTCCAGCCTCCTTAGTTGGTTCCTTGAGATATTGGGGAGAGTTCTACTGTTGGACCCCACACATATATCAGAGATTTATAGCACAGGATAAACCCTTGTCTATAGAACCCTTGAATACCTAACCCTTGGGGACAGAAAAAAAACACAAAATAGACAAGATCTATTGTTGCGTAACTGTGTTCGAGCTTCCAAATCACTACACAATTATTCCTTATTAAGAATTTGGGCATTTCATTACTACGGTATTCTTCAGGATGGAGTATAACTCCGCAGGTGTAAAAAAAAAAAAAAGAGCCTGGATTTTTTTGCACCATTATTCGAGACCTATTCCATTGGATATATCTCTTTGCCCTTATCACATTCATACCTATCATTTTTCAGAAAACATTTTGACCCCACCGACCCCTTTTTGGTTCCCTCATCATCATGGCCCATACCCCTATGTCAACATGGGCGACTGTGAAATTGTTTTGGGTGCATACTGGCTAAGGACTTTGGGTCCCATTCTCATAGATTTTAAGGCATTAACCATGCAATTTGACCAAGAGGGCCAACAATATAAGTTCCAAGGAATCATCGTCGGTTCCCTTGAGATCATTAGTTCCCATCGCATGGAAAAGATGCTCAAAAAAGGTCATTCTGGTGTTATTTCCCAACACCATGCCATATAAGCAACTGAGAAACCCTCTGTGCCACAGGACCTCCAATCCATCCTCTCTAAAAATAAAGTGGTTTTTTCCACTCCCCGGGGACTCCCTCCTTCCTGTGGTGTTCATGATCATTCCATTCCCCTTGTCCCATAAATCCTTCCTCCCAATATCCGTCCCTATCGTCACCCCTTTTCCCAAAAAAATGAAATTGAAAAAATGGTTCAAGAACTTTTTAACGTAGGTGTTATCCGGCCTAGTATGAGCCCCTACTCTTCTCATGTGGTCATGGTCCTTAAGAAAGAAGGTTCTTGGCGCATGTGTCCTGACTTACGTTCCCTTAATAAACTCACCATTAAAGACAAATTTCCCATTCCTGTCATTGATGACCTATTGGATGAATTGAATGGCACCCAGTTCTTTACTAAACTTGATATTCATTCTAGCTACCACCAAATCCGTATGAAAGAGGTAGACATTCCTAAGAATTCCTTTAGAACTGATGAGGGAAACTATGATTTTTTGGTCATGCACTTTGTCTTATGTAATTCTCCCTCCACTTTCCAAAGCCTCATGAATCATGTCTTTCGTCCTTTTCTCTGTCATTTTGTCTTAGTTTTCTTTGATGATATCATCATCTATAGAAAAACATGGACAAACCACCTTACTCATGTGGATCGAGTTCTCCATCTACTCTCTCAGCACCAACTTTTCCTGAAACAATCTAAATTTTCTTTTGGCGCCTCAGAAGTTGAATACTTGGGTCATATTGTTGTGAAGGACGGTGTCAGGGTGGATCCTAAAAATATTGAAGCTATACAACACTGGCCTCACCCAAAAAATCTCAAAATATAGTGTGGATTTCTAGGCTTAACAAGTTATTATCACCAATTTGTTAAGAATTATGGAAAGATTACAGCCCCTCTCACTGCACTCCTTAAAAAAAATTATTTCACTTGGACTCCAACAACTACTCAGGATTTTTAAACCTTGAAGATGGCCATGTGCACCACTCCAATCCTGACCCTTCCTGATTTCACAAAGACCTTTGTCCTAGAATGTGATTCTTCAATAAAAGGAATTGTCATTGTCCTTATGCAATAAGGTCGATGTTTGGCCTTTACCAGCAAACAATTGTCTGAACAAAATTTGGGAAAATCAATTTATGAAAAGGAAATTTTGTCTATTTTTCATGTCGTTGATATTTAGTTCCCTTATCTATTGGGGAAATGCTACCAAATTAAGATAGATCATCAAAGCCTCAAGTATTTTTTGGAACAATTCATTTCCTCCCCAGAGAAACAAAAATGGGTGACTAAGATATTTGGATATGATTATGAGATCATTTACAAGAAATACAAAGACAATGTGGTTGTGGATGCACTTTCCCGAAAATATGAAGATGAAGGGTCCATTTTTTCTCTCTCCTTCATTGTACCAGATTGGCTCCAAGTCGTTCTCCAGGAATGGCTACAAGATCCTAAAAGTTCGCATCTGATACAACAATTGCAGTCCAATTCTCCAGTTTCCCCAAGATACTCTTGGCTCCATGATGATCTTCGATACAAAGGCCATTTGTATTTAAGTAAATAGTCAAAACTTAAATCCACAGTACTTTATGAGCTTCATGATACACTCACAACTGGGCACTCCGGATTTACCAAAACCTATGACAGGGTCAAACGTTCTTTTTTTTGGGATGGTATGAAACAAGACGTTCATGATTTTGTGGTTGAATGTGATGTGTGTCAATGAAACAAGGAATAAATAGTCAAATCTCCTGGCACACTACAACCACTTTTGGTTCCACCTGCTATTTGGCAGGATATCTCTATGGATTTTATTGTAGGATTACCTAAATCGGCCAATAAATTAGTCATCATGGTGGTAGTTGATTTCCTTTCCAGGTATGCTCATTTATGTTCTCTTCAACACCCATTTAAAACATCCATTGTGGCTCAACTTTTCATGGATCAGGTCTTCAAGATTCATGGCATGCCGCACTCTATTGTTTCTAATCGCGACCCAACTTTCACCAGCAATTTTTGGCAAGAACTGTTCAAGCTACAAGGCACTCAATTACATCTCAGCGTAGCTTATCATCCCTAGACTGATGGTCAAACTGAATTTGCCAACAAGTGTTTGGAAACATATTTGAGTTGTTTTTCCTTGGAAAAGAAAAATCAGTGGGATCAATGGTTACCACTAGTTGAATGGTGGTACAACATTTCATACCATGCAGCTACCCGTATGACTCCTTTTGAAGCGGTATATGGACAAAATCCACCTTCAGTTCTCTCATATTTACCAAGTGTCTCGAAGGTCTAGGCAGTTGACCAAACACTTACAATTCAAGAGGTTATTCTCTATACCCTCAGAGAGAATTTGGTCATGGCCCAGAATCTCATGAAGCAACAACCAGATCAAGGCCGCTTTGAACGTCAATTTGCTGAAGGGGATCAGGTGTTTCTTCAACTTCAAACTTACAAGAAAAATTCCCTCAAGGCTGAACATTGTCACAAATTGGCACCCAAATTTTATGCTCCTTATATCGTTCTCAAGCATGTGGGACAAGTGGCCTATTAGTTAGCTTTGCCCAATCATTCTAATCTACATCATGTTTTTCATGTTTCCTTCTTAAAGAAGGTGATTGGAAATAAGTGCCAAATTCAAACCACCCTTCCTGAGTTGGATGAAGAAGGCTCGATTTGGCTACAACCACAAGCAGTTTTGGACCAATGTGAGCATCGCCTACATCAACAAACCATCAAGGAAGTGTTAGTCCAGTGGAAAGATACAACCCCAACAGATGCCACTTGGGAACCAACTACCATTCCACAACAATTTCCACGTCTCAAGCCTTGAGGACAAGGTTGTTTTTAAGGGGAAGGACATGTTAGGGAGCTAACCCCTCATGTAGGTAGAATAATATATTCCGATGTAATAAAGTTCAATAGTAATAAGGCCTAATAATAAGGAAGAATAAGTCGAATGTAAGAAGGCCTAATAGAAGCTTTCGCTTCTAGAAGGATCTTCCTCTAGATGGTTCTTTTGGTAGACATATTTAGTATAAATAGTAGTTTATGGTATGAGAACTCTTGTCTTGGATGTTATTGTAATAGAGCTCTGCTACGCTGGAGGTTTCCCCCTCGAAGAGGCAAGTGAACATTGATATCAGTAATCGAAGTGCTCTTTCTAGTGTTATTATGATATCATTTTGGTGTTCTTGTGGTGTTGTTCTTGTTATATAGTTATTCATCTGCCATTTCTAGAATTTTATTTATGTTCTACATACTTTTTATATCTTGAGTATTACAGTAATGCTAACAATGTTGTTGATGCATTGAGAAGGAGGTGTCTAATTCTACAGGAATTTCGAGTGAAAACCTTAGGGTTTGAACACCTTAAGGAAATGTATCATGATGATCCAAATTTCAAAGAAGCATATGAAGCATGTGTGAATCCTATGCTCATAGACATAAGTCAGTGGACAGAGTACTTGATTCAGGATGGGTTGTTGTTCAAAGGGTGCTAGTTGTGCATACCGAAGTGCTCGATGAGGGAGAATTTGCTGAAGGAAAAGCATAGTGTTGGTCTAGCCAGACATTTTGGCCATGACAAAATGTTTGTATAGTTGAACAATTCATACTATTGGCCAGGAATGAGGGAAGAAGTAAACAAGTTTGTTAAATGATGTAAGATTTTCCAGTATGCAAAGGGAAATAGACATAATATTGGGTTGTATCAACCATTTCCTATTCCAGGGAGGCCTTGGGATGTAATAAGGATGGATTTTGTGTTAGGATTGCAAATGACATAAAGAGGAAGTGATTCCATATTTTTGATAGTTGACAAATTTTCAAAGATGGCACACTTTGTCCCATGCCAGAAGACCACTGATGCAACACACATTGCTAACTTGTTTTTCAAAGAAAATATGAGACTTCATGGGTTGCCCAAGAGTATTGTTCCAAACAGGGATTCCAAATTTGTTGGTCATTTATGGAGAACCTTATGGAAGAAGATGGGAATAGAACTATCCTTTAAGTATAAATATCACCCTCAAACAGATGGACAGGCTGAGGTGGTGAGCCAAAGTTTTGGGAGATTTGCTGAGAAGTTTGGTCACTAAACATCATATCCAGTGGGATCAGATTCTAGCACAAGCAGAGTTTGCATACAATGACTTAGTAATCTAAAGTACTGGAAAGAGCCCATTTTAGATAGTATATGGAATGAATATGAGGGTAGTGTCAGAGTTAAGATATCTGGAGTAGAGTGAATTCAGAAGAACTAGAGATGAAGACTTTGTTGCAGAAATGCAGGAGCTTCATAATCATATCAAAGAGAATTTGCAGAGGAATAGCATTGAATATAAATGTAGAGTTGATCAACATAGAAGGAAACTTCAATTTGAAGTAGGAGATCAATTTCTAGCACATCTTAGGAAGAAGAGAATCCCAAGGGTAACATATAATAAACTAAAGCTAAAAAAGATAAGACCATGCAAAATCCTAATAAAATTGTGTGAGAATGCTAATGAGATAGAGATGTTAGGAGATGTGGGTATATAGCCCATATTCAACATTACATACATGTATCCTTACAGGGAATATGGAACCAGAAGACATGAATATCAAAAAGAGATCTAGTGGAAAAAGAAAATGCATGTAGCAGAAAATCCGCAGATGGAGCAGATCGTAGATTGACGAATTGGTAAGAAGACTAGGAGAAAAACATATTTTGAGTATTTGGTAAAATGGAAAGGATGCCCAATAGAGGATTCTACTTGGGTAAGCGAAGAGGATATCTAGAAGAATGGAAGGTCAGTGCAGGAGCTCATGGACATGAGTCCATGAGTTTTTTAGTCAGAGGAGTATGATGCAGGAGCATCACCAACAACGTACAAGTGGAGGACAGTTAAGCACCAACATACATTTTAAAGTGAATTTTAAAATTCAAAGTGGCATATTGTGTAAATATTTTTAAGGGATTGCAATTAAAGAACATATTTAATGTCTTGAGATCATTAAAGAATGTATTTTATTTTAATGAATTCATGTGTAGTACAGATTCGATGTGTTTGATCTTATCTGTTTGTCACAAATATTTATTGTAATAAATTCTAGTAGTTGACATCTTTTATTTTGATAGGAGAGATCTAGATTAGTTGGAAGGAAAATCTCGGAGGGCCCCTCTTGTATAAATCTTTGATTTGTTTCCCAGAAGAGGTTGTTGAATCTATTGTATTGGTTTCCATTAAAGCTAAGAGTTGAGAGCTACCGAGAAGAAGTATATGAGCACATGTACATTTTCAATTCAATGAATATAACAGAGGAACATTGTCCCAAATGTATGATGTTGTTGTGTCTATTTGAATGAATGAATGGTAGATTTTTTGTTTATTTTCAATTCTCTATCATTTCTTGTTCTTGTGTTTATGAATGCATTTACATGGTTGAATGTATGAACTTGTGAAGATTTAAATAAGTTTCAATCGTTCCTCTTATATGATCAAGTGCAAGTGTGCATAGTGTCTACAAGGAGTGCGTTTACAGAGTCTATTTCGACTCATAAGCTCAGAGGGGATAACGTGAACCTTATGTGTGAAAGGAGTGCATAGTGTCTACAAGGTGTGTGTGACAGAGTCTGCTTTGACTCAGAAAGTTATGGAGAGATAGATTTAAGGAAGTTTGCCCACAAGGAGTGCACAACATATTCTTTTGACTCAGAAGCTCAGGTAGAGTAACGATAACTGTCGACAGAGAAGCTAAAGTCATGGAGGAGGACCTGTTGCAAGGTGTGCACAGGTGAAATTTTGACTAAGTGTCAAAGAGATAATTCTGAGGAGGAAAAAATTTGAAAGAACAAGCTCAGGAGGGAGAACAACAAGAAATATTCAAATGGAGGAGTCCTTTGAGGTTTCCCAGGGTTAAAAAATGAATTCGTCTAGGATGGATCAATATCATTCTAGACCGTCAGATCTGGGAAAAGTGCACGGAGGTCAGTTGTGATTTATTTAAGCATTTTGTAGTTCAGAGTGTTGAGAAGTGTTGAGAAGTGGGATCATCGAAGTCACGAAGTTGTGAGGCGAGTCTTAACCATTGGCTTTGAGGAGACATGCAGTAGCGGATAAGAAATCCGGGACTTAGAGGTCCAGTGGAGTTAAGTGTGGAGTAAGTGAAATTTTTCAAAGTCATGAAACCCAAAGTACATATGGACCGTTAGATCCAGGGAGACATGCGACAGAGATCCCCGAATTCGGGGAAAACTGATTCAAAAGGAAACAAAGGAGGAGGTGGGGAAAGTTATGAAGAACGGATTTGTGAAGGGGTTGTCCCGAGGTTATAGCCCATGGTCACATAAGATAAATAGTCTAGTGTGGGCTATCACTCACAAGGCTGGTGTTGCCAAGCGTCGAAGAGCAACGTCACATGTAACCTAGACCTCCAGGTAACATGAGAGGGACCTATGTGTGTGTATTGATTGTTCAGGTTCTGTTGAAGACCCGAAGAGATAATTAGGCTCAAGTGATTGAATATCCAAGACCGGAAGGTCGCACAACCGCGAGGAGAGAAGAGGGGGTTTGCACCTGTTCCTTTGACTAGACCTTTGTGGTAGCGATGGTGACACTAGCTTCTGCATCAATGATATATTTTCCCTTATCTAATTATGAATCAAATTATGAGTTGGCACCTGACTCTAAGAATTTCATCTCAGCCAACAATGATTATTTGAGTGACTTTCATTGATGTTGTGCCAAAAGATTTTGTGGAACTTGCACCACTTTCCAATTTCCTTCTTTTACTTCTTGTTACCCTTATTTTCTTGCGGCTTGGATTATTTTTCCTAGGGTTGGTCATCCTTGATCTGTCCTTTATTTTTGGAGTGGGGGTCACTTTATCATGTTTTTACTGCGATGGGTTTGCAAAACTAAAATATCTCTTATTTTTTTCTTGAACTTTTTCTTGATCTTGACAACATATTGGTAAGAGACTCCTAGTGAGGATATTTCTAGGAACTCCATATCTGCTTCAATGTACCTATGTAGGCCATTGTGATACTTTAAAGAATTTTATACTCATAGTCTTTAATACTCAAATTTATGTGCAAGGTATGAAAGATGTTGGTGTACTTTGGCACTATTTAGTCTCTCTCTCTTGATGTAGTGTTTTTGATCTTGTCTATTGGTCAGTGTGATTTCCAACAAGGTATTATTGCTCTTTGATAGCATCAAAAAAATCTACCCAAGTGGTTTTTGGCCAGAAAATTGCAAATTCATCTCCAACATGTTGTTCACATTAAGTTTCTCATTAATCTCCGACATGGGGAAGGTATTTAAGTTGTGAAAAGGTGTTTTTTTCATTGTTGGAAAAAATTTCGACAGAGAAATAGCCCTCTTGAAGACTTAACCGTTTTTCAAAGAATCAAAATATATTTTTCCTTAAAATAAAGGAATATCAAAGTTAAATTGTACCTTGAAGGGTGTCACATGTCCAAAGTGACTGTTGGTTGAAGTTGCCTCCATTAATGTTGGTATTCCTTGAAGGATATGGGCAAAATTATATATCATTTCATTCCTCTGTTGCATGAGGGGTTCCTTAATAAATATTTTGATAGGATCGCTTGCTCCACCATCTCTCTTTTATTATACCATGGGAGTTTGCTTGGATCAGTGGGAATGTTCTTCCCCAATATCAACCAGTTCAAGACGCAACTCACGATAGCCTAACCTCATAGGGGACATGCACAGAGAAACAACAAAGAGAAGCTTTCTATGATACCACTAATACGGATTATATTGAGAGTAAAATGAGATATGAACATAAATATACCATATAACATAGAGATACAATGAAACCTAGATTCTATTAATATATGGAATAAAAAAGACTATAAAATGCAAAGCACACAAACCAGCTAGAATGTTGGTAGCTTATCCCTGAAGAGGGAGATGTGTCAGCTACACTCATTACCAAAAATATGATTATAAAGTGGCCAAAAATTCCTTTTAACATAAAGAATCAATGATAAAACCCTAAACATCCAAAACCCTCACCTCGGAAGATGAAATTCCAAAAGGTTTTTGGGCTATGATGTGGTTAGTTGAAATGCCAACTTCCTAGGGGCATAACTTTTTCATACAGTCTTCATTTGGGGTTCTCAATATCCCATCAGAAAGTTCTATATGAGAATTATGTATTCTAAATGACCTAATATATTCCTTTGACTATCTATTGGGTGCTTCCATGCCAAAAAAATGCTTTTTAGGACCTCGAAACAACCCTAGAATTTTGGGACTTGAAAAACTGTAGAAAAACTGCCAAGATGTGGAACCATTTTTAATTAGTGGAAAATGTGGGTGGCCACTAGTATCCCCCTAGATCATAGTACCATATCGAGCGTATAGGACAGGCTCATTCCTCAACCACCCATGATTTCTGGTGCCTTGAAATTCCACTAATATATCTTGTCACCCATTTAGAGACTTGTTAGTGCATGCATATCCTTGATATGAATTGATTAAGATCTCTCCAACCAAAATTGTTACCATGCACTCTATTGATTAAAACATTTTCACATTGGTCACCTCATCTGAGGTGCCAAATACAAGCAAGTCCAACAAATACAAAAAGGTTCAATCCCACAAGGGATCAAAATAAAGCTTCAATACATAATATATATCTTTAAAGTCTAACAGAAGTTGTTCCATGTACACCTTACTCTTCATGTAGAAATAGTTCCCCATCTTAAAAGTCACTATCAACTAGTCTAGTGTGATACACCTTTCCATGCAAGTATCCAATGATATCCACTCACAAGTCAAATAATTCAATGAGAATGTATTTCTTGGATCATGGAGCCATGGATTTTCTTTCTTAGGATTTTCCCATGATGTTAGAGTGTCTTTGGTGCACAAATAGGATTGTAGGTCTAGTTCTAGAATAATAGTGAATGCTATTATATCATTCTTCAATTGCGTCGGGCTCCAACGTAATTGATAGTTATTAATAAGAAAACAAAGTAAATTATTAATGGAAGGAGAGGGTGATTTAAAGCATAAATATTATTTACAACTAGGATTGGTGGTAAAATAAGGAAAATAATTTGATGTAAATTTCACTAAATACTCTTAATTTCAATATCCACTTACATTAAATAGACTTGACAACTGATTGTACATGATTGAACAACCCAAAAAATGTTTTTCTAACCCACTTTATGAATACCCAGTGAAATTCATTTTTAAATAGAAGATGGCTAGACTATAAGTCTACAATAAATGAAAACAACACCCATGGATTCCATAAAGGTTTAACAACTACAACCATGCTATATGATCAAATGACATCCCCCGTAGACCCAACAATACATGAATAACTTCTCCCTAACCATAAAGGGTTACTCAATAGTCCAAGAAATACTCAAGAAAATAAAAGAATTGGGTCCCTCAACCACAAACATTGACTAAGAGTGAAATGAACTATCTAGACATATCAAAACTTGAACAAAATAATGAAAAGAAAATTCTAATTGAAAAACTGGATGCGACATTGAAACCAAAACAAACAAATTCCCATCCTACCCACTCCCACTAATAGGAGTGCATCAAATTATGTTCAAGTATCATAAACATAGGGTTTTAGGTGAACATCATTCACCCATATTGTATTAGTAATTCCATCCATTTGGGCTATCCATATGACACTAAATTATCTTATTTCTATAACTATAAATGGTCCCAAACAATGCATTTGAATCTTCCAAGGGTTCCTTAGATATTTATTATCATACAGAATAACTAAATCCCCTTTTTCAAAGGATTTGATCTTAATATGGGGGTCATCCCATGCTTTCTATCTTGATTTCTCCGTAGACTTATGGAAATCAACCATGAACCTAGATTCTTCCAACTCCATTAGGTCAACTACTAATTCTACAATTGATTCCTCACTAGTCATCTAAGTACCATGTGTAATGCATAGACTAGGTATCACAAATTGTATAGTATCAACAACCTATCAATCATACAACAACTAAAACAAAGTATGTTTATGTAAACTCTTAGTATTGATCATGTATGCCTGTAAAATAGAAGGGAATCCCTCATCCCAATCATCACTATTTATGGAATAGAATTAGTCAAGTACTTCCCTATAAATTTATTAAATGTGTCCATTGTTCCATTGGCCTAAGGGTGATGAGGACTACTTTTATGGTGTTGATTTAGAAATTCCCTAGTTAAGGTAGCAATAATAGTGCTAAAATAATGATTACCTTGATTTATCTATGAACTACAATGGATATTCCACTAGAACAGTTCATCACAATGTATTTGATAAATAAAACTAAAATCCACACTCTGAAGGTAAAATTCCTTTAGATTCCAAAATCTTAAGTTATTAATTTTCCACTTATGCATGAAATAGTTAAAATTCATAAAATAGAGAACAATAAAACACAATCACACACCATCCACAAAATAACAAAAATATTTTCTTTGGGAAACCCTTATGAGAGAAAACCCATCTAGAAGGTGAGGTTTCTCTACTCTCTTTTCTATGGTATGGAAATAATGCAAGTACAAAGGAGAAGGCACTCTCTATGGAGTTAACTAAGACCTATGGCCCATTAGGATACTATATAACACTAACCCCCTCCATTATGATATCTAATTTCCCACTCCTAGTTGTTCTATTATGCTATGGAACAAAATACAATAACATAGAATGGAACCCCTTCTTCTCCTAGTGGCCTGGTATTTAACATATCCCAATGGCCATATAGGATTAGGGTGTTGAATTCCTCAACCCTCAATTATTGATCAAGTTTGGACCTTCTAGAGTGTTCTATAAAATAAACTGCATGGCTATCCCTACACATTTAATTAATTGGGATTGAAGTGACATATGCTCGCACCATGGTGATTGTTGGATTACTGAGAGGGGGTGTGAATCAATAATAGATAAATTTAATCCTTTTTAACCATATAATACAAGTGTTATATCAATGAAGCATTATCATCCAATAATTGCAGAGTAAATAAGCAGTGAACAAATGAACAAACATACACATACACAGTACACCAGTGTTTTACGTGGAAACCCAAATCAGGAGAAAACCACGTAATGCTTTTTCTTATATGTCTTGAAGAATTACATTCATTGGAAGCACCAACTTCCTTTGTTTTCTAGATGCAACTGGAAGAAGGCTCCAACCCCGTAGTTTCTCAGGCTACAACCTGAGGGAATCTTCAACTCCCCAATTCTATGGCTACAACCCCCTATGTTCTCCGGCTACAATTGAAAATTGGCTACAACCACCTGTCCTTGCCCCATCCTGCCACCCTGAAGTAGAAGTAGAATGATGAAACCACTGTCAACTCGTCACTGTGAGATATACCACTGTAAAAATGTACCAATAAATATAAACCATGCATCAACTATGCATCAACCTGTACCTGTTATCCACATTTTTGGTTATCGAGATGATATTATGATTATTTCATGATAATGGAAAATCAAACTCTTCATCAAGAACTTTTTCCTGAAGAAGGTTACAAAATCACATTTTTGGAAATAGTTCGCAGACTGCATATATACTCGCCTGCGAAAATCCTTCATTCCCGCAGACTGCATTCAGCTTGATTGCGAACTTCTCGCACTGTGTCAATGGTTAGGGTGAGGACATGTTTCTAAGGGAAGAAAATGGATAAGTTCTCGATCCTTCTAGAAGGAATCTTCTAGAAGGGTGAGTTGGAGTTCGAATGGTTGGCAAAAAATTGATTTTCCAGATATCTTGGGATCATTCCCTATCCAAGTAACTAATCAATCTTCTCCTATATATT
>ML778516.1:132318-150909 GCA_009831015.1 Picea engelmannii
TGTGTTCTCTGACAACTCAATTCCTTCTGGTTGTTCAATGTAGACTTCTTCTTCAGGTTCCCCATTCAGAAAAGCTAATTTTACGTCCATCTGATATACTTTAACATTTTTGGAGCATGCATAAGCTAAAAGTAAACGGGTTGCTTCCATTCTGGAAACTGGGGAAAATGTCTCTTCAAATTCAATTCCTTCAATCTGTGCATATCATTTACATGCCAATCTAGCTTTGTTCCTTGTAACCTATCCATCTTCATTCAATTTATTCCTAAAAACCCATTTTGTGCCGATCACATTCTTATTCTTTGGTCTTGGAACCAATTCCCAAGTGTCATTTTTCTCTATTTGATTCAATTCTTCATCCATGGCCTTATTCAAAAATTCATCTTTGTTGTCTTATTCAAAAAAATGTGGTGCAATTGTAGATAAGAGTGCTAGGTGTGTTTGTCCTGGTGAATAAATTTTTCTTCTAGTCTCAACTCCTGCATATTTGTTTCCAATAATCTGATCTGAAGGATGATTCTTCTGTACTCGTTTGCTGGGTGTCTTTGGAGATACTTTCTGAAAATTCTCTTCTTCTTCTGTCGGATTCTCTTCATATTCATCTTCTTCTTCTACTTCTTTTTCATCTTCCTCTTCGAAAAGTTGTTCCATTGATTTGTTTTCTTCTTCCTTTGAATTCGGTCTGTCTGTTTCATCAATTGTTACGTTGATTCTTTCCACAACTTTGTTCAATCTTAGATTGTAACACTTGTATGTTTTCCTTCTACTTGAGTAACCAATAAATATTCCTTTGTCCACACGAGAGTCAAACTTTCCCATTCTGCCATCTTCTCTTTTGAGGTAGCATTCGCTTCTAAAAACTCTGAAGTGCTTCACATTTGTTGGTCTTCCTTTCCATATCTTGTAGGGAGTTTTATCAGTGTTGTTTCTGAGCATTACTATGTTTTGAATGTGAATTGTTGTATGCACTGCCTGTGTCCAAAATATATCTGTCAATTTGGAATCCATTAGAATTGTTTGAGCCATTTCTTGTACTGTCTTATTCTTTCTTTCAACAACTCCATTCTGTTGAGGTGTCCTAGCAACGAAGAATTTTCTTTTTATTCCATGACTTATACAGTAGTCCATAAATTCCTTTGACTTGAACTCTCCTCCATTATCAAATCTCAAACATTTGATTCTTGAATCCATCTCATTTTCAACCATTTCCTTATAGATCTTGAAGTTTTCAAAAGCTTCTGACTTGTTCTTGAGAAAGAAAACTGCAGTCATTCTTGTATAATCATCAACTAATAACATAAAGTATTTTTCACCTTTTAAGCCCTTTGTTGTATTTGGTCCAACTAGATCAGTGTGCATAATTTCCAGTGGTCTTGTTCTTGAATATTCCTTTGATTTGAACCTGGTCTTTGTTTCATTTCCTTGTTGACAATGCTTTCATAAAGTGTTGGTTGGTTTCGTGATCTAGGGCATTTATCTGACTGCTTCTCTTTTGTTGACTTTGACAAGGTTATCAAAATGCATGTGACCCATTCTTCTATGCCATAGGCAACTTTCATCTTCCTTTCCTAGACAACACTTTTCATTTCCAATTTCACTTAACACATATATGTTGTTTGAAGTTCTTGCAGTTGTACCAACCAATTTCCCCAAACCTTCTTTTCTTATCTCACACTTTTCTAAATCGAAAGTAAGTTTATGACCTTGGTCACACATTTGACTCACACTTAGAAGATTATGTTTCATATATTCTACCAGTAGAACATTTTGTGCCTTTTCATTCTTGTTCCCAATTTGGACTGTGCCTTCTCCAATGATTTTGGATGAATTATCATTTCTGAAGGAGATTGATCCATTTTTTTCTTTTCGTAATGTAAGAAATTTGTCTTTATCACCTGTCATGTGTTTTGAACATCCACTGTCAACATACCAACCATGTTTCTTCTTCTTAGCTTGTAGAGTGACTGTGCATTCTTAATTGTTATACTGATCTTTCTTTCTTATCCATGTCATTTTCTGAGGTTCTTGTCTGTGACTGTTGTTATTTTGTTGAGGTTCTTTAGGAGGGACTGTCATTCTGCAATCCTTGGCCATGTGTCCAAAATTGTTACATTTGTAACATTCCACTTCAATGCTCAAATATTCAAACCTGTTGTAACCTTTTCTTTGTGTGTCACTAGGTCTCCTTGAATAATCCCTTTTTGTATAACTCTCAAAGTTGTTACTGTTCCTATTGTTAGCTCTGCAATTCACATCTTTATGTCCAAAAGTATTACATGCATAACATAAACCAAAAAATATATTTTGATACCTGGGAGTTGAAGATCTTCTGAAAGGAGGTGCTCTTATGAATCCTTGTTCTTCTTGAGGTCTATCTGTCTGTTGTTGACTCTGAAATCTAAATCTTCTTGGTGGAGGAGTGTCATTGTAATCTTCCTTGTATATCTTCCTATCCTCTTTGATTGTTTCTACATAGCTCTTTGGATTTGTTTGTTGCTTTGTTTTTTTGGAGCTTGTTCCTTTTTTGTCTAATTGTATCCAAGTCCGGACTTGTCAAGATGAGATTTTTTACTGTTGATAATGTCATCAAGAAATTTTGAGCTATTCTGCATATTTTTCTTTTGAATATCATTTCTTAGTGTGAAAACCTTTGCTTCCAAGTTTCCAATGATCTTGTCCTTTTATTCTAATTTTTCTTTGAGTGCTTCTTCAATTCTTTTATCTTCTTCTATTTGAACCTTCAATTTTGTGATCATTTGTTCTAGTTCTCAAGTGTCCTTTTTCTTGTCTAGTTCTGCTTGTAGTTTTTTGTTTTTCTTCTTTTCTCTTCTGATAACTTCTATGGCACACAATAATTCTTATCAATGGTCAACTTTTTCCTCTTCAATTTCTTCTTCGACTTCTTCACATTCTTCTTCGGCTTCTTCATATTCTTCTTCGAAGACTTCTTTGTCAGATTCTTTTACTGCCATGAATAGAACTCTTCCTATCTCATTGTCACTTACTTCATCTTCATCAGATGATGAGATGTCTTCTTTGGTGTATAAGATTTTCTTGAAAAATTTCTTTGTAGTTCTTTTGCCTTTATATGTGTGTTTTCTTTTTGAGTAACCTTCATCATTTCTCTTTTTCTTATGAGGAAACTTGTTATAAAAATGACCAATACCATCACAATTAAACCAAATTAAAGGGAGCTTACCTCTATACCTACTGTTGGTTCCCTTGTTCAGTCTTTTGACGAAGTTGGCCACTTCTTCATCATATTTTGAGGCATCACTATTGATGCTATATTCTTGTTGTTCCTTTTTCTTTTGCTTTGATCTTTTGGATTCCTTGAAGGTTGCTTCTTTTACATTTGGATTTTCCTGCTCAGTTCTCATTTCATACACTATGAAGATTCCATGTAGTTCGTCCATTCTTATTGAGTCTAGATCTGATCTTTCTTCTAGTGCTAATATCTTAGGGTTGAATCTCATACGAAGAGATCTTAGAATCTTTTGGAAAATTATAGATTCTTCAATTTCTTCTCCCAATCCTATGATTGCATTCACTGTTTCATCGACTCGTAAGAAGTAGGTTGTGATATCTTCATCTTCCTTCATTTTTAGTTGTTCGAACTAACCTCTGTAAGTTTGAATCTTTGCTACTTTGACTTTTGTATCTCCTTCATAAATATTTTGAAGCTTGTCCCCAATCTCTTTAGCAAATTTACAGTGTGCAACTTTGGTGAGTACCGTATCACTGAGACCATTCAAAAGTGCATTTGTGGCTTTGGAATTATTCTCACTGAGTTTTACTACTTTGTCATTTGTTGGTGGAACTGATTGTGTTGTGTATCCATCTATAATTGATTGCCAAACTTGAAATACCTGTGCTTGTATATATGTCCTCATCCTTATGCTCCATAACACATACTTTTGTCCATCAAACTGTGTTATTCCATTTTTATATGAGTTGGTACTCTCCATGATCTATCTTTCAGTGGTTAAACTAATTTCTGAAGGAACCTTCTCTGATACCAATTGTTGGATTACTAAGAGGGGGGGTGAATCAGTAATAGAGAAATTTAATCTTTTTTAACCATATAATCCAAGTGTTATATCAATGAAGCATTATCATCCAATAACTAGAGAGTAAATAAGCAATGAAAAAATGAACAAACATACACATACACAGTACACCATTGTTTTACGTGGAAACCCAAATCGAGAGAAAACCACAGAATGCTTTTTATTATATGTCTTGAAGAATGATATTCATTGGAAGCACCAACTTCCTTTGTTTTCCAGCTGCAACTGGAAGGAGGATCCAACCCCCTAGTTTCTTAGGCTACAACCTAAGGGAAGCTCCAACTACCCAATTCTCTGGCTACAACCAGAAAGAGGATACAACCCCCTATATTCTCAGGCTACAACCAAAATGTTGATACAACCACCTGTCCTTTCCCCATCCTGGCACCCTGAAGTACAAGTAGAATGATGGAACCACTGTCAACCTGTCACTGTGAGATATACCACTCTAAACCTATACCAATAAATATAAACCACGCATAAACCATCCATCAACCTGCACCTCAACCTGTGATCAACCTGTACCATAAAAAAGTGCATCAACCATGCACCAAGCTGTACCAACTAACCTGTAATCAACCTGTACCATAAACAAGTGCATCCAACCATGTACCCAACATGTACCTCAACCAAAAGCCCTCATCAATTTCATCATCCAAATCTGATTTGTATCTCTGTAATAGACCTGGTGTATTTGATCACATTCCTGCAAACCTTCCTCAACTTCAACAACAAGAGAATAGCATTTTCATAAAACTTTTCTTTAGTCTCACATGCCTAGTTTTGGATTAGTCAACAACCCTAAATTGAAGTAATCATAACTTTGTCCCTGTAATGTATAAAGATCTGAAACTGATACACAACGTTTTTTAGTTTTTTTTGTGCAATTCCTCCAGGTGTCACTACTTGGAACCTCTCGAAAACGGATTTATAGAAAAAATGCCATACCTTGCTGAATTTTGGCTTATTCTAGAGAGAGACCTTATAGAGCGTGCCCTGCACGGAATATTAGTTGAATTGATATGAAACGGTTATATAGCCTACTAAATACTGTACCCTAACAAAAACATTTGGTTTCACTTAATGTGGATCTCTTATGAAGAATTTATGACGTTTTTACCCGAAATACATGTTTTTGACTAGTTTTAGGACTAGCCACAAACCCTATTTTCCACAGAGTTTAACTCCACAAATACAATAACCCACAAGATGAATTGTTTTCTAAAGATACTTGGATATGTTTTCTCAATGGAATAAAAATTTCACGGTCTGAATTGTTATAGAAAAAAAATTTATAGTGAAAATGTTGAGATGACCTGTAAATAACATACCTTAGAAAGCACCATCAAAAGAATTTATCCTTCCTTGCATTTCGGCCTTCTTTTCTTCACATTCCCTTAAAATTTTGACTTAGATATCCTTGGTTACCTTAGACACCTATATATATTCAATATGCTCAAGTGTGATTAAAATGAGAGAGCCTTGCCTGTTATTTATACTCTCCAAGTAGCTTCCTTAAAAACATCTTCTAGGTCACTTGGCCCCAGTTTCCTTATTTTAGGGTTAACCCACTTCTAATTTCTCCATTAAATTTATTATTGAAATAATTTATTTTGTATAAAATTTGAATTATAATACACTCATTACTTCACTTTATTATTTAACTTTTAAAATCTCTTAAACCACTTTGACTAATTTGACCTTTTGGGGCTTCTAGATGACATATGAGGGTCCTCCAACTTCGTAAGGCCATAACTCTCAAACCGTGAGGAGTTATGTGACGTTCCACATACCACCGGAAATTTAATGACATGAAATATCCATATAGAATAGTATTATATGAACATATATCATAACTCATATCGTTATCCATCAAACAAACTTGGGTCCATTACCCAAACCTGGGGTCTCCAACTTCTCATGGCCATAACTCTTTAACCGTGAGGAGTTATGTGACGTTCCACATACCACCGGAAATCGAATGACAAGAACTATCCATCTAGGATAGTTTACCTAACAAATTCATTGTCCTTCATCTCATTATTCCACAATTAAGAATGGGTTCTCTTACTCTACAAAGTGTCTTCCCATGAGGGATTTCACCATAAGGGGACCACTTTAGAGTTCATCCATATTTACTTCTTATCAACCATGATAAGACAATAATGAGTCATATTTACATCAAACAATCTTGGGTCCATTACCCAAACCTTTGTTCTACAGGGCTTTCTTCAAGGGTTGACTTCAATGACAACCAACCTTAATCAACAATGATCAATATGGTAGGTCAACCTATGGGAGGCATAACTTTTACATACGAATTCTGATTGAGGAAATTCTTTCCTTGTTGGAAAAGAATCAATATGTGGAATAGAAACTATTTATCCATATTAAGGTTTCGACCAAAAAACATGTCATTTGATGCCTCAAAATGGCTCTAGAATATTTCAAATGGCTTTTTGGACCCAAATTTCCAAATTTGGAACAACCACCAAAATGGCCCTACAAGTTGATTTCTTCTAGTTTTCCACCTAGAAAGTACTCATATAGATGACAAATAATATAATGATACAATATGGATAATTGATCATTGTTAAAACTTCTTGGACATCCAAATCTAGTAATAATTTTTCCAAAGATGAATCTAGCAACAATATCATTCGAACAATCCTTCACAATGTTCGATTCTACCCATATGGTCAAGTAATTAGTTGTGGTGATGTAAATTTCTTTAGAATGGTGAGATAGATGTTTAATGGGTCCCACAAAACCAATATCCCATTTCTCAAATAATTTCACTACTTTGATTGGATGTAAAGAAAACTCATCTCTCTTCGAGGGTTTTCCTACCATTTGACATACATTACAACTTATAACATGTTCTTTGGAATCCTTAAATATACTAAGCCAACATAATCCATCCTTTAACACTTTGTGAGGTGTGGCTTTTCCTCCAACATGTCCTCCCACAACTCCCTCATGACATTCCCATGGGATATACTTTCATTATTGATCCATGCACAATGCCTAAGGATACAATCAATGCTTAATCTGTATAATTGTCTTGCAAATAATTGATATTTAACAACTATGACCACCATATGACATTTCTTGGCTGCATAATAATCTTCTAAAGTAGCTATTGTAGCTAAAAATAGAGAAATATCCACCAAAACATTAAGAACAAATTTAACCTTACACATTTCTACATCAAGAAGTTTATCATCTATGACACCACCTAACTCTCTTAATTCCAACATAGACAGTTGATTAGATTTGTCATTATTCTTTCCTGGCTTGACCACTACTTCAAAGGAAAACTCTTGGAATAGAAGTAACCATTTGTAAATGTGATATTATAGTATAGGATTGTTTAACAAAATAATTTAAAGAAGATTTATTAGTATAAAAATTAAAATTTCTTCCCAACATATAATGCTTGAACTTCTACAGAATGTACACCATGGCTAATCCTTCTATCTCAATAGTATTATAACTGCAATTATTTTCTAAAATATATACGATTATCAAGGTTCCATTATATTTGTTGTGCAAGGACTATGCCCTATGAAAACCTTGAATCATCCACATGCACATGAAACTCAACCTTCCAATCAATATATACTAAGATTGGGGCACTTAAAATATTTTCCTTAAGTAGGTTGAAGTTAGCTTCACACTCAAGAGTCCATGAGAGCAAGTTAGCTTTCTTTAATAGTTTCTCTAGAAATGTTGTAAAAGAGGTATAGTTGTGGATAAATCATCTATAGTAGTTAGTATGTCCTAAAGTAGACTACAAATGGTTAACACTAGTAGGTGCAGGAAAATTTATAATGACAATAATCTCTGGAGGGTCCACTAACACTCCTTCTCTCTAAACTACAGGTCCTAACAAGGTACCAAAGGGTACATAGTATATGCACTTATTCAATATCAAGGAGATATGTAACTTTTATATACTTAAGGTGGTTTTTTTCTTATCCTCTTCCATGATTTTGACTAAATGATAACCCAAAACTCCATCAATAAAGGAATACTAGGCCTCCTTTCTTGTAATCTGATCCAACACTTCATCGTTGAATGAAGTAGGAAAGGGGTCATGGACATAGGGAATGTTTAAAATTATAAAATCCACATAAACTATGATGTCATTAGTATCCTTAATTTTTTTTAAGTAAGAAGTAATTATATTAAGGACCTCCAAAAAACTGGTTGGTGTGCCAAATGAGAGCCATAGTAAAAAATAGCTACACTGGACTGCCCCAACAGAGGGGAAACCAGTCCAGCCAGCCTAGAAAGTATGATAAGAAGTTCTAAGAGTCAAAAGATAGTTTGTAGGAACTGTTCTTCCAATAAGACTAACTAAAACTAACAGAGTTTACATATAAAAACGTGGTCAAACACCTGGCTAGTATCCCTGGCCCATGGCTGAGAGGTCCCCTGGCCAAGGTTCCTCCTCTATGTAGGTCGGCCCCGAGTCCCAGATCATCTCGTCAGTCACGTTTTCCATTGCTCGCTCGGATTCTTGCATCTCTAGCTGCTGCTATCGATTTGCCGAATCTACCTTTGCCATCCCGCAAATGGTGTGCTCCAACCCAGCCTGCTTTGCGCTCTGTTCCTTGACGTCGCCTTCCATGGTTGTTGCGCGAGGCATCTCCTCTAAGGTCGCTTCATTCGTGTGAGAGGGAAAGGTCTCGCTCATGGAAGCCAATAGTTGAAGGAGAGTCGCAACCTTGTCGTTCTTTGAGTGCACCCGAAAGTGGAGGTTGTCCACCCCCGGACGTAATTTGAACACCAGGCCGTATATATTTTCTAGATTGTCCTGGAGTTGCACTCCCGTTCTGGAGACGGGATTCTGGTGATCATAATTCCCTAGTCTACGGGGATGAGGGGGTCCATCTGTAGAGATCCGGGGGGATCATCGATGAGCAGCAAGACAGGTATCGTCTCTGTGGAGGCGGAGCAAGGACGTGGGGGAGTGTTTGGTACCCAAGGGACAATTGCTAGAGAATGAGGCTGTGAACTAGGAGGTGAGAAAGAGGGTCTGCGAGGCCTCCAAGGAGAGCCCCTCTTTGTCTTCCCTCTTTCGCGGGGCATTGGACTAGGCGTGGAAGCAGGGTGTGACAGCTCGCAGGGGGCGTGGAGGCGGAGGAAGCTAGCAGAGAGCCAGAGGAAGCGGATAATGTCTGCCCAGGAACGTCGAGGGGAACGCTCATCGCCCCTTGACCAGAGACTGTAGCTGTATAACTACACGTAAGCCATATTATGGAGTTAGAAAAGGGAGGTAGGGCACGTACAAAGAAATTACATCACCTGGTATCGTTTTAATGCTGGAGGGGGGTGACGGCAGTCGGCACGGGCCCATCACGTGGCCTCGTGCTCGGTAGGCTAGTGCCAACCTCCTCCGTATGCCAAGTGTAGTCCATTATCACCCCATCCGAGGGGTCATTAGTATCCTTCTTATTCTATATCACAATGGGACTAATCCAATCTAATTCATCTATGGGAAAAATCATAACTACAACCAACATTCGATCAATTTCTTTCTTGGAATTCTCCTTAAAAAAAGGGTGAGGCAATAGGGTCAATGATTATTAGGCTTATCATCTATATGCATTATATCTTCATTCTCATAGTTCCCCATGAATTCCCTTCATCTCAATAAAACTCTATGGAAAAAATTATTAGTATTCCTTCAACAATGCCTCATTCTCACACATAGTTTGTTCATCCCAATAGTCTCCAATTGATGCCATATTAGGTCACTTATCTCTAACCATATTGAATTTCCACAACTTTAGAGGCTACTTATAGGATGCAAAAGCACCACTGCCACACTTCGTATTAACATATCTTGATCCTTCAATTTTGTTTAAAGGCTATATACCTTAATTATTCAATATAATTTGCATATTCCCCAGATTTTCCCACTTTTCCACAACATAGTGGAAAATCTAGTTGTTTCATAAGTGATTGAAAATCATATAGCTATTGGTGATAAGGGAAAACAATATGGAAATGGGTCTTCCACAAATTTTTGGTGATCAATGTCTCTTTAATTATCTTCAGAGCCATAGTAACTTCTTCTAATATACCCACAAAGGAAAAATCCTAAAAAAACTAAATATGAATACTATCCCATCTCCTGGTATACCTTCTTGTCTCCTCATACATATACTAATCCTTAGAAATGGGTCCCAAAGTATGATAAAACTTATGGACCTAAAAATGAGGCTAGAAGCCTTAACTTTCCCACTACTGGGTGCCTTATTTAACATTAATATAAGAATCCATGCTACCCTCATATAAATCCACATTTAAAACATTTTACCCTTAGATAAAGAAATATCTTGGCATTATATTTTATTTTTCATTTTTTTGAGGGGTAGGGAACTTATGCTTCATGGATGCTTGCACTTTATCCTAGGTAGAGATATCCTCTTTATGATTGTCCAACCATCTAGTAGGGTTGTCCTTCAAAGGCATATTTAGAGAAGGGATTATCCAGTTTTCCACAAATGTGTTCTTCATATTTCTTAGAAAGTCCTCCAAATTACATATCCCATCATAGATAGGGGGGTTGTGTAAATCTTATAGGATATAATGAATATATATGATTACAACACATATTTGGGATGATATCTCATCTCTTATATTGTTCCATTCCTAGAAATATTCTTTTGAATCACTCTTAAAAGAATGCATACTCCTCCAACTTCCTAAGTCATGTATTGTATGATTAATATGGCATTTTATATTATAAACGGTCATGATACGATATTTTTTTTCTAATAAATCATTTTCCATCACATTGTCTATAGGTTCAATATACCTTGGTCGTTGACAAGGGTCCAAATGCGAGATACACCTAGTATAATTATCGTCAAATGTCAGTGTTTCCTTTTTCAAATCAATGATGGCATTATTGTCAAAATCCTAAGCCATGCCTAACAAGGATAGATATAGGTACTTATCATATAGAATATTAATTACTCCAAAATTAGCAATTGTATTTACAACAGGTAGATTTACTTCTACATTCTCTAGTCAACCAATAGGGAATATTATATATTGATTAGCCATCCACAATTGTATAGGTGAGTAAATCAATATAGGTCTCCCCATGGCCTCCCATGATTTATTAGGAATAATTTTGACATGAGATCCTATATGTAACAACATATACCTAATATCATAACCATATTTATGGGCATCCTATAATATTATCCCTCTTCCTCGACTTCATTAATCCTATTGAAGGTGTTGTGAAACTTCCTAGTTAACTATTCATCATATAGAATATTAGAAAAGTGATGAAACCAAATATCAATAACCTTACTATATTTACCTTGAGATCTTTCATCTGGTTGTGTTCTGCAAATTGAAAGAATGTGTACTCATCTGGGACTTTGTTTCTTGTGTCTTTCTTCAACTACTAGAATTATTGGTATAGAGATATTGCAAAATATTTTCACCACATCTTTAAAAATTTATTTCTATTGCACAAAATAAAACTTAGGTTCCTTAGTTCCTACTTTTTGAATCTAGCGATGTCCTAGCTAATACATATTAGAACCATTTTGAGTCTTTCCTCTAGTGACATCATTAATAATTTAACTAACTTCACCCATACTAGTTCATGGTTTCAAATTGATCAAATTCACTACTTTCTATCTATTTTGGTCTTTCCATTTTTCAATCAATTCAAGTCATTGTTCAATAGAATTGGTATTGACCATGCAATATGAACACTACGGTCTTCTAGGTAGAGGAAAATATCAATCAAGGTTTCCAACCTCATTGTAGTTGTAACATCAAATTGATCCACCTCTTCCACCCATCCTACAACCTTGATATCCACCACCACCCCATACACTACCTCCCCCTCCCTGATCCTATGACTTGTCAACGACATTGAATTAAAATTGATCTAATCTACCAATTAAAGCATCTGGATCCCTACATTTATCTATCATATAGAAAAAATTCTATAAAACTAACAGTAGAGGTTATTAGGAACTAATGAATATTTCTAAAAGATGGGACAATGTTCTAGAGGATTTCTAGATGTCCTTCAAATCTCACAAAACTACCTCATTGGGAATTCTGGACATTATTGAAAGCATGGTATAGTGCAATATTATGAAAAGGGGCACCAGTTTCAACTTACAAAACTTCAATGGTAATTCATCCTTGAACATCTGGTGTAGGGGGTTTGGGAACAACACCTCCCCAAAACCTTGGACACTATGAACCTATATGTCCTTCTACATGTCATTTGGTACACCATACATGCTTCTTTCCAACCTTGGGTAATGTAAACTCTTCAATATTATCTATTAATGTAGCAATCTGATTCTATAACTAAGAGAGGTTTGAAGTCACTTCATAGGCCACATTCTTAGTGCTAATCAAATATCGAATCACAGATTCAATCTTCATAGATTTATCCAAAACATCCCTAAGAGTCATAATATTTTGTTTCATCATGGGGATTTGGGTCAAAGGAAATGACCCTTAATTGAAAAATTCCTTATGATGGGTTTCATGGATACGGATTGATATTATAACCATTAGGTCACATAAATTATAAGCATAGTCCCATGTAGAATCCCCATCCCTCTACATAATCAGTTTCAACTTTGCAATGCCATATTTCTCTCATATGGGTAATTGAAATTCAGAAATAAATTACTTATTTACCTTGGGTAAAGTAGTAGATACCCCTCCTCGTTAGTTATCTAAAAAATTCATATACCATTGAAGAGATCTCCATTTTATGATAGTATGAAATTATAGTTATTTCAAAGTATTGGAATTCCTTCATACTAATAGATGGAGTGGATAAGGAACCAATGTCGTTCCACATCATTGATTCCTTATCCCTATAATTCTAGGTAACTCATGGGGATTCATGCCATCAAATTAGTAGTAGAAACTACTTATATGAATATGTTAGTGATAAAAAATGCCTTGCAATTTATTTTGATATCATATCATAAGATGATAGTAAGATAAACATTTATTTATAAATCTTTAAGTTTTAAAGTATATAAGATTGGCTTTAAATCTTATTTTCCAATGAAAAAATGATGTGGCATCTCAAAATATACCAAAAAGAAATTTTTAGCTTTCATGGGATAAATTATTTTTTCACATTGTAGTAAGCCAATGAAATTCTCCCTTTTCACCAGCTAAATGACTATTTTCACAGTGTAGTGAGCCGGTGAAACTGCAGGTTTTTCAGTTGATAAACTGCCTTGGGAAAAATCAATTTTCTGAGTTGTGGAGAGTCTTTTTTACACGCTCAAATAGTTGATTGACAAATAGACATCCTAATATTTCCAATGGTACTTTCATATCTTCATTTAGAGCTCGGGGAGGAAGTCAAAAGTTCCCCACAATATGAGGCGTCATTTTCATCATTTTTCCAAAATGTATTATTTTAGTCAAAAAGTCAAATTCAACTTGGTTGGGTTTATTAAGGAGAATATGATGATGAATAATCATATATATTATCAAAACGCATCCATGCGTGTGGGTGGAACTTCATTTGATCCATAGAAATATTCTAGAGATCAAATCCTAAAATGTAGGAATATGACTAGATTTGGAAATCTGGATTTTCCTGTTTTAGTCACCTTCTTGGGAGATAGATTTTGATCATATAGAAGAGTATTTTTCGAAACCAAAGGAGTTATTTCATAATAACGTGTGTATATTCAATAACCTCTCTCAGTTTTCCAAGATCTATTGTGATTTGTGAAATATAGGTCAATCTTTGAGAACCATATTTCCAGAAATTAAATACTCTGTTTTTCATGTTTTAGTCACTGTCTTTAAGGACATATTCGGATGAGTTGGAATACTACTTTTAGAAACTGAAGGACATTTTTCATAACAACGGATTTCTCTTCAATAAAATCTCTCTATTTCCCAATATCTATTGTGATTTGGAGGATATAGGTGAATCTTGGAGCAACATGTTTCCAGAAATTTCTATTTTTTCCAGCCACCTCACAATTTCAAATTTGAGATAAGAAAAGAGGTTATTAGATCCATCTTTAGAGGATCTTGAAAAAAAATTGTAAAGTTTATTTAAGCTCATGGATGTAAGAGGCAAGGAGGGTTCTATTTTGGATACAGAAGATAGTATATTGTAAACAAACTTTTCCATATGATAATACAAATCACAGTTTTCTCTCTCTATTGATGTCAGATTCTCATATTTCCTTCTATACTCTTATTCAAGTTGTTTTAGCTATATAATGAATGTAATCTTATTGGTTAGCTCATAACTTGATTAATAGTTTCTTATCATTGTTTATTAAACCCTACATTTGTATTTGGTTTATAAGCATTGTTTTCTCACCCACTTAAAAACTATCATCTGATTATCGATCCTTGAGAGCACTAGTTCATTTGATTCTCATTTTGACTATCTGAATACCATACTGTAATTGAGTTATCCCATTGATCCACACATAAAAAAATACAAAAACAAATTTACCTTAAGTTACCAAGCATCTTTGATCCACAACCTCAAAGAGTTTCTTGGAGTGATAACAAATTGGCACCGTTGCCGGGGAGAGGAGATTGAAGCTCAGCTTCCTTGGGACATGACAATATCCAGTTTTGATGATAGACAAATTATGGACACATTTTCTGTTGTAATCATCTATCTGGCGACTCCATGAAAGACGGATTCAGTGGCGGCTCCACAGTATTCAGATGTCAAAAGGAGTTGCTTCTCTTTTGGCTCGGAGGTTTGCACCTCTGGACTTCTCTTTATTTTTTGGTTTCCCACATCCAATACTTCATATGTCAGTATGGGGAGATTTTCTACCTGTCTTCAAAGAGGAGAAAGAAGATAATCCTGCAGTTAACCTCAAAATGTTTCACGAGTGCATGGATCTACTAGATTTGCAGCATGAAGATGTTTGTATGAAGATGTTTATGCATTCAATATATGGTGATGCTCATCAGTGGTATTTCTCTTTACCTCCTTCCAGTGTTTCATCTTTTAAAGTCTTTCACAGAGTTTTCAACGATCATTGCAAAAGATTATTTTCAGATAAGTTTTTATCTGGTAATTGCTGTGAAGAATATGAATTAAATAATAAGGTTGAAGATGCAAATAGAGAATAATCCCTCCTTCATATTATGCATCAGTTTCCAAATGATATCACGATGTGCTTTCCCATCAAGACAAATTAAAAATGGATAATAAAAGAGATGAAGATCCTCCTATTAACAATATTTCTGATTTTCATAAATCTGAAGAATTAATTTTTTTAGTTAAAAATCATGAGAATCAACTTTCTGTTGGTCATATGTCCATTAAAATCAGTAAGGGTAGTTCACAACTTTCAGATTTGTGTATCAATGAAAGATGCAGTTATGATGAGAAACAAGATGATATTTTTCCAAATCTATTTCAAAATCCTATTGCTGACAATTCTATGCCAAAATTTTCATCTATGTCATTAGAATTGTTTCCTGATATTTCCATATTTGAAAAATATAATAAGGAGGAAGATATTGAAGTTTCTAGAGATTTGATTATGGCTGAAATTTCATTTAGTTCTATTTTTCAGCACAGAGATGATCAATTGTCTTTAGTTCAAAAGAAAATAGAAATCAATGAAGACAGTCTTCAGTTTTCGGATTTGCAAATGGAAGGAAGTTGTAGTGATCATGAAGAAAATAATTTGCAGAAATAATCCTATCTTCATAAGGAATATCAAGAGCACTATACTGGTAAATTCAAATCACAAGGATGTGAAGATGAAGAAGAACAGATTTCTACATCAATTCATGTTAACTTGAGCTACCAGCCCATATATGATAGATACGAATCTGATTTTCATCAGTGTTTTTCTTTGCCCATCAAGGAACAACATCATGTTGTAAGCAATCATTCTGTGTTTGCAGAAGACACTAAATATGATGAGTTTAATCTGTCTAGAGATTTAAGATCTTCTCTTCTGTTTGCAGCATCTCATGAACAAAAGACTAATATCATTTATGAAGAAGATATCAAACAAGAAGGGGTTAGTAGTCAAATCAACTCACTGCTATTTTCAGAATTGCAGAAACATGTTTATAAATAGATCCATATATCAGAAGGAGAAGAAAATCTTGAGCAACAAGAAGAGTGAAATTTTTTCTATGATCAGGTAGCCGTTTATATGGAGTTATGTTCTTCAGAAATATTAAGTTGTGTAATCTTTGGAATCAAGGAAAATGATGATTGTAAGTGTGCTCTGCAAGTTGAGATTTTGTTGCACCACATGAAGTGTTATTTGAAATTTATCTACATGCAAAGAGATTTTATAAATAGTTCTATGTTATCATGGCTTAACTGGAAGCATGATGTCACATAATGAACATGTTTTTACTGGTTAGAAGTAGGAGTAGGTGTGATAATAAGATCCTCATACAAGAATATAGATCATGTTCAATTGTTGATTTTTGAAATAAACAGGCAGGCTACAACAAACTACAGATATTTTTCAGTTTAGCAGAAGATTAGGTGAAAAAGCCAGATGTTATCTCCAAAAATGAACTAGTCAATTTGTTTCATTTTTTGGTGATGGCATGGTCATAAATAGAGTTCAATACATTTTTTGTAGAAATTTAAATGTCAAAGTATAGGAGATAACTTGTTTATTCCTATAATAAATCGATTGTCAAAAGGTATTTCCAAAAATCAAAGAAAATATTTTCAACGGCTAATGTTTGTTTTGAAGATGAAGTTAGCCGGTGAAAGTTCAAGGTTTCAACGGCTAAATGGCATTTCCGAAAACAAGTGAGCCAGTGAAAGTCCAGCCCTAAGTTTTCTAATTTTCAAACACAGGAAGATTGCAACAAATACGGAGAGGAAGGTGATGAGTTGAAAAGCCCAGATCAACAGTTCATCATGCTTTCTTCTCAGACAAATATTAAGAAGTCTGTATTTAGCATTGAGACATCTGAGGGAAACGAGCAACTTGATTATTTTCAGTTGATTGTTTTAATGAATAAGCAAGCAAGTTACAGGTTTTCTACAGGTTTTCAGATGATAAATCGTAAAGGCTAAATGACTTCATGCACAATACCAAAGGCAGAAGGTCTGCCAGGTTCTTGGAAAACTTGCAGGGAGGTCTCCATCCCAGTTGGAGCCAGATGTTAGCGATAAAAAATGCCTTGCAATTTATTTTGATATCATATCATAAGATGATAATAAGGTAAAGATTTATTTATAAATCTTTAAGTTTTAAAGTATATAAGATTGGCTTTAAATCTTATTTTCCAATGAAAAAATGATGTGGCATCTCAAAATATACCAAAAAGAAAATTTTATCTTTCACCGGCTAAATGAGTTTTTCACAGTGTAGTAAGCCAATGAAAGTCTCCCTTTTCACCAGCTAAATGATTGTTTTCACAGTGTAGTGAGTCAGTGAAAGTGCAGGTTTTTCAGCGGATAAACTGCCTTGGGAAAAATCAATTTTCTGAGCCATGGAGAGTCTGTTTTACATGCTCAAATAGTTGATTGACAACTAGAAATCCTAATATTTCCAATGGTACTTTCAGATCTTCATTTATATCTCTGTAAGGAAGTCAAAAGTTCCCCACAAGATGAGGCATCATTTTCAGAAATTTTCCAAAATGTATTATTTTGGTCAAAAGGTCAAATTCGACTTGGTTGAGTTTATTAAGGAGCATATGATGATGAATAATCATATATATTATAAAATACCATCCATGAGTGCAGGTGTCATTTCATTTGATCAATATAAATATTCTAGAGATTAAATCCTAAAATGTAGGAATATGACTAGATTTGGAAATCTGGATTTTCCTGTTTTAGTCACCTTTTTGGGAGACAGATTATGATCATCTAGAAGATTAGTTTAAAAAAAAAAAGGATGCATTTCATAAGAACGGTTGGCTCTTCATTAACCTTTCTCAGGTTTCCAATATCTATTGTGATTTTTTAAATATAGGTCAATCTTTGAGCACCATATTTCCAGAAATTAAATACTTTGTTTTTCCTGTTTTAGTCACTGTCTTTAAGGACATATTATGATGATTTGGAATACTATTTTTAGAAAATGAATGAGGTTTTTCATAAGAACGAACTTCTCTTCAATAACCTCTCTTATTTTCCCAATATCTATTGTGATTTGGAGGATATAGATGAACCTTGGAGTAGCGTTTTTCCATAAATTTCTATCTTTTCCAGCCACCTAACAATTTCGAATTTGAGATAAGAAAAGAGGTTATCAGATGTAACATCCCGCTCTGGCGCACTTACCTAACTTATTCTTTGAGGACACTTGCTCGCAAGTGATCTGGATTTATATGATAAAACTTTTCTTTCATTATGATGCATTGAGTTATATGACAGGATGTTTTTACTACCTTGGCGTAGACAGGTGCTGCTGACTCAGTTTCTTTGAGTGTGCAGGGTGTCAGACCTGGAGGATGCAGAGGCATCGGTGGAACTCCCTTGGACTCCGGATTGAGTCAGGGAGTG
>ML778516.1:155981-186367 GCA_009831015.1 Picea engelmannii
GTATTTTAGCAGTCAGTTTCACTTGTCGTGAGATCTTCATTTATGCATGTGGTTATGTATCGTGCGTCTTGGTCGTGTTCTGATGTTCGTCCTGGTTGTTTACTCGTATATGCGCACACACACACTTCAAAAAAAAAAAAAAAAATTTGCACCTGGCACTAGAGAAGTTGTCGTAACGAGGCAGTTCGTTACATCAGATCCATCTTTAGAGGATCTTGAAAATAATTTGTAAATATTATTTAAGCTCACATATGTAAGAGACAAGGGGGGTTCGATTTTGGATACAGAAGATACTATATTGTAAACAAACTTTTCCATATGATAATACAAATCACAATTTTCTCTCTCTATTGATGTCAGATTCTCATCTTTCCTTTTGTACTCTTATTCAAGTTTATTTAGCTACAGAATGAATGTCATCTCATTTTTTAGCTCATAACTTGATTAATAGTTGCTTATCATTGTTTATTAAACCCTAAATTTGTATTTGATTTATAAGCATTGTTTTCTCACCCACTTAAAAACTATCATCTGATTATTGATCCTTGAGAGCACTGGTTCATTTGATTCTCATTTTGATTGTTTGAATACCATACTGTAATTGATTTATCCCATTGATCCACACATACAAAAGTACAAAAAAAAAATTACCTTAATTTACCAAGCATATTTGATCCACAACCTCAAAGAGTTTCTTGGAGTGAGAACAGAATCCACTATGGCCACGATGAGAAATAAAGTTCTATATAGAGGATAATCCTTACTAACCAACTAACTGATTATTACCAATTTTTTCTATCATATTATTGCCCTAATTACTTCCACCTAATGGGATTCCAATCTATCCAATACTATCACGTATGTTGTGTACTCTATGAAAATACAAAATAGAGTTTATAATAGAAGATACCTTATGTGTTGCATGCACTTGAGGAGTGGTTTGATATGGTCTAGTTCTGAGATATTATTGTAAACCATATTGAAGTTGGAGGGTTTATCTTCTTGAAATAATCGATTCAAATCCATAATATAATCCAATAAACTAATAGTTTCATCTTTTTATAGATATTCAATTTCAACGAGTTGTGTAACATATTTATAGGTTGGTTCAACATCATAAATATCAATAGATTCATCTACCTTCATTTCCTCTCTATCTCTTTCCACTTAGTCTGTTGATAGTCATTCAACCTAGCTTCCTCTTAGTAGTATCCCTTCCCTAACTATCCCTCTCTCTCGTAACCATGATATGGTCAACTCTCCTTTCCATATAAACTTTTGTACCTCCTTCAATCTTCCCTCAATTTTATCTTAATCATTGATATCCCTATGTAGTGTCTCACTCCTCTTTGTCACTTCCTACATGTTCTTAGTCCACCATCATTACAAAATGGATAACCTCCAAAGAATTCTTTCATCTCTTTTATTACCTCGTAGTCACCATCCATCCTATACAATTCATACATTTTTCAACCTACCAACACCATTCCAATCCATGCCCCGTGGCACAAGGAAATTACTCATCCATGTCTACTAGAGTAAATCGCAACAATCCCTCCTCTACTAACAAAATATGAATATAAAGGGTTATTTCTTGCACCAATCTATCCTAAGCACCATTCTTTAATATTTCCTAAGATCTATATAAGAACTAGTGATTTTATACAATAAAATATGCAATGTACCCATCCAAAATGTTTTCTACCTAAAACTATACATCTTGCATGATCTACTAATCGATCCTTATACTCTATGGATTTTCTAAGCCTCTTCAACCAGTACATATACATAATCACAGAGAAATCACACTAAAATAATCCATATTGATCCTTTGAGTTCCACTATATAGGATAAAATCCCTACACATCCATGGATCTCATTCAAGAAAATTACCCTCTTGCAATACAAATGATTCAAACAGTTTCACCTAGTAGTTCTCAATATCATGAGTATAAATTGTTCTACTCATCCTACCGATCTCCTCCTCTTAAGACCAAGTCCCAAAAATGGAACTATTTGATGGAATTTTATTGACACCAAGGTTCTCCTATGATACCCAAAACATCTCTCACTATAGTCTATATATGATAGCATTTATAATCTTCCTAAAGGGAAAAAGTTCTCACTTGAAGTGTATTTGAGACTTTAAATGGATAAGAATACATGTAGGATGGATGAAATCTTGTATTTATTACTAATTTATTAATCCCATAAGTTATACATGTGGAAATAGGAATGGACAAAAGAGAACAATAACCATATTCACACCATAACCAAAATCATATAACCAAATTCCATAGCAAAGAAAACACGGTATAGATCTAGTAACCATGAGCCATAAATAAGACATACAAAAAAAATTGAAGTAGGGGACTAGTATTTCCTTATTCATTCATAGTCATATCTTACAATAGAGCTTAAAAAAACGTGTCATGGTATTATCTACTCAACATGGATCAATATTCAACTAGAAACAATAAGAACAACTTGTTGGATAGTGTTGTCATTGATGTCAAAAAGGGGATGAACCTGACTGATTGAAGAGAAGCTCAAAAGAGATTGCAACACAAAACACAAGCAAAATGTAGAACAATGTAACTCCATAGTCGATTCAATCAACCATCGGGATGTCGAGAACTTGTGAAAAACACACAAAATGTAGAGTAGTGGAACTCCACATTCGGGTCAATTGACCATCGGGATGTGAAGGACTTGTGAAAATTTCTTAATTTTAAACATTACCTCCGACTCCAATTTAGACATACAATGGCTCCGACTTTGAATTAGACATAATTCGACTTAAAATGTCTCTAACTCCAACTCTAACTTAGATAACTTTGACTTGCATTTCCTTCGACTTTGACTTTGATAAAATTCAACTTACAGTGCCTTTGACTCCAGCCTCTATAAACTTCAACTTGCATTGTCTTCGACTTCGACTTGGATCAACTTCAAATTAGAGTACCTATGACTCCAACCCCAATAAACTTCAACTTGCAATACCCTCAACTTTGACTTGAACAAACTTTGACTTATGATGCCCCTTGACTTCATTCCCAATAAACTTCGACTTTGACTTAGATAAACTTTGACTTATCGTACCTCCGACTCCAGCCCCAATAAACTTCGACTTGCATTTCCTTTGACCCTGACTTGGATGAAATTCAACTTGCATTTTGACAGACTCACTTTGCATTTCAACTTCTAGGTAGTCAACTCTACATTACTTTCTGACTCGACTTTATGGCTTGAGTGGTCAAGAATTTCTTGACATATAAACAACCAGAGTACAAGTTTTTGTTCCATATTTGTCTAAACCATAAGTCGCAACAGTATGGTCATATCAAAATCATCCATTTCAGGTACAGGAAAAGTGCACGAGGAAACTAAGTTCAAAATCTAATCTGGGATTATGGTAAACATGAGATTAGAACAAGAAGAGTTGAATCATGTCTAATCAACTAATAAAGGATAAAATACCTTATCAAGATAACTATGAAGTCAAGGAAAATGAAGTTAAATATGTAATTAAATATCCTTTTCGTAAATAGATAAACAAAGGAGAAAATGTGTTCCTAATTAAAAATGACAACATTATTGTTAATACAATGAAAAGGTGCAATGATTCATTATTAAAAGACATAATATTTCAATTTCATACCTTTTGGAATATTATATAAAGATAAAGGTATAGTGAAAGAAAGATTTATTTGTGGTCTATATTAGAATATCATAAGCAAGTGCAAATTCCAAGGAATAAAGACGAAGATACTTATGAAATGAGGGTGGTAGGGAGGAGAAAGGAAGGATTAGTATCCTTTGCTAATTAAAGTGTAAAACAGGGATTTGGTGCTTCCTAGGGTTGGTTCCCTAAAATAGGGAGTTGGTGCTTTCTAGGGTTCACTCCCTAAATAAAGGGAGTTGGTGCTTCCTAGGGTTGGTTCCCTAAAGAAAGGGAGTTGGTGCTTCCTAGGTTTGGTTCCCTAAATAAGGGGATTGTTTCCTCCTAGAGTTGGTGCTTTAAACCAATCTTCATATAAAACTTGTGAGTTGTAATTTAAGTTTATATTTATTGATGTTATTTCTGAAGTTTCTTGTTGATCAATAAATTTAATAAATAAACAATTTAAAATTGTGAAAATTTATTAATATTGATTCACCCGCTCTCAGTATGAAACCATATTCCAACAATTGGTATCAGACCAGGTGCCTTCAGCACAACCTAATAACTAGAAGGTAGATTCTTCATAATCCAATGGATCAACAAGAGGGAATGTCTTCCAACAGAGAACCTATGTTCAAATGGGATGATTATACATTTTGGTGTGTGAGGATGAAAAGCTATCTAATGTTCTTGTAATGCAATATCTAGCAATTTATAGAAGATGGATACATTGCACCTGCTACTACTCCCACAGACACAATTGGAAAGAAAATTTGCAATGACAATTCAATAGTCACCAATGGAATCCTAGGAGAATTAGCTAACCTTATATTTTTTAAAGTAATGCATTATAAGTCAGCAAAATAAATCTGGGGCAAACTAAAGGTCATATATGAAGGATATATCAAGGTGAAATAGGCTAAACTACAAACCTACATAACACAATTTGAAAACTTGAAAATGAAAGAAAAAGATAACATAGAAGAATATCTTCAGAGAGTGGATGAAGTGACCTACTCAATCAAAGTGTTAGGAGAATAACTCAAAGATCAACCCATTGTAAAAAATATCTTGAGATCATTACCTATGAGGTATGACGCAAACCCTCACCTCAACAGGGTCTGATGACCTCACGGTCACGGATCATTCTTGTTCTATGAGTTGAAGAAGCTCTTCGATTCCTTGCAGGAATCCCATGAAAAAATATTCACAGGTCCAAATGAGAAACTCGGCCCGCGTGAACAAGCATCATATGAAAGCTTCTCCCCATGTGACCACGAGCCCAAACAAAGGTGCATCATGATTTCATGTGTCGGGACTTTGTATTGTGAGTCACCCTGACTCTCTCGATCTCTAAGATACCGACAGGGGCTAACAGTCCTTAGCTCCTCCCTTAAATTCTCTTGATGTGACCCTTCTTTATGACCTGGGTCCAAACCTCTGAGTGCATCGATATTTCACATATCGGGACTTTGAGATGTAGCTTTACCTATGCTCTCTTGAGGTCCTAACTCCTGATACTTCAGATCAATGGTCCTGATTCCCCCACGATCTTACGATCTAGATGGCGTCAGGATTTCATGAGTCGCGAACCTTGAGGGCAGTTCCTCCATGCTCTTGTGACTCTCAAAATGGCGATATTCCAAGATTTTCTCTGGACAATCAATGGTCCAGATCTCTCCTTGATCAACGTCTGTGATCAAATCATGAACTCGGGCCTTGCAAGCTCTTATAATTCTTCCCTTTGACTTCTTCGATGTACGATTTAGAAAAATGTTGATCTCTCACCACGTGTCCCCTTTTGATGGACATTCCCAATGATTTTGGGACTTCGTGTTTCAGGAAGTTCGATTCCGCTTCCCCAAAATCCTTCCGATGTTCGATCCTTTGAACACCCAAAATATGTTGAAACCTGTCCTATGACAATGGAAAGTTCTAATCTCGTTGGAATTTTGGGACTTCATAAAGTCCACTCTTTTGTACACTATTTAACCCTTGTGCAGCTTCCTCCGGATCCAATGGTTGTTGGTCCACACGCTCAGATATGACGAACAAGATATGATCTCTTACTGCATGCTCCTATGGATTTTTGGATGTGGAATTGATGATTCAGATTTCCTCCTCTGTAGCTGATCTAATGGTTGTCGACACTCCTCCTCCTGATATTTGGATTTCTTCCTAGACTTGGAAGAATTTAAATGTTTTCAAAGGCATCGACCTTTGATTCTTATTCTGTGAGACTTATGTCTTGAGTCTCACCCGTGTTCTAAAGACACTATCTCTCCTAAGATTTGGGACTTGGATTAAGTCCACTCCTTTGTGCATGGTTGTTGTGCTATCTCTTCTGAGATTTGAACTTGCTCAATATCTAAGGGTCTTGGCCCTTCTACGTCTTCCCAAAATACTCTCGGTGCCCTCCTAGCACATTCTGTGCTCGACCTCCTAAGCTTTTGAACTTTAAACAAGTTCTCTTTGCATGCACTCCTTGTACTTTGACTAGCCTTCATATGGTTTTCTTCAAAACTTCGTCTGGGTGTTATCCTGGTGCACTCTTTGCATAGGTTTTTCTCCAGAGTGTTCAACAACTCTACGCCCTTGATCTTCAACTGCTCGAACCTCAAGGGTCTCTATCCCTTCTATCCCTTGAAGATGTATAAGTGCCCTCTTGGAAACTTATGCTCAAGCACCCCTTGTTGAGCTGACAAAGTATTCAGTAACTCTGTAAGTGTCTTGTCCTTGACACTCCTCTTGTCTTTGAACTAGAAACAAAGTTCTCCTTGTGCAATCCTTGCACTCGCTCAATGCCCACCTGGCAGAGCTTCACATAATCCTCAACAATTATGTATTCTCTATGTGCCCTCCTCTACATAGTATTACCTCCAAGGTATTCAGTAACCTTGAGGTTCTCCTTTGAGTTTATGATTACTCTGGTGCGCCCTCCTGGCACATTCTTTCCTGAATTCCACAGAACTCAGATGTGCACTCTTGGCACTGGCTTACATAGTCCTGAACACTCTGTCATGCAACCCCTTGTATTAATCCACAAAGAACCCATACTGAAATCAGAAAACCCACAGATAGGAATTTTATTTATCACCGCAGATGGAATCTAACACATACATCTACAACATATATAAACACACCATTAACATTCAAATACAGACAAATAAACACACAAAAACTCATATGTAGGAAAAACTTCTCTTTCATATTAATCTGAATGTTTGTACAATGGTTACAAAGACTGGACTACAACAGAGTCTCAGTTCTCCTCTCTTCTCTTCTATTCTACCTAAATCTCTCTTCCTATCCCTCACTCTCTCTTTTTTTCCTTAACGAATCTCGATACAAAGATCTTTTTACAAAAGAGGGGCTCCTTGAGACTTCCCTCCAAGCTACCTACTCTCATTAATTTACATTGAATTACATTCAATGGTTGTCTAGTCCGAATCAGATCTATATCTTATCATCCCATCGACCATTAAAGGCGACCATGTCTACAGCTTGTACAAAGGCATGGTTTTGGCTCTTCCAGCCTTACAAACATTTAATTACATTTTAAAATTTAAAATGAGAGGGCTGGCACCTCTCCCCTTCTTGAATGCACGTTGAATGTGTTGTCTAGCTAGCACATTGTTGGGTTGGAGAGATGCTCCTGCATCATACTCCACTACTATGAAACATTCATTAAATCCTTCTCATGAGATTCCCAACTCTATTGTTGAAATCCACCTGGATCCCAAACTACTCTTTGGAGCTTCCCATCTCCTCCACTGCCTCACTATTGTTGTTTCTTCCCTGTTGTTCTTGCAGGCTCCCTTTTGCTCAGCTTCTTCCTACTGACAGATTCTTGTGTTGACCTCAACATAAGACTCCTTATTTCTTCTATCTCCTTATCCAGTTGTTCCAATGGTTGGCTCTCTTTATGCATTCTTCTCTGCTGCACTCCGTCCTCATTTATGGGAAGATTAACTTGATCCCCCTTGTGATTTTCTCCATATCTTGTGGCCTTATTTTGCCACCCTGCTGCAAACTCACATTCTGCAGTCTCATCACTGAGTTATTTCTCAACTTCCTCCTCTGACAGCTTGATTGTCATCTCTCCTGTTGGCATACATCGAGCTTCCTCCAATAGCTCCTTGGGTTGGTATGCTTCATCTGTCTCCAACCTAATCTGTTGGATGTGCTAACTTTACACTATCACCCTTCTCTCTAGGGATTCCAACTCTTCACATAGATCAAGAAAGTCCATGTTGTCTTCTTCCTCCTCTTCTGCATGCTTCAGTGCTGCAGTCATCTCATATTCAGCTTCCTGGCTGAACATTTTGAGCCATTCTATTGAATGCTCTTCTCCTTCTGGTAGGGAAAATGTTAGTGTCTTATCCTTCTCTTCTTCCTCTATGATAGTCACTGTTGGTTTTCCTTCTTCTGTTGTTGCGTCTGCAACACATTCTATGGATTCCACTGGGCTACTTCGTAGGAATATTTCAATTCCCCCAATGATCATAGTAATCCCCTCATCCTCCTTTGTCATCATTCCTTGTTGATATGAACTCACCTATGAATTCATGAGACTATCAGACAATCACATCTCCTCTCCCTTGCCCACCTCACAATCTGGGATTTCTTCCTTACTCTCCTGGTAGTCTATGAGATCCTCCAGTGATCCCATCTCATTTCCCACATGGAAATATGAACTTTCCTCACTACTCACCTATAATTCTTTGAGATAAACCATTGACCTCTTCTCATTTCCCTCTAGGTAACCTAAAATTTCCTCACTGCTCACCTAGCCATTTCTGAGACCCTTCTCTGGTCTCTTCTCCTCATCATCATTGAGACTCTTCCCAATTTCTGGTTCACATATATGAACCATATCCTCTTCACCTCTTAGGATTTCAACATACCTCGGCCACATTCTTAATAGTTGTCATTTTCCTCTGGCCAACAATTTCTTGACTGGCCACTTCACCTTATTCTTCATGGGCCACTCATATAGTCAATGCACTTTTACATCTTGCTGCATTTTAAATGCAAGATTTTCCATTTGTGCTCTTATCTCCCTGAGCTATTGGTCCATATTAGCCTTGCTTTTATGATGGTGATCTATGCCTTGACCACTCCTTTGGCCTTCAGTAGCCATCCTCCTTTTTTGGTTTCATCTCACCTCTCTGTCAAATGTCTTTTGCCTACATGCAAGCAAATCTCCTCGCACAGAGCATTTCACTCTATCTTCTTATTCTCTTATGCCTAAAATCTATAGACAAAATTCTCACTCTGATACCACCTGATGGTATCAGACTATCTCCTTTACCTCCTTCACCTAAAATATACAGACGAAAAATATGCTCTGACACCACCTGATGCAGACCCCCACCTCAGCAGGGTCCGTTGACCTTCCGGTCACGAATCGTTCTTTTTCTTTGAGCTGAAGCAACTTTTCGATTCCCTGTAGGAATCCCACGAACAAATATCCACAGGTCCGAATGAAAAACTCAGCCCATGCAAACAAGCATCAAGTGAAAGCTTATCCCCACGTGACCATGGGATGTGACCACGAGCCTAAACAAAGGTGCATCACGATTTCTCATGTTAGGACTTTGTATTGTGATTCACCCTCCCGATATATGAAATCTTGACAGGGGATAATGGTCCCTAGCTCCTCCCTTAAATTCTTCTGATGTGACCCTTCTTTATGAACAGGGGCCAAACCTCCGAGCGCATTGGGATTTCACGTATCGGGACTTCACGATGTATCTTTACCTCTTCTCTATCGAGGTCAGAACTCCTGATACTTCAGATCAACGGTCCTGATTCCCCCATGATCCGACGATCCAGATCGCGTCGGGATTTCAAGAGTCACGAACCTCGAGGAAAGTTCCTCCACACTCTTCTGACTCTCGAAATGTCAATATTCTGAGATTCTCTTTGAACAATCAATGGTCCAGATCTCTCCTTGATCAACGACTGTGATCAAATCACGAACTCAGGCCTCGCGTGTTCTTATAATTCTTCTCTTTGACTTCTCTGATGTGCGAGTCAGTGAAATGTTGATCTATCACCATGTGTCCCCTTTTGATGGATGGTCCCAATGATTTCGGGACTTCGCATTTTAGGAAGTTGCATTTCCCTTCACTGAAATCCTTCTGATGTTTGATCCTTCGAACACCCGCAATCTACTAACACCTATCCTATGACGATGGATGGTTTTGATCTCGTCGGAATTTAGGGACTTCACAAAGTCCACATTTCTATACATTCTCAAAGGGTTTAATCCTCGTGCACCTTCCTCCGGATCCAATGGCTATTGGTCCACAGGCTCAGAGCTGACGGACCAGATCTGATATTCTCCTGTGCACTCCTCTAGATGTTTGGACATCGAATCCTCGATCCATATGTCCTTCTTTGTAGCTGATATAATGGTTGTCGACACTCTTCCTCTTGAGCTTTGGATTTCTTCCCAGACTTGGAATAATTTAAATGCTTTCAAAGGCCTCAACCTTTGATTCTTCTTCTGTGAGCTCAATGTCTTTAGTCTCACCTACATTCTAAAGACGCTATCTCTCCTGAGCTTTGGGACTTGGAATAAGTCCACTCCTTTGCACACATTTCTTGTGTTATCTCTTCTAAGATTTAAACTTGCTCGGTCTCTAAGGTGCTCGACCGCTCTGTGTCTTCCCAAAAGACTTATGGTGCCCTTCTGGCATGTTCTGCACTCGACCTCCTGAGCTTTCAAACACTAAATAAGTTCTCTCTGCGCGCACACCTTGCACTTTGACTAGCCTTCAGATAGTTGTCTTCAACACTTCATCCTAGTGTTAGCCCGGTGCACTCTTTGCACAGGACTTTCTCCATAGTTTTCAGCAACTCTAGCTCCTTGAGCTTCAACTTCTCAGACCTCAAAGGTCTCTATCCCTTATGTCCCTTGAAGAGATATAAGTGCCCTCTTGGAAAATTATGCTCAAGAACTCCTTGCTGAGCTGAAAAGGTATTCAGTAACTCTGTAAGTGTCTTCTCCTTGACACTCCTCTTGTCTCTGAACTCAAATCAAAGTTCTCATTGTGCACTCCTTCCACTTTCTCAATGCCCACTTGGCAGAGCTTCATAGAATCCTCAACAATTATGTCTTCTCTCTATGACCTCCTCTGCACGTGATCCAGGTGGATGTTGGTGGCCACCCATGTTTTCCAACTTTCTCAAAACAATTTTCTGGCAATTTTGGTAATTTACTATTTTTAGCAGTTTTTTTGGATCCCAAACTTCGGAGGCCATTTTGAGGCCCTAAACGACGTTTTTGGGAAAACAAGGAGCAACATGAAATGAATTTTGATCTTTCTCACTTCAAAAGTTGTAGTCCGCGGATAGATATTTCCAATGAGCTATCGTGTGCTCCAAACAAAGATCGTATGCCAAAGTTACGCCGTTGGGAAGTTGACGTATCAACTACCCCCATCGGGGCCCGCAAACCTTTTGGATTTTCATCTTCTAGGGTGAGGGTTTTGGATTTTCCTTATGTTAAAAAGGCCCTTAGAGCCTCATTGTAATAATAATCTTCTTGTGAATGCAAGTAGCTGTCACATCTCTTCTCAGAGATAAGTTTCCACCATTCTAGCGAGTCTTTCACTCTGTATTTTTGCAGTCTCCGTACATTTATTTCATTAATAGAAATCGTGTATTACTGTATCTCTGTGTTTATGGTTTCATCTCTGATACATTTATGTTATATTGCTGGATATATGATATATATATGTATATTTATTTATTATATCTCCACTCTCATTTCATACCGAAAATAATCTGGATCAATGGTATCAGAGCAGGTTGCTCTTGATCATTTTTCAGTGCATGTCCCTGACGAGGTCTGAGTATAGAAAGTTGGGTCTCGATCTTGTCTCTCTTGAAGACAATCATTCTCGCACTCCCAATAAACCCTCCATGGTGGAATAAAATAAAAACAATGGAGAAGACGATCCAATCAATCTGTTGTTGGAGCAAGAGCTCACGCGACAGAGGGACGAAATGCTGGAGAATGTTTCCCACATCCTTCAATGCCTGCCCATAGTAACAAGAACATATTCATCAAGTGGACACTTTGGAGGCACCTCACCTTTCAAGGTACAATTTAATTTTGATATTCCTATATTTGAAGGACAGATAGATGCAGAAGCCCTAAACAAATGGTTAAATCTGTTAGAAGGTTATTTCTCTGTTCACAATTTTTTTGATAGAGAAAATATCACCTTCATGCTCCTTAAGTCTCTCCATCATGTCAAACATTGGTGGGAAACTCACTCAGAGAAAATTTCCACAGAGGATTATGGAATATATGGGGTCGAGCCCACTTGGGATTTTTTTGTGGATGCAGTAAAGGAATAGTATTACCCTGTTGGAAACTATGAGGACCAATACATGAGATGCACCGCACTGCGGCAAGAGAAGAGCCAAGTGGTTATGGAGTTCACCAATACCTTCCATACCTTGCGCACAAATCTGGGTATCAAAGACTTCGAACAAAATTTCATTCTAAAATACTGTGGGGCTCTACACAGATAAATCCAAACTGAAATGGATTTTCAAGACATCTCATCACTCGGTTTTGCTTATTGATATGATGTTAAAATCAAGCATAAATTTAATCACAAGAAAAAATGGGAGTTTGGATCTGCAAATCTGCAACAACCAAAGTATGACAAAGACGACCCTCACAAACAATCTCCCAAAAACCAGTCCAAGCCACAGGAAAAGAAGGGTCATGGGAAGACAAAGATGGACACCGGAAAATGGTGCAATTTCCACAAAATACCCTGGAACAACACAAATTAATGTCACTCAAAACAGTCATTGGTGGCTGATATCAAATACAAGGAGCCAAACCCTGACTCAGAATCTGATTTTGAAAATACTGGTGAAAGATAGATCATCGACGTAGACCCCGTTGCTATTGTCGCGACCACAACAATTCATCCATAAGAACCAACAGATCCTGAAGAGGGGGAGCACCTTTTTCATTCATAGATGTGGGTGAAGGGGACTTCGCTGCATTTTATTGTTGATAGTAGAAGCCAGAAGAACCTCATCTCAATAGAGGTCGTCAAATAGTTTGGATTTTCGATAACACCACCCTGCAACCATACAACATCAGGTGGTTTCACCAAGGATGAGATCTTTATGTTATCCAAAAGTGTCTATTGTCATATGACATCCAAACCTTCAAGGATGAGGTATTATATGATGTTTCCCCATTGGATCTCTGTGATGCTTTGTTGGGCCAGCCATATATGTGGAAGTGCCATGTTATTTATGAGTCTTGACCCCATACTGTCATTGTTACTCTAGGGGGTCATATCTATAGAATACCAGAGGTAGTTCCAACTATTGTCCCACCTAAACAGTGTCGCAAGATAGTATCTCATACTACAAAATTACGCTTCTTCACAATCTGTTCAAAAGGTGAACAAAAGGATATTGCAACCACTACAACCTCGACCCAAGCACCTTCTATCCAACATACGCACGTCAATAAGATTGCAGTAAAACACAAAGATTCCTTCTACACACAGTCATCTCAGATAGCCCGACTAGTTGAATAGAGTCAACCCTGCCAACAACAGGTTTGTGACAACCTTCCACAAGCCAAGCAACGCAACTTCTCCAACAAGGAAAGCAGCTCATCAATATGCAGATTCAACAAACACTTTTCCCTCTCCTCTGGGAACTCAATGAAATGGAGACCATTTCTTCCTAAGGAGGGAGGATTGATTTAGGTGGATGTCAGTGGCCACCCACCTTTTCCAACTGGCTCAAAAAGGTTTTCTGGCAATTTTGGTAATTTACTATTTTTAGCAGTTTTTTTGGGTCCCAAACTTTCAAGGCCATTTTGAGGCCTTGAACGATGTTTTTTGGGAAAACGGGGAGCAACATGAATTGAAGTTAAATGTTTCTCACATCAAAAGTGGTAGTCCTTGGATAGATATTTCCAACAAGCTGTCATGCGCCCCAAATGGAGATTGTATGCCAAAGTTACACCCCTGGTAAGTTGATGTATCAACTACCCCCATCGGGGCCTGCAAACCTTTTGGCTTTTCATCTTTCGGGGTTAGGGTTTTGGATTTTCCTTATGTTAAAAATGTCCTTAGAGACTCATTGTAATAATCATCTTCTTGTGAGTGCGATTAGCCATCACATCTCTTCTCAGAGATAAGCTTCCATCATTCTAGCAAGTCTTTCACTCTATATTTTTGCAGTCTCTGTACATTTATTTCATTAATAGAAATTGTGTATTATTGTATCTCTTTGTTTATGGTTGCATCTCTGATACATTTATGTTATATTGTTGGATATCTGATATATCTATGTATATTTCTTTATTATATCTCCACTCTCATTTCGTGTCGAAAATAATTTGGATCAACACAGTATTTCCTCCAAGGTATTCAGTAACCTTGAGGTTCTCCTTTGAGTTTATGATTCCTCTGGTGCACCCTCCTGGCACGTTCTTTCCTGAATTCCAAAGAACTCATATGTGCACTCTTTTCACTAGCTCACAGAGTCCTCAACACTCTGTCATGCAACCCCTTGCATTAAGCCACAAAGAACCCAGACTAAAATCAGAAAATCCATATATAGGAATTCTATCTATCCCTACAGATGGAATCTAACACATACATCTACAACATATATAAACACACCATTAACATTCAAATATAGACAGATAAACACACAAAAACTCATATGCAGGAAAACATGCTCTTTTGTATTAATCTGAATGTATGTATAATGGTTACAAAGACTGGACTACAATAGAGTCTCAGTTCTCCTCTCTTATCTTCTATTCTTCCTAAATCTCTCTTCCTATCCCTCACTCTCCATTTTTTTCCTTAAAAAATCTAGATACAAAGATATTTTTACAAAAGAGGGGCTCCTCGAGCCTTCCCTCCAAGATACCTACTCTCATCAATTTACATTGAATTACATTCAATGGTTTTCTAGTCTGAATCAGATCTAGATCTTATCATCCTGTCGACCATTAAAGGAGACCCTATCTACAACTTTTACAAAGGCATGTTTTTGGCTCTTCTATCCTACAAACATTTAATTACATTTTAAAATTTAAAATGAGATGGTTGGTGCCTATCCCCTTCTTGAATGTGCATTGAATGTGTTGTCTAGTTGGAGTGTTGCTGGGTTGGAGCGATGCTCTTGCATCAAGGTATGATGACAATATTTCTACCCTTGAAGAAAAAATAGACTTTGATAAACTCATAGTGGATGAACTACAAGGTATCCTCACAACATATGAGATGAGATAAGGGAAAGACAAACCATCAAAAGGAGAAACATCCTTCAAGACATCAAAAGAAAAGAATAAACAATAACATGTGTCTAATGAAGACCAGTCAGAGATATATAATGAAGAGATAGCTAACTTCATGAAGAAACTCAAGAAAGGATTTGGTAGATACAAGGGAAAGTTTCCTATGATATGCTTCAACTATGGAAATATTGGACATTTTTCTTCCAATGTCACCATGCAAAACAAGAATAAAGTGATGATCAAAGAAATTTCAAAGAACAGAAGAAGAGAAAAACCAAAAACAACAAGGAAGATGCAACAATTATGGGCATACAACCAGTAAATGTAGGTTGTCCACAAAGACAAATAAACTCAACCATAAGGACAAGAAAATATGGAAAGCAAAACATGAGGAAATGAAGATGGCATGATGTAAAGTATGCTTGTATGCCAAAAACAAAGGATGCTAGTGGTATATAGCCAGTGGATGTTCTAAACACATGACTGGATATCATAGTAGGTTTCTTGAATTAGAGAAGAAATAAAAAAAGAATGATCCATTTGGAGATAATATGTCAGCTAAAATACTTGGAAAAGGGACAGTTAGCCCCAGGAATAACAAGGTTAAAGAAAAAAATGTACTTCTAGTAGAAAAATTGAAACCCAATATCCTAAGTGTAAGTCACACATGTGATCAAGGTCATATACTTACATTTGATTCTCAAAAATGTAAGATAATAAAAGAAGATACAGGGAAACTAGTAGAAGTTGCACCAAGAACATCCAATAATGTGTACATCCTTGATATGGAAGAAGTGGAAAATGTTTCTTAGGACAAGAAGATGAAAGTTGGCTATGGAATAGAAGATTGGGACATTTAAGATTTGATAACTTAGTAAAAGTCAGTAAATGAAAAGAAGTACAAGACATGTCTAACATTGATAAACCTACAAACTCAATTTGTAAACACTCTCAATTAGGAAAGAAAACAAGAGTAAGATTAAAAACCAAAGAACATTCTAGAATAAAACCCTTGGAACTAATACACATTGATCTCTGTGGACTCATGAGAACTAGAAGTATACAAGGTGAAACTTACTTTATTAATCATTGATGACTTCACAAGGTTGACTTGGGTGTACTTCCTTAAAGAGAAATCCCAAGCATTTCATAAGTTCAAAGATTTCCAAGCATATATAGAAAATGAAACAAATCTCAAAATCAAGTGTTTTAGATCAGAAAATGGAGGGGAATTCACCTTAAATGAGTTCAATGAATTCTATGAACCCCATGGAATCAAGAGACAGTTCTCATCCCCTAGAACTCCTCAACAAAATGGTGTAGCTGAAAGAAAGAATAGGAATGTCCAAGAGGATGCAAAAACATTGTTGAATGAAGCAAAACTCCTAGAAACATTTTGGACTGAAGTAGTATGCACAACAATACATATACTCAACCGATATCAGCTAAGATTCAACCAAAACAAAACTCCATATGAATTATGGTTTGGAATACCACCCTTTGTAAATCACTTTAGGGTATTTGACGATAAATGTTACATAAAAAGAGAGGATGAAAACCTAGGAAAGTTTGAATCAATATTTTTTGAAGGTATATTCCTCGGATATTCACCTAAAAATAAATATTATAGGTGGTATAGTCTAAGACTACACAAAATAGTTGAAAGTGCTAATGTGAAAATAGATGATCTCAAGTTGAGAAAAGTCAAATCTCATGATAATGAATGGACATGAGCCGATGATGATGATAAAGATGGTGCATCACAATATGAAGAATATATTAAAGAACTACAAGAGACTGAACCACAAACTGATGAAGAGAGGGATGAAGAAGAAACACCCTTATCAAAAGCACCATCAAAAAAGGATTCAAAATAATCACCCTGAAAGCCAAATTATAGGAGATAAAAATGCAGGAGTAGAAACAAGAAGGAAACTCACATATGACTCAGAATAGGTAATTCTTTCTCTAATAGAACCTAAATCATTTACAGAATCTAGAAAGAGTGAATATTGGATACATGCAATGAATGAAGAACTTGACCGAATTGAGAGGAATCAGACTTGGGAACTAGTTCTAAGACCCAAGGACAAGAATGTGGTGGGAAGCAAGTGGATATTCAAAAACAAACTCAATGAAAATGGGAAGATCATAAAGAAAAAATCCATATTAGTATGGAATGGGTATGCCCAAGTGGAAGGTATTTAATTTGAAGAGACTTTTGTCCCAATCGAAAGAATAGAGACCATCACAATGTTCCTAGAATTTGCATGCTTCAAAAACTTCAAAATCTGTCAGATGGATGTCAAGTCAGCATTCGTTAATGGAAAACTAGAAGAATAAGTCTATATTGAGCAACCAGAAGGATTCATATTAACATAAAATTATGTGTGAAAAATAAAAAAGCCTCGATATGGTCTTAAACAAGCAACAAGAGCATGGCTCTTGAGGCTTGATCAATACCTGCAAAAACAAGGATATAAGAGAGGGACTACTGACAACAAATTGTACATCAAAATTGAAGATAAAAATATGATTGTTGTGGTGTTATATGTAGATGATATCATATTTGGAAGTAATCTTACCATCCTAAAAAAAACATTTGCAAATCAAATGCAAGAAGAGTTTGATATTTCTATGCTAGGAGAGCTGACTTTATTCCTAGGTTTACAAGTCACTCAAATAGATAAAGGAATGTTCATTTCCCAAACTAAATATGTCAAATAAATACTAAACAAATTCCAAATCGAAAACAATAAACGCATGTGCACTCCCATGGTCACAAGATGAAAACTAAGCCTAGATGATGATCCAAAAGTAGACCAAACCATGTATAGATCAATGGTTGGTAGATTTTTATATTCAACAACAAAAAGGCCAGATATCTTGCAATATGTAGGAGTAGTATATATATTTCAATATGCACCTAAAGAAATTCACATGAAGGCAGTAAAAATAATATTTAGATATCTTAAAGGGACCCTGGAGTTTGGTTTATGGTTTCCAAAAATAGAATATTTCACATTGACTGCTTATACTGATGCAGATTGGGTTGGTAGTGTAGATGACAAGAAAAGTACTAGTGGAGGAGCATTCTATTTGGGAAAATTCTCCGTATCATGGTTAATTAAGAAACAGACCTCCATAGCACTATTCACAACAGAAACATAATACATTGTAGTTGCATCCTATTGCACTCAAGTGATATAGATGAAACAAAGTCTAGAATACCTACAAGTTAGATGTGATCATCCAATTACTATCAAATATCATAATACAAGTGCCATAAATATCTCCAAGAATCTTGTTATGCATTATAAAACCAAACATATCCCAATTAAATACCATTTTCTGAGAGATAAAGTTTCTTAAAAGTTAGTTAAACTGGAATATGTTGATACTAAAGGGAAAATTGTAGATATATTCACAAAACCTATATGAAGAAGTACCTTTGAAAATATTCGATAGAAATTGGGATTAATTCCCATACCTCATTAAAAACCAAAAAATTTGAAAAATGATAACATGGAAATGGGGAGCATCACCTCAGGGGGAGAAAAGAAAGTCACTTATGTCATTGTTGTCAAAGGGGGAGGATCAATAGTAAAATCTAGTTACCAAGTTAAAATAAAGGGTTCTTACTTTGTTGCCATCAATTCCAAAGGGGGAGAATGTTGGATAGTGTTGTCATTGATGTCAAAAATGGGTTGAACCTGATTGATCAAAAATAATCTCAAAAGATATTGCAGCACTGAACACATGCAGAACGTAGAGCAGTGGAACTCCATAGTCGATTAAATTGACCATCAGGATGTTGAGAGCTTGTGAAAAACATGTAGAACGTAGATTAATGGAACTCCACAGTCGGGTCAATCGACCATTGGGATGTTGGGAATTTGTGAAAAGTTCTTAAGTTTAAACATTACCTGCAACTCCGACTTAGACTTAAAGTTCCTTTGAATTTGACTTAGATAGAATTGAACTTACAGTGTCTTCGACTCCCACTCCAACTTGGATAAATTTGACTTGCATTTCCTTCAAATTTAACTTGGATAAAATTTGACTTATAGTGCCTCCGACTGTAGCCCCGATAAACTTCAACTTACATTTCCTTTGACTTCAACTTGTATAAACTTAGACTTGAAACACCTCTAACTCCAGTCCGATAAACTTAGACCTACATGTCCTTAAACTTTGACTTGAATAAACTTCGACTTACGGTGCCTCTGACTTCAGCCCTGATAAACTTTAACTTGCATTGCCTTGGACTTCAAATTTGATCAACTTTGATTTACAGTATCTCCAACTCCAACCCTGATAAACTTCAACTTTCATTTCCTTAGATCTTGACTTGGATGAACTTCGAATTGCATCTCCTTTGACCTCGACTTGGATGAAATTTGACTTTCATTTTGACCGAGTCATTTTTCATTTCAACTTCTAGGTATTTGACTCTTCATTACTTTCTGACTCGACTTTGTGGCTTGAGTGGTTGAGAATTTCCTGACATATAAACAACCAGAGTACAGGATTTTGTTCCATATTTTTCTAAACCATAAGTCACAACACTCTGGTCATATGGAAATCATCCATTTCAGGTACAGGAAAAGTGCACAAGCAAATTGAGTTCAAAATCTAATATGAGATTACAGTAAACATGATATTAAAATAAGAAGAGTCGAATCATGTCTAATCAACTGATAAAGGATAAAAGACATGATCAAGATAACTATGAAGTCAAGGAAAATGAAGTTAAAGATGTAATTAAAGAGCCTTTTCATAAAGAGACAAACAAAGGATAAAATGTGTTCCTAATTAAAAATGACAACATTATTGTTAATAAAATGAAAAGGTTCAATGGTTCAATTTCATACCTTTTGGAATACTATATAAACAAAAAGGTATGGTGAAATAAATATTTATTTGTGGTCTACATCAGAAGATTAGAAGCAAGTGCATATTCCAAGGAAGAAATACAAAGATACTTATGAAGTGAGGGTGGTAGGGAGGAGCAAGGATTGAGTAATATCCTTTGCTAATTAAAGTGTAAAATAGGGAGTTGGTGCTTCCTAGGGTTGGTTCCCTAAAATAGGGAGCTGGTGCTTCCTAGGGTTGGTGCCCTAAATCAGGATTTGATGCTTCCTGGTGCAAACCCCCTTCCCTCCAAAGGGTTGCTCGACCTCCTGGTCTTGGATCATTTGAAACCACTTGGGTCCCTATGGGAACCCGAAACCACTCTACCCACACACACAGGTAATGTTCTCGAGTGACCATGGCTATAACCATGGGATTTTCCTTTCACGATTTAGACTTCGGGGATATCCAGAATCCTTGCCTCGACTTTTCTCGAAGAACTCTTCTCTGAGTTTATGAACTCTTTCCATGAATCTGATGGCCCCATTATGGTTCAGGTTTCATGACCTTGCAAGACTCTGGGTCTCTCACATGGAAAATTTTGAACTTCTAATACCCGAACTCCTGGATTCATTGCCATGTGATCTCCTCGTAATCAATGGCTTTGATCAACTCATGATTTTGGAATTCATGACTCTACCTTCGACAAACCTTCAACTTCCTGAACTTCGAAGTATCGAACTACTTTCCGGCTATATTTTACGTAAGTCTCCGAGATCTAAAGGTCCTGAATCATTCATCTCCCTCTGGAATGAATCTCTCCAACTGACTTTAATGGGAACTTTAGGGACCTTCTTCTTAGAAAATTTCCCATCGTTCTTCCTCATGAGATTTACTTCCTCAACTTTCTTTGTTCCTTTAAACATTGTCTTCGACACTTAGTTGAAATCTCGACTTGTGCACACTTGCATCGGGTCTCTTCCACACTCAACTCCTCTGTGAGTGACTTCACACTCCTTGCGACTGCTTCTCTCTTCTGTGAGTAAGAGTATGCTACTCCTCTTGAGATTTTGGGTTTGAAAACTCTATCATGCACTCCTTTCATACATAAGTTTTGTGTTACCTCTTCTAATCTTACGACTCGAAAGAGAATCAGTCATTCACTCCTTGTAGACACTATGCACACCTTGCACTTGCTCAGTGAAGAGAAAAAATTGAAACCTATCTAATCTTAATGATGACTCATACAGTCAACTATGAAAATGCGGTCATGGATACAAGAAAAGAAATAAGAGAGAATTGAAAAATAACAGAAAAACTACCATTCATTCAAGAAGACACATAACAACACACATTTGGATCAATATTCCTTTGTTATATTCAGTCAAATGAAACTTACATATGTCCATACATTGTTCTTCACTACTCCTTAACATATACAGTGTTAATCTTCTATCCTCTATCAGCAGCCTTCCATAAACAACCACTACTGGGAAACAATACAAATCTTTATACAAAAAGGTCATCTTCAAGACTTTTCCCCCAAGCTAACCTAGTAGTGTCAAATCACCATTCAAAAATGCCTGACTACCGAGGATGATTACAATGATGGAAATATGTTCTAAATCGGATACAGATCCCTTATACTATTAACCACTTAATGGCGACATTATCTCCAGGGTGTTTGAAGGCACCATTTGTCTATTCCAGCTTGTCAACATTAAATTCCCAGATCATGCTTTATATTCTCGAAGGAAAAATGAGAGGGTGGTGCCTCTCCCTTCCTCGAATGCGCACCATGCATGTTAATCGGTTGGCACATGCTAAGGTGGAGCGATTATCTTGCATCATACTCCACGGCTATGAAAATCATGAGCTTGTTCTCATGAGCTTCCTAGCTCTATTGAAATCCTCCTGGATCCAAAACTTTCTCCTGGAGTTGTCTCTTTGCTCCCCTCCATTCCTGTTGTTTCTCCTGCATATCCCCTGTTGCTCGTGCAGGTTCCTTTCTGTCCAAATTTTCCTTGCTAACAGTGTCTTGTGCTGACCTCAACATCAACCTCCTTGTATCCTCTATCACCATGTCTAGTTTGTCTACTAGCTAGCTCTCCTTATGCAGTCTTCCCTGTCGTACTTTATTTTGTTGATCAAAGGGTAGATCATCCGGGTTCCCCATGTTGTTTTTTCTATCTCATGTGGGCTTAGCTTTCCACCCTACTACATAATCTAGTCCTGTAGTCTCATCATTGAGATACTTCTCAACTTCCTCCCCTAACAGATTATCTTATGTCAGCTCCTCTTTTATTCGTTCAATTCCAAATTCCTCTAGCTACTCCATGGGAGGGTCTGCTCCCTCGTCTGTTTCCAGATTAACTTGTTGGATGTGATGATTTTTCACTATCACCCTTCTCTCCAGGGCTTCCAACTCTACATATAGATCAACAAAATCCATGTTTTGTTCCTCCTCTTCTGCTGAAAATTCTGATGTTGTAGTTATTTCCTGTTCAACTTCCTGGCTGAAAATTTTGAGCAATTATGTGGAATGCTCTTCTCCTTCTGCTAGGGAAAACATTAGTGTCTGCTCCTTCTCTTCCTCCTTGACAATTTATATTGGCTTTCCTTCTATCGTTTCTTCTGCAACATGTTCTCTTGCCTCAATTGGACGACTTGGTAGGAATATCTCAATTCCCCCTGTGATCATAATAAATTTTTGATCCTCCTCTGTCAGCACCCCTTGCTGATCTAAATTCACCTCTGCGTTCATGAGGTTGTCGGAAAATCTCTTCTCCTCTCCCTTTCCCACCTAGAAATCTGGGATTCCGATCCAACCATCCATGCAGTCTATGAGATCCTCACTTGACCTCCCTTCCTTATTACTAGGGATTTTTCCAACGTTTGGTTCACAGATGTAAACCATTTCCTCCTCTGTTTCACTGAGGTTTTTAATTTCCCTCAGCCACCTCCACAAATCTCATTTTTTCTTCATGGACAACAACTTCTATATAGGCCATTTAGTTTTTCGCTTCAAATTCCATTCATACCTCCAGTGCACCTTTGCCTCCAACTGCATTTTGAATGCCATTGTCTCCATCTAGGCTCATATTTCACAGAGCTCCTTGTCAATTTATGCTTTTCTTTTCATCCTGTGGTCTACTCCTCGACCACACTTATGACATTTAGTAGCCATCTTCACCTTCTACCTTCCCTCCTAGAAATTCTATTGTTCACTCTGCAACTGAGAGAATATCCAGCTTCTCCTTCACCTAAAATCTACAGACTAAAATTGGGCTCTGATACCACTCCTGGCACAAACCCCCTTCCCCCCAAAGGGTTGCTCAACCTCCTGGTCTTGGATCGTTTGAAATACCGAGTCAGAGCAACTCCTTGGGTCCCTACAGGCACCCGAAACCACTCTACCCACATACACAGGTCATGTTCTCGAGTGACCAGGACTATGCCCATGCGCCTGTCCTTTCGTGATTCTGACTTTGGGGATATCCTGAATCCTTCCCTCGTATTTTCCCAAAGCACTCTTATCTGAGTTTCTAAACTCTTGCCATGCATCTCTTCAATCTACTGGCCCCACTATGGTTCAGGGTTCACGACCTTGCGATACTCTGGGTCTCTCACCTGTAAACTTTCAAACTTCTAATTCTTGAACTCGTGGATCTGTTTCCACATGCCCTCCTCATAATCAATGGTTGCGATCAACTCGCGATTTAGGACTTCGCGACTCTATCTTCAACAAACCTTCAACTTCCTAAAATCCGAAGTATAAAACCACTTTCTGACTATCTTCCATGTAACTCTTTGAGATATGATGGTCTGGAATCATTCATCTCCCTCTGGAACGAATCTCGCCCACTGAATTTAATTGGAACTTCAGGGACCTTCTTCCTAGAAAATTTCTTGTCGCTCTTCCTCCAGAGATTTACTTCCTCGACTTTCTTTGTTCCTTTGAACACTGTCTTCGACACTTAGTCGAGGTCTCGACCTATGCACACTTGCATCGGGTTTCTTCCAGGCTCAACTCCTGTGTGAGTGAATTCACACTCCTTGTGACTGCTTCTCTCTTCTATGAGTAAGACTATGCCACTCCTACTGAGTTTTCAGGTCTGAAAACTCTATCATGCACTCCTTGCATACATAAGTTTTGTGTTATCTTTCCTAAACTTACAACTCGAAATAGACTCAGTCACGCACTCATTGCAGACACTATGCACACCTTGAACTCGCTCAGTGAAGAGAAACAATTGAAACCTATCTAATCTTCATAGTGACTCATACATTCAACTATGCAAATGTGATCATGGATACAAGAATAGAAATAACAAAGAATTGAAAAATAATAGAAAATCTACCATTCATTCAAGAAGACACATAACAACACACATTTGGAGCAATATTCTTTTGTTATATTCATTCAACTGAAACTTACATACATCCATACACTGTTCTTCACTACTCCTTAACATATTCATAGTTAATATTCTATCCTCTATCATCATCCTTCCATCAACAACCACTACTGGGCAACAATACAAAGATTTATAGAAAGAAGTGATCTTCGAGCCTTTCCCCCCAAGATAACCTAGTGGTGTCAAATCACCATTGAAAAATGCTTGACTACCAAGGTAGATTACAATGATGGAAATTTGTTCCAAATCGGATACATATCCCTTCTACCATTAACCACTTAATGGAAACCTTATCTCCAGCTTGTGTGAAGGCACCATTTGGCTCTTCCAACTTGTCAACATTAAATTCCTGGATCATGCTTTAGATTCTTGAAGGAAAAATTAGAGGGTAGTGCCTCTCCCTTCCTCGAATGCGCACCACGAGTGTTAATCGATTGGCGCATGCTGAGGTGGAGTGATGCTCCTGCATCACTTCCTAGGGTTGATGTCCTAAAACAATGGAGTTGGTGCTTTCTAGGATTGGTTCCCTAAACAAGGGGATTGTTGTCTCCTAGAGTTGGTGCTCTAAATCAATCTTCATATAAAACTTGTAATTTTTAATTTAAGATTATATTTATTGATTTTATTTATAAAGTTTCTTGTTGATCAATAAAATTAATAAATAAATAATTAAAAAGTTTGAAAAGTTATTAATATTGATTCACCCCTTCTCTTAGTATTAAAATATTCCAACACAACTAACAGATAAGTAACCAACATAAGAGAGTGTGTGTATATGTGTATCGGTCTATTGCTTTCCCTTTATCTTCAAATACATTTAATATGACCATAGCTAGCTAAATTTGGCCATGTCAAGTTCAACTACAAAATAGGATAAGGACGAAAGTGTCAATCTAATATTTGAGTCAGCTCATTAATTATACTCCACAACTCTTATTCATTTGTAGATGACCTACTCCACATGCATTTATTTCTCATGCACATTTGTTCACTAATCTATATGTTCCTTTATCACACAGTGATGTTCCCAAAATGAATAATCCAACAAAACATATCTTCTTCCTAAATTCGGATGCACAACCACATTGTTTAGTGGGTACATTTGTGAGAAACCATGGTTTGATGCACCTGTTGTCAGACAATTTTCTTAGGTTGGTGGATAGTTCATATGGATTGTTACGTGTCATTGATTTAAACCATTGGAGAGTGATATTTTATATTGATGTCAACCCTTGGATAAAGTCTGATAGCACAAAGGTTTGGGTAATGTACCCAAGGTTGTTTCATGTATAATGGTATGAGATTTAATATATTTGAAGGTAATACTATTCTAGATGGATAGTACATGTCATTCCATTTCTAGTGGTATGTGGAATGTCACATAACTCCTCATGGTTAGAGAGTGGCCATGAGAAGTTGGAGAACCCATGTTTGGGTAATGGATCGAAGTTTGTTTGATGGATAATGGTATGCATTTTGATATATTTGTAGGTACAACTATTCTATATGGATATTACATGTCATTCCATTTCTAGTGGTATGTGGAATGTCACATAACTCCTCACGGTTTGAGAGTTATGGCCTTACGAAGTTGGAGGACCCTCATATGTTGGTTTGAAGCCCCAAAAGGTCAAAGAAGTCAAAGAGCTTGCAAAGAAGAAATTATTGTTCAAATGATAAAGTAAAGTGACAAAGTCAAGAAGGATTATTTAAATAATAAAGTGAAGTGACAAAATCAAAGAAGATTATTTAAATTATAAAGTGATGGAGAAATTTCTAATTATGGAAAGTGGTTAACCCTAAAAATGAGAAAAATAGGTTAAGTGACCTATAAATGGGTTAAGTGATATAGAAATAGGTTAATTGACCTAGAAATGGGTTATGTAACCTAGAAATAGGTTAAGTGACCTAGAAATATGTTAAATGACCTAGAAGATGGAGAGTATAAATAAGAGGCAAGGCTCTCTCATTTTATATCACACTTGAGAATATTGAATATATATAGGTGACTGAGGTAACCAAGGGATATCTAAGCCGAATTTCAAAGGGAAGGTAAAGAAAATAAGTCTGGAATTCAAGGGAGGATAAATTCTTTTGATGATGCTTTCTAAGGTATGTTATTTACATGTCATCTCACCATTTTCGCAATAAAGTTTTTTATAGAATTATTCAGACCACAAAATTTATATTCCATTGAGGAAACATATCCAAGTATTTGTGGTAAAAAAATCATCTTTTGTTTCATTGTATTTTTGGAGTTAGACTTCGTGGAAAATAGGGTTTGTGGCTAGTCCTAAAACTAGACTAAAACGGGGGTTTCGGGTAAAAATGACATAACTTCTTCATAACATATTCAAATTTTGTAAGAATAAATGTGTTGGTTAGAGTATAATATTTAGTATAATATGTACCATTTTCATATCATTTCAACAAATATTCCATGTGGAGCATTCTCTACAAGGTCACTCTCTAGAATAAGCCAAAATTCAGCAAGGTATGTCATTTTTTCTATAAGTCCTTTTATGAGAGGTTACAAGTAGTGACACCTAGAGGAATTGCATAAAACAAATTGAAGAAAATTGTGTACTATTTTCAGATCTTTATTCATTACAAGTACATAGTTATTATTATTTCAAGTTAGGGTTGTTGACTAATCCAAAACTAGTCATGTGAGACTAAAGAAACGTTTGATGAAAATGCTAGTCTCTTGTTGTTAAAGTTAAGGAAGGGTTGTAGGTATGTGATCATATACACCAGTTCTATTACAGAGTTACAAATAAGATTTGGATGAAAAAATTGATGAGGGCATTTGGTTGAGGTACATGTCGGGTACATGGTTGAGACAAATAGTTGATGAGTTGGCACATACATGAGGTGTATAGTTGATGATGTTGGTACATATTGATGAGTCATAGTTGATGATCATTGTTAGTGTTATTGTTGACACGTGGTTTATGGATGATGTAGCATACTTGTACTGGTATATTATTATTAGAAGCACATATTGATCTTGGTGATGATTATGAGTTGTTGTGTTATGATTGGTTGATGCACATCTTTGAGAGTTGTCTTGGTGATTGATCTTGGTGAGTAGATATAATTTGGTTGATAAGATTGATGAGATAGGTTGTTGTGATAGGTTGTTTGTACAGGTTGTTGTGACATGTTATTTATACAGGTTTGGTCATGGTTGATGCACTTGTTCATGGTATAGGTTGAGGTACAGTTTGGTGCATGGTTGATGCACTTGTTTATGGTACAGGTTGATTACAGGTTGAGGTACAGGTTGATGCATGGTTGATGCATGGTTTAGGTTATTGGTACAGGTTGTTTGGTATAGGTTGATTGGTACAGGTTTACAATAGTATATCTCACAGTGACAGTGTGACAGTGGTTCCATCATTCTACTTATACGTTAGATTGGTTGGAAGGGGTAAGGACAAGTCGGTGTAGCCACCTTCTAGTTGTAGCCAAAGAACATAGTGGTTTGTAGCCTCCTTATGGTTGTAGTGAGAGAATTGGGGAGTTGGAGCTTCCCTCGGGTTGTAGCCTAAGAAACTAGGGGGTTGGAGCCTCCTTCCAGTTGCAACTGAAAAAAAAAGGAATTTGGTGCTTCCAATGAATGTAATTCTTCAATACATATAAGAAAAAGAATTCCATGGTTTTCTCCCGCTTTTGGTTTCCACGTAAAACATTGGTGTACTGTGTATGTGTATGATTGTTCATTTGTTCATTGCTTATTTACTCTGCAGTTATTGGATGATAATTATACATTGATATAACACTTGTATTATATGGTTAAAAAGGATTAAATTTCTCTATTACTGATTCACCCTCCTCTCAATAATCCAACACCTGTCTTGTGGCTTCTTGGAATTTCTTCTATGAATATAAAATCTCCTCTCATGTGTGCATTGTCCCACATTAATTGTGAGGGTTGGTTAATGGTAGCATATAAGTCATAACATAACATGATCATTATCTCAATAGGGATATCCAAAAGGGAGTGATGTCTCCTACTAGCATATGGTTGATTGGTTTTGGGATGAGTATCCTTACTTTCTCGACATTTCCTTTCTCCTCTTTGATTGTTATTAAGGAAAAATGATTCCTCATAATCAATGCCTAGTTATGAAAATCACCATATTTAATGCATACTAGATATTTCCACCCCTAAAATGTATCTTTTTAATTAGTCTTTTAATTAGTATGCTTAAATAAGTTAACCATTTAATTAATGTTTTTTCTTAATCGATGTTAATAACACTTGGTCAAACTTCATCGTTATTTTTCTAGCCAACTTTGAATATGCCATATGAGAGGTAACTAACCCAATTAACCAAGTGTGCTCAAGTGACTATGAATAAGTTTCAAAAAGTATTTCATTAATTTTGAAACTCCCTTCCAATGTTAATTTATTTTTCAACTTTCATACTTAATGTTGGCCCAAATCAGCAAACCAAGGTCCACATGAGTGCCTGCCAAAAGAGTTGTAGTCTAGAATTGAAATATTAATCCATGAGGTGTATTTCCAAGACTAATGGTCATGTGGGATTATTAATTGTTGGCAAGAAACACAATATATATTTATTCTATTGACATGTGTGATCATAACTATCTCTACCATTCACCATATTCATCATTAAACCATACAACCTAACATCATAAATGTGCAACATATTACAATAAATTGTATGCATAATTTTGTAAAAGACTGTTGTAAAGAAATATACATCATCATTATAAGCCATCAATATAAATAAAATTATTTGGAACATTCTATTAATCTCTAATACCAATAAATACATCATTATATCAGAATTCATATTATATCCATCATTTATAAGAAACAAACTTATAATCTATAATCAATAATTACACTATGATCAACCCTTTACCAGGTCGAAACTTTTACATTTATATACATTTATCGATTCAGAAGGAAGACTCCATTTGAATCTAGGGATGATTATCACATAATTAGTGACATTTATGTCTAATCATTTTTCTCACAATTCTATATGAGCGATACTATTATTTTGTCACTTTCTCTCCTTAATATTTAGGATTACATCCCTTATATTTCACTACTTTCTTTCTTAACATCTTTCTTAATTTCCTTTTCCTAGACCAAATATCTTCAAATTCCACAAAATTAGTGGCACTACTTTCATTTATTCTCTATAAACTTGGTGCCATCTAAATGAACGGGCCAACAAGCCTTGAACACACTTATTGACTCACCCTCAAGTCAACTCTTTCTTACCTCTCCAACTTTGTACTTCCTCCTTTTTCTATTATTCATTATGTTGATTTATTTCATACAATTGCACAATGAAGTAATTGCCTTCTTGAATTTTCACAAAGAAATTGTTTTATCACCATTGTCCTATGCTAAATAAATTGATGAAATTTGTACAAGTGACTCATTATTCAACTTTTTTATTACTCTTCAAAGTGCATTTTGCATGGTCCACTTGACACAATTGTCATTTGAGATTTTCTTGCTCAGTGTGCCTCTTTCATGCAATCACTGAGTAATAAGTTGAAAAAAATAAAATAATACTAAATAAAATTACAAACTAAATCCATAATCAAATTAAGAACTAATATCATAGTTATACATATATGCACTGTATTGACAAGTATCAACATTTACTTAATGTTAGTAATTTATTCTAATGACATTGATGAATATTATAAAATATTTCAAACTACTATAGTGATTGAACATAGAAGAGGAAAGTGGTTGCTTCTAGGATTCTTGGTTCGCTAGGGTTTCTTGGTATGTGTACTACAATTTCCATGGCTTCCCTAGAAGGGGATGCATGCATGTTTTATCCACCCTTTAAGATAATGATTTATTAAGGATCATCACAACCGTCACTGATGAACTCGTGAAACTCCAAATGGGAAAATATGATCAAGAAAAATGAGACGAGAAAGTCATCCTTGTGGCTAAAGGATCATGGATGATACTTGGTTGAAATTGTGGAGAATCCTTACTATGTGGTTACATCAAGAAAGGTAGAAAAATTCATACAATGCATAAGCTATCATGCACCTATCTATAAGTTTTTGGGACTATGGCCCTTTGAGGAATCCGTCAAATGGTCAGTAAATTCTATTGAGTATG
>ML778516.1:190398-208784 GCA_009831015.1 Picea engelmannii
GCTTATCATTCGAAGACAAAGCATATTGATGTTCAGTATCACTTTGTGAGAGACATGGTTGAGGAAAAGAAGGTGTTGTTGGAAAAGGTTGACACTTTGAAGAATGCTGCAGATTCATTGACAAAGTCTGTGAGCACAAAAAAATTCTCCTGGTGTAGAATAACAATGGGCATTTCTTCCCTCGATTGTTGACTATATAATCCCTTGGACCCCTGGATACAAAGAAAACAACAAGTGGGAGAATGTTGGGTATGTGTTATATTCTTTGCATGTGTGTGTGTGTGGGTGCGTAAGATATGACAACTGCGTCTGACGATCCCTTTTGCGATTTTTAGTGGATTTTGCTATTTTTAGTGGATTTGTAAATTAATCTTGGATTAAGGGATTAGGGTTTTGGTATCTACGGAATACCTAAAAACTTTGTATATATTGTATGGCGAATGGTGAAATTTGATATAATGAAAATAAGAAAGGTTTTCCCGGTTGAGGGTTTCCGGTATAAAATCTCTGTGTACTCTGTGTATGAGCGATTGATTAATTTATGTATTGCTTAAGAATCTATATGCATTTATTTACTTCGCAGGTTTAAAACTTACAAATTCCAAGTGGAAGGAGAAAGAGAATTCGTGATAGGATACAAGGGGTTCTTCACAACTATATTCAATATCAAAAAAGAACAAAACATATATTTGAGAATGATAATTTATTAGAGAGTGTTTTGTACTAGAGAGAGAGGACTTCACCCAAGCACCAATATGGATTCAAATGTACTCTTTGGTATAGGATCTTTGGGTTGACAATACATTCAAATTCATCGACAATACTCTTTGCACATGCACCAAAGCCTCTAAAGTTGCTAAACTAGGTAAATACACCTCATATGCACATTTGTTTGTCTATGTGAATGTTTCTCAATCCCTACCTGAATCAATCTCAATCAGTTTCCAAGACTCTAAATGGATATAAATAATGGACTATGAGTATATGCCCTTCTTATGTCATAAATTCCATACCCATGGAAATATATTTTTGTATTTCCTTCTAAATGTGTAGAAATGTATGGATAATGAGGTAAAACAAACATATAAGAAAGGATTTACACAAGGATAGGGAAAGTAAAAGTCAAAGAAGAAGCCTATGATTCCCCTAAGAAAACCATTGATGGAGAAAAATTGTCTCAAAGCCCTAAACCAAGAAGATGAGGATGTGAGTTCAATCACAAAAATAGGGAAAGCATCCTAGAGAGGTGTTAAACAATCATTTACCACCAAGAAAAAAACTCAAAATCTAATAATGGGTAATCACAAAGAAAAATTAACCAAATTCCACTTTGGGAACAATAGTTGATGTTGTATTGGAAGAAAAAACAAGAAAAGTAGAAGAATAAGAAGAGGGTAATAAGGGAAAAGTGAGAGAACCATATCAAGCAACATAACAAATAGGAAGGGGAACAAGCGAAGAGAGAAACATCATAATGACACCATCACTATATGACCAAGAATTTTACAAAAACAACACCATTTAGAATCCAAAGGGTTTTCATGGACCTAGTTAAAGAAAGCATTACGTTTAAGTAATCCTAATAAATTTTAATTTGAGATGAATCAAACTCTAATCCATGATTTTTTATTGCTTAAGTTCAATGTTACCTTGTCAGATATCCAATGGAGAGATTGGGCTTCTAAAATCCCTTTTCCAAATACAACATTAGATGGTTATAAATGTCTTATCATATCTCTACTAGTACATTAAAACTTGAGGAAAGACTTAGAGGCTATAAAAAAATCTCTCTACGTGGGTTTTTAGTATCAATAGATATTGAAGTTATTAGTGAATCCTAGAAAGGCCATTTGTATGTGGTAATTGGTACATGACGGTTTGGTCACCAGTGAACACCTAGGGCATGCAGGGGTGGCCCAACTTGTCTATGCATGTTAGGGACCTAACCTCCGTAACCCCTCACATAGGTAGAATAACATAATTCCATGTAATAAAGGCCAATATTAATAAGGCCTAGCAATAAGGGAGAATAAGTAAAATGTAAGAAGAACTAATAGAAGCTTCCACTTCTAGAAGGATATTCCTCTAGATTATTATTTTGGATAGATATATTTAGTATAAATATATGTAGAGGGTATGAGAAATCTTGTCTTGGATATTATTGTAATAGAACTCTGCTCTGTTGGACGTTTCCCCCTCGAAGAGGCAAGTGAAAAATGCTATCAGTAATCAAAGTGCTCTTTTTGGTTTTATTCTGGTATTATTCTGGTATTGTTCTAGTTATATCACTATTTCTCTGCCATTTCTAGCTAAATATTTATGTTCTGCATACTATTTTATATCTTGAATATTACAAGTGGTATCAGATCACCTTCCTCGGCAGAAAATCGTGGCTTAAATTTTTTCAGGGTAGAGACGTGTTCTAGCATTTTAAAGCTACTGAGATCTGTCATTATGCACATAACCCCGCAGTTGGGAAGTCATAGACACAGGAAATACAAGTGGTACTCAAGTGCACATTTGTTGGCCACCCTTGTAACCCTTGTTGGTACCCCTTTGAGTAGTAGTGCATTAGACATTACATGTATATTGATCGACCTAGATTTCTTGAATCCCTCCATAGATAAATCGATTGGTCACATGACTGTTATAGTTCCACTGAGAACAACACTCAGTAAGATACTCTCTAGTACCTGGGTAGTCAGGTAGTATGGCTAAGGGCATGGTCTAGTCTCCTTATTTGGTGCCCTGAGATATTGGGGTGAGTACTACTATTGGACCCTACACATATATCAAAGAGATATAGCAGAGGAAGAAACCTTGTCTGTATAAAACCTAAATATCCTACCCTATGGACAGAAACAAAAAACAGAACATACAAGATCTATTGTCATGCAATTGTGCCTTCTGCATTCTGGTTGTGAAATTACTACACATTTCTTCCTGTTAAGCATTTGGGCATTTTTTCAGTGCAGTATTATTCAATCTAGAGTATAACTCCATAGGAGTAAAAAAAGAGTATAGTGGTCCCTCCAGCACACTTATTTTGGGACTTATCCCATTGGGTTCCTCTCTTCGCCCCAATTCCACTGATACCTCTCATGCTTAACACTTTTTTTGTGGACCCGACCCATCTCTGATACCCTTATTTCGACCCCCCTTTTTTCCCTGATCACAGTGGTCCCTATCATTTGACACCCTTTTTTCTTTGTGGTCCCACCCACCCCTCCAAACCCCTTTTGTTTCCCCTATACCATTTTCTTGCTCCTTTGTCCAAATGACTGCCACATGATACCAGGACCTCAATGCCTTGATTGCTGACAACCATCAGCACAAGGACGACATCAATATTCTCATTGCCAACATTATCTCCATCAATTCAACTATTGATATCGTCAAGGACCAATGTTCCAACATCAAAGACCTCCAGGAACAATGTTCCTACATCAAATACCTCAAAGAACACTTCCTAGGCCATTCTTAGAACCCTTCCTCTTTTGAACAACTATCTTATCAGGATGACCATGACTCTTCCCATTACCAAGGCCCTCATACTACCCACCTTTCCCAAGACCTCTATCCTCATAGAATTGATATGAACAAATTTGATGGCTCAGATCCTACAGGTTGGGTCACCCAAATGGAAAATTATTTCTTTCCATGGAATTATTGATGATTTAGCCAGTCTTCGTTATGGTGTCCTATATCTAGATCAGGAACGATGGCAATGGTGGAAATGTAAAAAAAAGGCACGCCAAGGGTATTTTTCTTCAACACATTTTCTTACCGAACTTTATGACCTCTTTGACTCTAAAAACCACCATTTAGGCCGATTGACCAAGTTAAAGTAGTCAGGGATAGTGGAAGGCTTTATTGCAACATTTGAGCACTTGGATTTTAGAATGGAGGTTGTGTCAAATGATTTCTTTAGGGAATTATTTTTGAGTGACCTCAAAGATGAAATTTGTCCCACGTTCTCATGGAACGCCCCCAAACTTGGTTTGAAGTTATTCAATGAGCCAAGGAATCCTAACAGATTGTCTCATCCTAGACCCACAAATCCTCCTTTCCTCCTCTCCTTAAACCCACCAATTTTTATCCTTCTACAACTCCCCTCAAGATCTAAAAATTAACCAAGGATGAAATGGTTGAACTTCAACTCAAGGGTCTTTGTTATAATTTTGACGACAAATATTTTCCTGGGAACAAGTATGAGTAAAAATTGATTTTTATGGTTGTGACTGAGGATATTTATGAAGAAGATGTAGTTGTTCTTCTTATGGAGGAACTACCCTCGCCATCTGACCTCACCCCACCCTATGACCTACCTGAAGTTGACCCGGTGATTTCACTTAATGCCCTCACTGACTTCTCTTCTTGCCAGACTCTCAAATTAATTGGTTACATCAAAAATAGGAAAGTCACCATCCTTGTGGACAGTGGTATCAACCATAAATTTATTCATTGCCACATTTCCCAAGAATTCAATTGTTACATATGTGTCATCAATAATTTTCAAATCATGATTTCCAATGGTGGTTCCATGAAATGTGGGGGGCGATGTGAAAATGTGTGACTCCAAATTGGTCAGTATCACCTGAAATCCAACATGTTTTCTATAGACATGGCTGGTTGTGACATTGTGCTTGGTGTCGAATAGTTATGCACTATAGGCCCCATTCTCATGGATTTTAAGGACTTAACCATGCAATCCCAACAGGAGGGAAAACAATATAAGTTCCAAGGCATCACTGGAGGCTCCCCTGATATCATCAGTTTCCATCGCATGGAAAAGATCCTAAAAAAAGGTCATTCAGGAATTATAGCCCAACTCCACTCCATTCATGTTGTTGATACACCTTCTGTGCATCCCGATCTCCAATCTATACTCTCCTGCCACCAAGTTGGTTTTACCACCCCCAAAGAACTTCCCCCTTCCTGTGGTGTCCATGATCATTCCATCCCTCTTATCCCGGGAAGTCTTCCCCCCAATGTTCGGCCTTATTGTCATCCCTTTGCCCAAAAGAATGAAATTGAGAAAATTGTTCATGAATTAGTAGAAGTCGGTGTTATCCATCCCAATAATATCCCTTATTCTTCCCATGTGGTCATGGTACTCAAGAAATAAGGTACTTGGCGCATGTGTCTTGATTTCCACACCCTCAACAAACTCACAATCAAATACAAATTCCCCATTTCTGTCATTGATGACCTCTTTGATGAATTGAGTGGTGCCCAGTACTTCACCAAATTGGATCTACGTTCTGGCTACCACCAGATCTGTATGAAAGAAGAAGACATCCCAAAGACTGCATTTCACACTCATGAGGGTCATTATGAATTCTTGGTAATTCCCTTTGGATTGTATAATTCTCCTTCCACTTTCCAAAGTCTTATGAATCATGTATTTCTTCCTTTTATCCATCATTTTTTCTTAGTTTTCTTTGATAATATTATAATCTATATTAAAACTTGGTCATCCCATCTCTCCCATGTGAATCAAGTTCTCCATCTACTCTCTAAGCACCAACTTTTCCTCAAACACTCTAAATGTTCCTTTGGTGCCTCAGAAGTGGAATACCAGAGTCATATTGTTAGCAAGGATGGTGTCCGAATGGATCCTAAGAAAATTGAATCTATGCAATATTGGCCTCTCCCTAAAACTCTTAAGAACTTGCATGGTTTTTTGGGTTTAACAAGCTATTATAGGAAGTTTTCTCGGAATTATGGAAAGATTGTGGCTCCTCTCACTTCCCTCCTTAAAAAAAATGCTTTCACTTGGACTTCAGTTGTGGATCATGCCTTTCAAGCCTTAAAAGATGTTATGTGCTCGACCCATGTCCTAACACTCCCAAACTTCACAAAGACATTCCTATTGGAATGTGATGCTTCTAGGAAAGGAATTGGAGCCATCCTCATGCAAGATGGCAGGCCCTTGGCCTTCACTAAAAAACAAATTTTAGAGCGACATTTGGGCCAATCCATTTATGAAAAGGAAATGTTATCTATTATTCATGTTGTGGATCTCTGGAATCCTTATTTATTGGGTCAATGATTCCAAATCAAAATTAATCATCATGGTCTCAAGTATTTCCTGGAACAATGAATTTCATCCCTGACACAACAAAAATGGGTGACCAAGCTATTTGGCTATGATTATGAGATAATTTACAAGAAGGACAAGGAAAATGTAGTGGTCGATTCTCTTTCCTGGAAATATGAAGAAGAAGGGTCCCTTTTCTCCCTCTCCTTCATTGTACCATATTGGCTCCAAGTTGTTCGTCGGGAATGGTTGTACGACCCCAAAATTTATAGCCTGATCCACCAATTGCAACACAATTCTTCAGTCTCTTCAGGGTACTCTTGGAACAATGAATATCTTCTCTACAAAGGTTGTTTGTATTTATACAAGCAATCCAAACATGAATCCACAGTGCTTTCTAAACTTCATGCCTCACCCACAATAGAGCATTCAAGATTTACCAAAACCTATGAACAGGTCAAATGTTATTTTTTCTCGTAGGGTATGAAACCGGATATATGCACCTTTGTGGTCAAATGTGAGGTCTTTCAATGCAACGTGGGAGAAACTGTCAGAGCTCCAGGAACAATCCAATCGCTTATGATTCCCCCTGCTATTTTGTGAGATATTTCTATGGACTTCATTGTTGGATTACCTAAATTGGGAAATAAGTCAGTCATCCCGGTGGTCATCAATCATCTCTCCAAATATGCTCATTTGTTTTCTCTTCAACACCGATTCACATTTTCCACAATGGCTCAAATCTTCATGGATAATATCTTCATGCTTCATGGCATGCCTAATTCTATTGTATCTGAAAGAGACCCCACTTCCACTAGCAATTTTGGCAAGAATTGTTCAAGCTACAGGGAGCCCAAATGCATCTTAACAATTCCTATCACACCTAGGCAGATGGCTAGACTAAAGTTGTCAACAAGTGTTTGAAAACTAGTATCCTTGAGTTGCATGAAGAAGGTTCCATATGGTTGCAGCCACAAGAAGTCTTTGCCCTGAGAGAGCATCATCTCTGTCAACGTACCATCCAGGAAGTGTTATTCCAATGGAAAGATACCCCTCCAGAATATGCCACCTGGGAGCCGACCACCATTCTACAACAATTCCCTCATCATTGTTTCTCTGCCATTTCTAGCTAAATATTTATGTTTTGCATATTATTTTATATCTGGAATATTAAAATGCATTTCATGGTTTATCTAAAACTCTCAAACACATTTTATGGTGATGTCAAATATCAAGTTGCCTAGAAAGACAATTCACTTATTCTCCTAGAAGTTGTTTTGTTGAGGGATAAATGAGTTGGACGATTGATAATGAAAATCATCGTCTACCCCTAAAATACTAATAACGAAATGGAATTTAAGAATGAAGAACATGGTAGTTTCCATTTACTTAATTTTCGAAATATTGTTGTGAGAGTCATATTTTATATGTAGAATTAGGAATAGTTTGAGATTCAAACATTTTCTTCACCACTATGAATACAAAGGGTGGGGGAATGAGTTGTGTCTCACTTAAGAATTTCAACTTTTAATCTTTGGTCTCTTCTTATATGTTTAATTGTGTGAGTTGTGACTTCTTTTAATTTAGTTTATGGGTAAGAAACATTCGATGATGTGTTTAGAGGAAATTATAAACACATATCATAATACATTTGCATGCATTCTAAAGAAAAAACTATATTTAAAACGTATGGATTTCACTTTTTGTAAATTCTTGTTTTCATCAATGGGGGGGTGGTCCAATTGGTTAGCGCGTAGGTCTCATAGCTTGCACTGAGTAATCCTGAGATCGAGAGTTCCAGCCTCTCTCACCGTACTTTTTTATTTTTCAAGTACAGATATTTTATTTCTCATCAAGAAATTTTAGACTCTATACAGGGATCCGTCGTTTTTAAATTTACTCTTATAGACATTTTCAAGTTTTACGCTAAGCTAGTGCTAATACTTCAATGCGTTCTCTATTTTAGGCATGCCGAAGGCATCTTTCTCGTTCACTAGTATACTGTTTGTAACACCATTATTTTAGACGAATCTTTACATAAATCATTAAAAACTATTATTCCTTGTTAGGGAATTTTCATCCAGTTTCAAGGGAAAATACAAATAGAGCAAACATACATCATGTAAATATATTTTCCCGTCTTAAGCCTATCTTGTAGAGTCTGCTGAATTCAAGTTATGGGGAAGAAGCATTTAAGTAGGGTTACAGTATGTGCATTTTCAAGGTTTTGTGTCATTATTTACTAGTTATTTATTTTTGGTTTATATTCTTTTAGGAAATTATTGTGTCTAAAGATGCTTTTTATAATTACAAAGGTTTGATTTTTGGGAACATTTAAAAAAAATATTAATAACAAAAAATATTTTCATGCCAATCATAAATAAAATATTTCAAAATTTACATTAAGTAAAATAATTTTATATCAATTTTATATGGAAAGAAAGTGAGAATAACTGAAAGTAAAAAAATTATTATTCCATTAATGCTTTCTACTTCTCACTCTGATGGGCATGTGTAACTCCAATTTTTTAATATTTCAGTGTTCAAGTTAATGATGATGATGATGATGATTAACATCCACTAAGACTGAATTGGTCTATCAGATATTAAGAGGGTAAGTGATTACGTGTGATTCTTTAGATTTTGTTTCTGTGCTCGAAAAACATTAAGAGAAGCTTTCCAATATCACCATAGGTTTGTTGAGTTAAGAGGTTAGGAAAGTTGGTAGTGTGAAAAATATTTTGAAAATGACGTTTAATTTGGGTATAGGTTGGACAATATAAGAGAGTGTTTTTCATCTTCAACCTTCTTAGTGTCACAAAGGTGACACTCTTTCATCCCATGGCGTTTTAGGAACTGACCAACGCCTAGTTTCACTATGGAGCTCGTGAGAATTTGTTCTTATTTTAGCAATGCTTTTTTTTTTCTTTACACTTGTCAAAACAGATAGATAATTTTGATCTTCTATATTAGGGTTATTACATCCTTATAATACCTTAATTTTTTTTTCCCATCTAACTCTTTATCACACCACATTTTCTCCTTAAATTTTGATTTGATGATAGTTTTAATAGTATCTTGATTCTGCAAAATGGTGTCTTCCATTATTCCCCAATAGTTTAGCCAAGATCGGGGATCTTTTTTCCAGCCTCGCTTGAGTCGATTGTGGTTACGACTCGAATTTGAAGGAATTTTAGGAAGCCTCTTGTCCTCCATGTTGTTTAACTTATTCTTATACATTAGGTATCTAGTCATAGTCGTTCTCTCAATGGGGGAGAAGCTAGTTTCTAAGAAGATTATGATGGGATAGGGTGCATTTCCTTTAATTTTGAGATTATAGGTCATAAAATTATTTTGTATTTGCTCTATATTTCTCCAGGATTCACGAGAGATACTACAGCCCCAGAATTCACATCCATAAAGAATAAAAGTTGTAGCAAGAGTCTCAAAGAGGAGTTTCTTTTTATCCCAACTCCAAATATCGACTGATTTACAATTTTTTTCAAGCCCATAATAAGCTTTCCATCCCCAATAATCATTTTCTCAATGATATAATTCCATTTGAGCTTGTGGTGAATATTAATTCAAAGATATGTGTATGAAGTCACTTCTTGTTGTCATATACAAAGGTATCATAAGTGAACTTATTGGATTTAATAATCATGACCTTAGTCTTATCAGTATTAACAGTCATACCCATATTGGAGAAAAACTCTGTTAGGATTCTTATTTGTTTTTCAAGATCATGGGGACTCATTGCCATAAGAACGATATCATCAACATAAAGAAGAATATTGATGACTATACCAATCAGAGTAGGGCCGACACAACCTCTTTTTTCCAAGCAAACTTCTAACTTGTCAATGTATATGCCAAAAAGGGTAGGGGACAAGGGACAACCTTGTTTGAATACAATATTGCAGTTAATATCTTTCGACCATCCCTTGGTGTTTTTAAACTTAACAATAACATTCTCATACATCCTTATTGAAGCAACCTTCAACTCGAGAGGCACTTTTATCTCTTCCAACCTATTCCAAAGTTTTTTCCTCAGAACCATGTCAAAATATTTTCTAAAGTCAACAAAACAACAAAAACAATTGGATTTAGTATTGCGGAACTCCTCTGCAAAGATCCTAAAGGTAAAAATATGGTCCGGAGTTGAATGATACCTCCTAAAATCAACCTAGCCTTTAGATCCTTTACCATAACTTTCTAGCCAAAGGATAATCTTCTTTTCCAAAATAATTCCATAAAGCTTGGCTAAAATCGGGTTAATCATAATGTTCCTATAATTCGATGGAATGTTTCTATCCTCATTTTTAAAATAGGAACAATGAGACTTTGCATCCATGGTTTAGGGAAGCCCTGCTTGACTGCTAAATTGAAGATATTGTGTATGCGAAGGATAAGGATAGGCCCTTCGATTTAAAAAATTCTAGCTTGATAGCCTTCAATGTCCTTATCTTTCCCATTTGCAAGCCACTTAGCCCCGAACTCTATGTCATCTAAAGAAAAAACTTCATCCTTTGTAGGGACTATAGGAATGGTGTCCATGGAATTGAGGAACTTGTAAATACTTTTAAGGTAGGAATAACAATCCCCTAAGGAAATCGTATTATTTTTTTTATTATTGTGGTTTAGAATTTGGCTCCATAACTTCTTAGGATCCATCTTAGGTAGTTGTGAAAGTTTCTCTTTAATTTTATTGATATAGTACCTTTTTCTTCTTTTTAGTTAGGGATTTGTACATATTGATCTTATCGAGTTTTAAGGACTCATTAGAAGCATCCCTAATGGCTTTTCTAGCAATTTTACATTCTTTATCATACCAAGGGTTAGTTGTTCTATTATTACTTTTATAGGACATCTTGAAAGAGAACTTGTTATTAGAAGTGGAAAGGGTAGTTGTAAAATTATGATAGAGTTATTCAATGTTGTCCTTATAAGTTAGGAGATTTGATTTAATATTTAAATTCTTTAAGAAGAGGTCAAATTTACTTTTTTAATGCGCAATTTCCTTTGATTATCATAATTCTCTTCAGTGGTGCTCCTATGCATGGAAATGTTTAGAGTTAAAGGTTTATGATTAGATTCGAGTTCATGGGCATTTAAAAGGTCAAATTTTTTATTTGGTTGGAAACGAGGGTATTAGATATCACATAATCTATGACACTACTACCTAGCCCATGAATACATGTAATCTGGTTGGAGTTTGTCCACTTCATTATTCCATTGCAAATTATTAGGTCTTGAGAGCTGTAGAGCTTGACCAACTCAGTACCAAACAAATTCTCAATTATGTCTTCGTAGCTTCTTTTGTGGCTATTAGATAAAACATGGTCCTCATCTAGCCATAAAGGATTATGGTTAGAATCAATACTTAAAATAATAGCTTGTGTAGTTGTAGTCCTAGAATTAAAGTCTCCTAGCAGGAGGATATTACATTTTTCTCAAACTATAAATATCTTGTTATAAATTATTATAGGGACAATTGCTATCTAGATTATTTTTCTTATAAAAAGTAGAATTAATAGGTGCAAAATAGAAAATTTCTATATACATCTTCTTAGAATTGGTGTGTGAAATTTCTATCTAAATGCACTGATTGAGAGGGTCGATATTATGAATTTGAAAGTGAGGATACATGTTCTTTATAATATAACAAGCTATTCCTCCTATCCCTCTACGGTGGGACTTTTTGTTCCATGCCAACCACAAGACAAATCCTTCTATGTTAGGGACCTTAGACTCCTCATGCTCCCAAGTTTTAACAAGACAAATAATATCAATATCACTTGGGATCCAACTTTCCATAGGACCTTTGCGCCATGGAAAGCCAAGACAATTCCAAAAAAGGATCCCGAGTGTCCCAAATTCCTATTTATTATTATCCTTTTGGTCTCTATCCCTAACAACAGCTTTTTCAATTTCTAATTATTGACCATTTTCCTTCTTTCCTGGCTTCTTTTGCCTTTTGAACTTCCTTCCTTAATTCAACTTGGTCTTCCGGAATGAGGTCTTCATTTACAAATATTCTTGACCCTTTTAAGCTCGTAGATTTACTAAGTATGCTTTATTTATGGTCATTACAACTTAATTTGACACGGATCAACCTATCTTTGTGATCAATTATTTTCCCTAGCCTCTTTGCTTGTATGAGGTAAGTTGTATCATTTTGTGATTTATTATTTAATTATTCTTTTACTATTGCTAGCATATCCTCCTCTTGTTGTTATTTTATACCAAAAATTATGAGGTTCAAGTCTCTTTTATTATGCTCATGGTCCAGTTCAATTATTTTATCCATTTCCTCTTTTATGGGTTTGATATCCAATTTGTTTTCCATATTATTGAGGGTCAAATTGTTGGTTAGTTTTTCTTCTAGCTCTTTAATCCTATCTCCCAAGTTGTGATTTTCTTCAACCTCTTCTTCTTGTGTTGATTGTTTATGTTTTTCCATTTCTTGAATCCTATCCTTCATTATATGCAATTCACTCTTGAATCCTAAGAATATATCATCTATTTGAGTTTGATTGATATCCTTAAAGAGTCTAATTTTTTTATCAAACATTGTCTCTAGCTCTATTTGGAGTTTTACATCTCTTTCTTCACTCTTTTTTTCTAATGATTATAACTCTATTTGGATTTTGGCCTCTCTCTCTTCTCTCCTTTTTTATAATGATTCCATATAATCGTAAAGGATATCTAGGGTGATTTTGGGGGGGGCTCCTCTTGTTAGGATGAGTTTTTGAAATAGGTGGTGGAGGGCTCATATTGAAAAGAAGAGAAAAAAAGTAACAATTATTATTTTGGATTGACTTTAAAAATGAAAAATATTTTTTTAATAGATAATAATGACATTAATTATTATCTCTCAAATCAATTTTTACTTACTAACTTTTAAATAAATAAATAAAATATATTTAAATCTCTTTAATTTCCACACGTTATGAGATTATAGATATATTTTAAATTAAAATTGAATCATAGTAAAAAGTGACTCACCTAATTTCATGTGTCCAGGTGCTCAACCAGTTTAAGAAAACAAAACTAATTTGCGAACACGTGCCCAAGTGTTTAACGAGATGCGGAGGCCAGAACTAAAAATTATTCAAAATTGCAGAGAGCATTATGAAAACAAAGAGAATTTCCCCTCACCGATAGACCGAGAAATCATAACCATAGAGAAGTATTATGTTTCACATCATTGAGAGTAACTACATAGATTATTCTCGTAAAAAAAGGTAAAAATCACATAGAAGTATTATTCACGTTCAAAACCGCAAATATATAATGTTGGAAATAAAATATATCCTTCAAAACTGCAATTGAAAGTAAAAGTAAAAAAATCTTATTGCACCAAAAGACACTTTTTAGAAATGAAAAAAAATGTATCAATAACAAAAATAAAATATTTTTCTTATTATTATTATTACACATAGGAGGGAGATCTGTAACTCCTTATATGTTGGAGTTGATACGTGACATATATATGTTGATATTTTATGTAATTTTGGAAGTTACTCCTAAGTGTAATTGTATTGGTTATTCCTAAGTGTAATTATGAAAGGGTTTATTGATAAGTCATGTCTTTTAGGTCTTTTGGAGTATAAATAGAGGTTATATTGAGTCATTTTGATCACTCATTGAATTTAAGTGCAAGAGAGTAGTACACACTTATCTAGGAGTCTATTCTTGGTTCATGTCTGGGTCTCTTTGGTCTTGATTTCGTGAAATACCATTGTATGACATTGTACATGTTGGAGGAATCTATACTGAGGAACATTTGCCTGGTTTTATCCCCCTTGAGGGTTTACCTGAGGATATATCTTGTTGCTCTGTGGATATCTATCTTTTAGTTGTGATACTTTTTGATACCATGTTGAATTTTCATGAGAGATTATATTGTGTGTGTGTGTGTGTGTATATATATATATATATATATATATATATATATATATATAATATCTCTTGAAAATTCAACATGGTGATGCAAGAGCATCTCTCCACGTCAGCCAGCCAGCCAGCCAACCACGTCCGCGAATTCAAATCGTGCATTGAAGAGAGGCACATCCTCATTTTAAAATCTGAATTCAATGTAAACTTTAAATGTTAAGATGTTGAGCTGGGAAGTCGTGCCTTTGTGCAGGCGTAGGGTAGATCAGCCTTTAATGTGTGTAATGGCTGAGATCTAGATCCGATAGTGGACTAGACAACCCATTCAATGTAATTGAATATGGTAGGTAGGTTGGAGGGAAGCACTCGAAGAGCCCCCTCAGGTAAAATAGATTTCCAGATCTCATTTGGGAGGGTGGTTGTAGTTGTGTGAGGATATTCATGTAGAGCAGAAGAGAGAAGAGATGAGACCTTGTTACAGGCCGCACTCAAGAACACTTTGTAAATATAGGCATTTTCCATTTTAATACAATGAGAAGTTTTTCCTGCATTACTGTGTATGATATGGATGTTTGTGTGTGTTCTTTATATGTTGTGAATGTATGCTAGGCATTTGCAGGTTGTTTTGATTCCAGGTGAAGGTCTTTGAGGCTTCACACCAGGAGGGTGTGACAGAACATTGCGGGTTCTGAGAGCCGTGCACAGAGGATGCACTTCTGAATACTGCGGGTTCAGACGAAGACGTGTTGCGGCACAGGAACTGGAATCAACAACTCAGTGGAAGAAGACCTCAAGGTTGCTGAATACCTTGGAGGCAAGGCTGTGGATGAGAACACAGTTGCAGACAAAATCGTGGAGGATTCTGTGAAGCTCTGCCAAGTGGGTGTTGAAGCATATGCGCTGCGGTGCATTTGAGGAAGAACTCTGCTGAGAGTTTGAAGAAAATAGAAACTCTAAGGAGTTCTGTGAAGCTCTTCCAGGTGGGAATTGAGAAAGTGCAGGGAATGCATGAAAGGATTACTCGGTTGTGAGTTCATACGGAAGAAGAATCAGAATCACTAAGGATTCTATAAAGCTCTGCCAGGTGGGCATCGAGCGAGTGCATAGGTGCACAGGAGAAGAAGACAGAACTGCTAAACGTTCTGTGAAAGGAAAACTCTGCCAGGTGGGCATTTGAGCCATTATGTAGACAGGCACAGGAGAGGAAAGAACTCTTTGAGTTCTATGAGCTGAAGGAAGAATCCATCGAGGGATCTTCACGGGGTTGCTGAACACCCAGAAAGACTCAGCAAGAGGTTGCTTGAGTAGGAAGTCAAGAAGGCATTATATTCTCCATCTGCAAGAGAAGGAAGGAAGACAAAATCCCTTAGCGGTCTGAGCGTTTGTAGAAGCTCAGGAGGGACAACACTAGCGTGTGCATGAGAAGACTCTGCAGTAGTGCAGAAGTTGAAGAATCCTTCAAGGATTCGAGATAAAATCTCAGGAGGGCCAGCGTTTTCATACGCGCATCGAAGCTCAGAGTTGAGGAGTTCACAAGAGGAGGAGACAGACAAAGGTTGAGGCCTTTGGAAGACTTGGAATTCTTCCAAGTGCAGGAAGAAAGTGCATAGAAGGTCAGGAGGGAGAAACAATAGCCGTCAGATTGGCTGGGAATTAGATCTGGACCGTTGGTGTTCGCGTCCAGGGAGTAGTCGGAGGAGCGCAGGGAAGGAGAACGGATCTGAGCCGTTAGATCTGGTTCAGGATTGTCGATAGTCGTCAGATCTGTAGAAGTTGCGAGGGAGTTAAGTCCTCGTGGACAGTGGGAGAAATCCTGACAAGAGGGGGAGCCATCGGGATATCAACACTAAGGAAATCAGGATTCTCGAGGTCGTGAGTACTGAGACATCAGAAGTCTCGAAATCCCGACGAGGATCTGAGTCGTCCATCTGAGGAGAGGACACATGTCACGTGATCGTCCATTCTAGAGATCTGAACACTAGATATCGGGACATCGACTATCGCAAAATCAGAGTTCCTGAGGTCGAAAGAATCGGGACATCAAAGGTCTCGCAACCCCGAGAGTTAATCTGAGCAGTCCATTTGAGAAGGATGTGTGGCAGCGATCGAGCGCCACCGGGGAAAGCTCGACAAGAGGGCTTCATCGGTAAATCGAGATTCAGAGTTTCACGAGTCCCATGAACATTTGCAATTAGAGTCGCGATATCATGAAACGCGATACTCCGACAGGAAGAGACCAGTGTGGGGCCACAGAGGAGTCGGCGAGGAGGACAGGTGGCATCCCACATCGGGTGTTGGGATATCGCGGATCTCATGAGTGAAATGTTTGTGCACTTCGGTTTCATGAAGTTCGAAACCCTGATGGGGTAAAGGGCCGTTGACAGGTTAAAGGCCGTGAGTGTGATCGGAGGATCGGGATATCGGAGATCCAGTGCACACGGTGCTTATGCATTGCGGAATCACGAACCCCGAAACCCCGACAAGAAGAAAGGAGCCATTTGGGGGAGCCAGTTGTCAGTGTATCAAAGAAGTAAGGAGTCGTCATTTAAGGGGTCAGCTGTTAGCCTATCGAGATTTGGAGGATCAGGAATCCCATGAGAAAATGCATTGGGGCATTGAAAACCCCGAAACCCCGACGAGGAATATAAGGCTGCGGTTTTATAAGAACTAGTCACATGGACTAGAGAGCCTAGCCAGGAGGGGCTAAGGCCGAAAGAGAGCCCATCGGTGATTGGGGAATCAAGAGTGCTAGAACTCTTGACATCAGGAAGGACAAAACCCCGAACCCTGAAACTGAGTCAGGGACAACCATGGTTAGGTGCAGAAGACCGTGTAGGTGAATGAAGGACCTGTGGACTAGGTTTTTCGCAGGGATTCCATTTGGAGTCCAAAGAGCTAATTAGGCTCGAAGATGGGATTAGAGTGATCTTGTGTGCAGGAGAGCGCGAGGTGGTGGCTTGCGATTTTCTCACTATGTCAAGTCGTATCAGAGCTTGATTCTTGTCTGTATATCTCAGGCAGGAAGAGGAAAGAAGAGGTAAAGAGCACTCTGATACACATCAAGTGTTATCAAAGCTTGATTCTTGTATGTATATCTCAGGCAGGAAGAGGCAAGAAGAGGTAAAGAGCACTCTGATACACATCAAGTGGTATCAGAGCAGGATTTTGTTTGTATATTGCAGACAGAGGAGGCAAGAGGAAGATAGAGCGTTGGAGGACTCTGTAAGGACTTGTTTGCAGGTAGGAAGCAGTCCATAGACAGTCAGCAGGACTGTAAGATGAAGTTGGACACACTCAAGATGCAGAGTGACAGTAGCAAATCTATCAGGGAGGTAGATAGACACATCAAGATGGCTACTGAAGGCCGTAGGAAGAAGAGCAAAGAAGAAAAGCTTGCAAAAATGGATGAAGAGCTTGCTGATATAAGAGCAGAGATAGAAAGGCTCAAGTTAAAGATGCGGTAGGATAAGAAGCCGAGATGGGTGTATGAGTGGCCCATGAAGAAGCCAAAGATGAAGTGACCAGTCAGGGAGCTAATGGTCATAAGACAACGTAGGTTGTTAAAGGAATGGTTGAGGTATGTTGAAAACCTCAAAGCCACAGAGGAGGAATTGGTTCAAATATGTGAACCAGAAATTGGAGAAATTATCAGTGAAGAGAATGGATTGGGATCGTCTGATGATCTCAAGAACTGTCAGGAGGGTAGAGAAGTAGAAATTCCCATTTTCCAGGAGGGCAATAGATTGAGATCACTGCGGGATCTCACAGACTTTCAGGAGGACAGCGAGGGAATTTTACATTTCCAGCTGGGCAGTGAAAGGAGATCGATGCGGCATCTCGAAGACTGCCGGGAGGGCAGCAGAAGCATCTCAGACCGCCAGGTGGGCAGAGATGAGCATTCGAGACTATCTGAAGGTCTCATGGACTCGGAGGTGAGCTCAATTCAACAAGGGTTGCTGATGAAGATGAGATCGGTTGATCTCATAGTCTGCTAGGAGAGCAGCTGAAGCATCCCATATTGCCAGGTGGGCAGGGATGAGAAGATGAGTTGGAATCAGCCGGATGTTGGGTCATGTTGTCATTGATGCCAATGGTTTGATTGATTGATGTCAAGTGATTGATTGATGTTAAAGGATTGATTGATTGATTATTGATGTAATATAATATGTATTGTCCTTGATGAGAATGCATAGATGAAGATTGATCAATGATTTGTCATTGATACATGATGAAGATGGATCGATGTGGTTCCATTGGTATATGATGCATTGCTGGAAAAATGTATAGATGACTTATTATTATCTTATCATGATTGATAAGGTGTACAAATTGATGAACTCCAAAGTGGTCCCCTTATGGTGAAAGCCCTCATGGGAAGACGCTTTACGGATTGAGTTATCCTAGAAGAATGGTTGGAGGACCCATGCTTGTATGAGGAATAATG
>ML778516.1:214991-269157 GCA_009831015.1 Picea engelmannii
GTATGTGTATGATTGTTCATTTGTTCATTGCTTATTTATTACTGCTCATTATTGGATAAAAATTCTACATTGATATAAAATTTGAAGAAAAAGGATTAAAATTACGTTATTACTGATTCACCCCCCCTCTCAGTAATCCAACACCGGAGGAGCTGACTGAGCAGATGAGACTGTCTGAGGGTCTCATAAATTCAGAAATAGAGTTGGATCAGCATGTGCAGCTGACAGAAGAGGACAATCAAAGGAGCCTTATGATGATTGGGGGAATTTGAGTATTCCTACCACTTAGCTTGGAGGAGGCAGAAGTCTGTGTTGCAGATGGTGCAACAACAGCGGCAGAATAGTCAGTCGTGACTGACAGGGAAGGAGAGGAATTGGAGCAGACTTTGGAAGATGCCCAAGAAGATGAAGAAGATGAGCATTCTGAGGAATCTCTCATTAATTTCAGCCAAGAAGCTGGAGAAGCTGTAGCATTGGAGCTGACAGCAAAAGAAGCAAAAGAGGATGATGAGCATTCTGAGGAATGGCTCGACATTTTCAGCCAGGAAACTGAAAAGACTGCAACAAGGGAGTTTGCAGCAGAAGAAAAAGGGGCAGACAACATTTGCTTTGTTGATCTGTGGGAACAGATTGAAGCCCTAGAGGAAAGGGTGAAAGTGCAAGGTGTTCACATCCAACAGGTGAAGTTAGAGACTGATGAAGGAGGCATGGGAGATCATAATGATCTGCTCATGTGCCAAAAAAAATTGCAGCTGAGGAGACTGCAAAAGCAGATTCAGCCATGGGAGCAGCTAGATGTAGTGATCGAAGAGATGATGGAGCTGATGATACGATCAACAAAAAATTCTAGCGAGGAGAGAATGAGTAGAAGGAGAGCAACGGTAGTAGCAGAGAAGCAGCAGCAGCAACAGCAGGAAGATGGAGCAGATGGAAATCTCCAAAGACTTATTTGGGATCCAGGTGGATTTCCAACCGCTTAGGTGGGAATCTCATGAGCAGGAGCTCACGATTTTGCAGCTGAGGAGTATTATGTAGGAACATCTCTCCACGTCATCCAGCCAGCCACGTCCGCGAATTCAAATCGCGCATTGAAGAGAGGCACAGCCTCATTTTAAAATCTGAATTCAATGTAAACTTTAAATGTTAATCTGTTGAGCTGGGAAGTCATGCCTTTGTGCAGGCGTAGGGTAGATCAGCCTTTAATGTGTGTAATGGCTGAGATCTAGATCCGATAGCGGACTAGACAACCCATTCAATGTAATTGAATAGGGTAGGTAGGTTGGAGGGAAGTGCTCGAAGGCCCCCTCAGGTAAAAGAGATTTTCAGATCTCATTTGGGAGGGTGGTTGTAGTTGTGTGAGGATCTACATGTAGAGCAGAAGAGAGAAGAGCTGAGACCTTGTTACATTCCGCGCTCAGGAACACTTTGTAAATACAGGCATTTGCCATTTTAATACAAAGAGCAGTTTTTCCTGCATTACTGTGTATGATATGGATTTATGTGTGTGTTCTTTATATGTTGTGAATGTATGCTAGGAATTTGCAGGTTGTTTTGATTTTAGGTGAAGGTCTTTGAGGCTTTACACCAGGAGGGTGTGACAGAACGTTTCGGGTTCTGAGAGCCGTTCACAGAGGATGCACTTCTGAATACTGCGGGTTCAGAAAAACATGTGTTGCGGCACAGGAACTGGAATCAACAACTCAGTGGAAGAAGACCTCAAGGTTGTTGAATACCTTGGAGGCAAGGCTGTGGATGAGAACATAGTTGCAGACAGAATCATGGAGGATTCCGTGAAGCTCTACCAAGTGGGCATTGAAGCATATGCACTGCGGTACATTTGAGGAAGAACTCTGCTGAGATTTTGAAGAAAACAGAATCTCTTGAAGCATATGCACTGCGGTGCATTGAAGCTCTGCCAGGTGGGCATTGAGCAAGTGCAGGGAGTGCACGAAAGGAGAACTTGGTTGTGAGTTCATACGGAAGAAGAATCAGAATCACTAAGGATTCTGTAAAGCTCTTCCAGGTGGGCTTCGAGCAAGTGCATAGGTGCACAGGAGAAGAAGATAGAACTGCTAAACGTTCTGTGAAAGGGAAAGTCTGTGAGGTGGGAATTTGAGCCATTGTGTAGACAAGCATAGGAGAGGAAAGAACTCTTTGAGTTCTGTGAGTTGAAGGAAGAATCCACCGAGTTATCTTCACTGGGTTGCTGAACACCCAGAAAGACTCAGCAAGAGGTTGCTTGAGTAGGAAGTCAGGAAAGCATTATATTCTCCATCTGCAAGAGAAGGAAGGAAGACAAAATCCCTTAGGGGTCTAAGCGTTTGTAGAAGCTCAGGAGGGACAACACCAGCGTGTTCATGAGAAGACTCTACAGGAGTGCAGAAGTTGAAGAATCCTTCAAGGATTTGAGATAAAAGCTCAAGAGGGCCAGCGTTTTCATATGCGTAGTGAAGCTTAGAGTTGAGGAGTTCACAAGAGGAGGATACATACAAAGGTTGAGGCCTTTGGAAGACTTGGAATTCTTCCAAGTGCAAGAAGAAAGTGCACAGAAGCTTAGGAGGGAGAAGTAGCAGCCGTCAAATAGGCTGGGAATTAGATCTGAACCGTTGGTGTTCATGTCTAGGGAGCAGCCGGAGGAGCGCAGGGAAGGAGAACGGATCTGAGTCGTTAGATCTGGTTTCAGATCGCCGACAGTTGTCGGATTTGTAGAAGTTGCGAGGGAGTTAAGTACTCGTGGACAGGAGGAGAAATCCTGACAAGAGGGGGAGCCATCGGGATATCGACATTCGGGAAATCGGGATTCTCGAGGTCGTGAGAAGAGAGCATGAGGTGGTGGCTCGCGATTTTCTCACTGTGTCATATGGTATCAAAGTGAGAGTGGGATTAACTCCCTCATAGGAGGTCCCTGGAAAATAAGAGAGATAGCTTGTATTTTTTGAGAACACTTGTGTTAAATATAATCACTAGATAAAAATGAAATGATTTTCCTTGAATGGATACATGGTTGTTTTGTGGAGGAGGGTGTCGAGTTTAAAGATAAATAATGGTCTTGGGCCCAGGAAAATGGTAGATAGATTTGAGTGGAATAGACCAAAAATAGGCTAGTGTCGAATTTGAATATGATAACAATAAGTTTTGCACAGTCCCGTCGTAGAGAAATTTTTGAATTCACTAAGCTCAAATTGAGGATGATTGAGAGCATGCACAGGATAATGGTTACATGATAAACTAAATGGGTTATGTACTTTCGAGAATCCAATTCACAAAGAGTTATCATATGGGTAGGAGAACCCTTGGATTTATGAGAAAATTCTAAATACTTGTCCAAGGAAGCGGGGAACAAATTTTACCTCCAACTACTCAATGTGCTTAGTGAGAGCTGTAATAGCTATACATCTACTCACAGGATCCTTGCAGTGAGTTAGTGAACTCTCCTTGGGTTGCTCGCTATTCATTGTGAGAGAAATTTGTTCATCTCCATGCTACTTGAAAATATTGTAAGCCCTATTAGATGGACCTGATCATGATTGTATTCTTGTGTAATGGGGTTTATACTTCATCATGACAGTATTGTCCACCATCGATGCTCATTAGGAGAGGTGTATTTCTCATAATAGGAACTTATGACTTTAATTCCAAGTGGAGTAGGGATGTTTTTGAAGAGGTGAAGTAGTATGACTCCATTCTCTTTGTAATTAGTCTCAGAAGCAAAAAGGTTCAATCTTCATGCACTCCTATGAGCTTGGGAGCCAAGGATGTAATTCATGAGTTTCCCTTGCATATGATTACCTTAGAAACAATAAGAAGTTTTGGTGGAAGTATATAAATTACAATAGATGAGGGATGGTGACTCTTTGTGAGAAAGTGCCTTGATGTTGAATGAGATATGGAAAAATCAACATCTGCAAACAAAGGAATAGAAAGATCATAGTGGATTAGAAGTCCCCATACCACGAGATCACAATATGTTGGTTAATATACATATCCTCCATCGGAATCTTGTGAAGCATGGGGACCTATTACTAATGGTAATAATAATAATAATAATAAATAAATAAAACTTGTGCCTCATATTACAGTACCGGTGGTTTTTTCTTACTTATATGATGTTTTAGGCTTCATCGATGATTAGTAGAATGATGTTGGTTTATTGTGGTGATATTATGAAGATGTTGATAGCGATCTGGTGTAATGTGTGGCACATAATAATATCATTACCTACAAGTTGAATATTTGTTCATTGATGAAGATAGATTGCTTCCTGAGCATGGAATCTTGGGGAAATGTGCCATTAATCACAACTTTTGAGGCAGTCTCTATTATAATAATGTTTTTTGAGAAATACACCACTAGTTCATGTATGGAGTGTTGACCTGCAACTATTTCCTAGTGTGGGGACAAGGTTAAATCATTGATCATGGTCATCATAAATAGAAGGCACTTGCACAAAGACCTCGTGGATGGTAGTTGTTGTTTCTTGAGATAAAGAATGGACATGCTCCTTATGTGGATATGTTTGAACCCATTGGTGAGTGGAAAACACTAGAAGGTGTATTAAATACTCTACGTGGTGAGTTGGTAAAAGGTTAGAATTAAAAAATTTAATGGTGATGTGAAAACGCATGGGATTAGATCGATTAGATGATCACGGGTGGGACAAAATGGGATTTGCAATTTTTCAATCTATTTAATTTTGGATGTTACTGTGTGCACCATGTGGTGCTGGTAGCGATGAAAATGATCGATGGCATCATTTCAAAATATTCAAGTAAATGAAACACCATGAGGAAGAGAAAGAATATGGAATTATTTCAAATCCTCCAATGTCGATGATGAAACTATATATTGATAAAATGCCAGTGGGTTTATGAGAATGAGAATGTTGTGGGAGGAATTTGTATAATGTGAAAGGAGAATTCCTTTGATGACAATATGGTGTGAATAAATATATTAGAGAGGCTTATGAGAGAGGCCTATACAAGAATATATTGTCATGACTATTTTATACGTGCAACATAAGCCTATAGGGGGCATCCTTCCTTCTTATATGTTGTGGGAAGCATTAGCACTGCATCATTTTGGTATCAATTTGAAATGAATGCCTAAAATATTTTGAAGGATAGGGATAAGAGTTTTGCAACTACCAAATTATTGCTTTGAGAGTTGAACCTTGTTCATGGTTGGCATTTGCATCTACTTGGAGCCAAGTATTTGGCATAGTCAGCGTCAGTTATGATACAATGTTTTTAGCATTGTTAAGTATGTCATGATCGCTTGAACCGCTGGTGCATGTTTATGTCAAATGATATTCAAGAGAAATGAATATGGAAAAGTGTAAGATTGGAATGATTACCTTGGGAGAAAGACAAGAGAAGAACTATGGTTTCCATGTTTTGGATTACCTGCAATTTTTTGTTGGAAGGAATGGCTAGGAAAGAGGTGATCGATTGAATGCAAGTCCATTGTATAGCCAATTGGGAATGCAAAGAGAATCCTCATGGATGGAAAGAATCCTGATTCGGGTGTCTTAGTTTGTGAAGTCGCGTTTGGAAATATGGAAGAGTAAATAATGGAAAAGAGGAAATTATAGAATACGTGAGGAACCAATGATGCACATAGTGTTATATTGTTAATACTTTTTGTATTAATATGTTGATTGGGCTACAGTTGTGCATGCCTATTATTCATGATATATTCATGATTCATAGAGGAGGCAACTAGTCAAGAGGGATGGGGTATGGATTTTTCCTCAGACATAAAGGGAGCAACAAGTGAGGCAAACTAGACAATAGGGTTTTTTTTAGTGACAGAGGGAGTTGGCCTCTGAGTTTGACAAGAAGGATATTAGTCTCACACATTACTGTTTTGGATTAGAAGTATGATAGATTAGATCTTCCTTGGTCAGGGAAAATATGCTATGGAGATCATAAAGAGGTTCTAGGTGTTGGACTATAAATCGATGCATACACCGATGACATCAAATATGAAGTTGTTAGATGATACAAATTCAGAGGATATGGATCCTACATTATATAGGCATATGATTGGATCATTGATGTATTTAATGAATACATGACCAAATATATGTTTTTCTATGAACACCCTGATTCAGTTCATCATGGTTGACCCAAGACGTGTTCACATGAGTGTAGTAAAACATGTGTTGAGGTACCTTAAATGTACAGTGGATAATGGGCTCAAGTATGTTGCGGATAGTGATATCAGCCTACTTTGATATTTGGATTTAAATTGGGATGGTAGTGTTTCAAATCGAAAAATTACATTGGGATGTTGCTTCACTTTGGGATCTGGTATGATTTCATGGATCAGTAAGAAGCAGTCACGTGTAGCAATCAGTAAGACTGGGGAAGAGTATGTGCTAGCAAGTCGCGAAGTAGTGTGGCTTCGGAAATTGATAACTGGATTATTTGATGTTGTGATGGAGGCAACTTGTATCTTGTGCAACAACCAGAGTTGTATAAACTTGTCAGAGAACCTGATGTTTCATGATACGTCGAATCATATCAAAATAAGATATCACTATATCAAGGATATGGTGCAGAAGGGAACAATGAGGCTCCAATATGTGGTTGCCAATGAGCAGGTTGCGGATGTGCTGACAAAGTCATTGTAAAGGACAATTTCGAGTACTTTAGGGACAAGCTTGATCTAGTCCCTCTTCAGAGGGAGTGATGGATTTAGATGTTATCACAGGATAGTGGATGTCATAATGACATGTTGTAGATATTGGAGAGCTACCCATCGGCGATGGATGCATGTTGAAGATACGACATACAGATGTTATCGCATGGTACATAATTTCGTACATAAGATATATGTGTTTTGTGCGAAAAATTAGATACTCTCATGATGAAATGTTGTATCTATTGGAAAGCTACCCAACGACCCTAGATGCATGCTATGAAGTCATTATGGATTTCCTGTGATGCATAGATTTTTGTGTCTAACAGTCAATGGTCATGAGCTCGTGTGGATGGCGACAGTGTTAGAGTCTGTGTTGGATAGAATGCCTCCCTCATTAGGAGGAAGTGTTGAGATTTTATGTAATTTCAGAAGTTATTCCTAAGTGTAATTGTATTGGTTATTCCTCAGTGTAAGTGTGAAAGGGGTTATTTATAAGTCATGTCTTTTAGGTATTTTAAAGTATAAATAGAGGTTATATCGAGTCATTTTGATCACTCATTGAATATAAGTACAAAAGAGTAGTACGCACTTATCTAAGAGGCTATTCTTGGTTTGTGTCTGGGTCTCTTTGGTATTGATTTCATGAAAGAGAATTGTATGACATTGTCCATGTTGGAGGAATATATACCAAGGAAATTTTGTACGTTTTTCTCCCCCTTGAGGATTTACATGAGGATATATATTGTTGTTCTATGGATATTTATCTTTCAGTTGTGATCCTTTTTAATATTAAATAATAATATATACATACAATATAATCTCTCTTGAAAATTCAATAATATATATCTCAAAAAACAATGTAGATCCATGTTAAATCCAGATATATCATACTTAGAAGAATTAAATCACTTTAAGTGAAAACCTTTACTCAAGTTTTGATCTCTAAAAAGAGGTTTTCACTTCAAGAGATTTGATGTATGTGGATGCATGATAGATCTAGAATTAGCATAGATTCACACTGGTATACAAATATAAGCATTTCTTCCCATAAATGGATTGCAAAAATAAAATGAAACTCAAGAAAAACCCATATAAAAACATTCAATAACTAGATATGGTAGCATATTTTTACAATTAACTTTGTGTTTTTTAAATAATAAACCACAATTTTATGGCAATCGCTCGTAGAGTTTGAAAAAAGATTGGAACTCATAAAATGATTATTAAATATTTTATTTCTTTTGATTAAGGTTGGTTGTCATTGATGTCAACCCTTGAAGAAAGCCCCATAGCACAAAGGTTTGGGTAATGGACCCAAGATTGTTTGATGTAAAGATGACTCATTATTGTTTTTTCATGGTTGATAAGAAGTAAATATGGATGAACTCCAAAGGTCCCCTTATGGTGAAATACCTCACGAGAAGACGCTTTGCGGAGTGAGAGAACCCATGCTTAATTATGTAATAATGAGATGAAGAATAGTGCATTTGTCAATGAAAACTATCCTAGATGGATATTTCTTGTCATGCCATTTCTGGTGGTATGTGGAATGTCACATAACTCCTCATGGTTAGATATTTATGACCATATGAAGTTGGATAACCTCTAATGAGTCTTATAGAAGCCCCCAAGGGTCAAAGTGCTTTGAAAAAGAATTTATTTTAAATGAAGAAGCCCTAAAATAAGGAAAGTGTAATGCTACATGAAGATATAAATAAGAGGCAAATCTCACTCATTAAGAACACACTTGTACATATTGTATATCTATTTTCTTGTGTAAATATTCTTGTAAATACTTGTGGATACATCTGAAGTGGTGAACGTCTAAGGTAGCACGAAGGGTTGAAGACAAAATTATCGAATTCATAGAAAACCCTGTTTTCTGAGGCATATGTGGGTTGTCTGTGTATAGGGTGTGTATACATTGAAGGTATATGCAGGCTAGCTATGTATAGGGTGATTATGTACACGGGTTGACTGTGTATAGGGTGAGTACATGTTAATAAATCCATGAAACTTCAGAAGATGAAGGTGCAGAGGTTCTAGAATCTGAGATCAAGCTCCCAGGAAGGTCTAGAGTGCTCAGATACATCAGATCCATCCATTGGTTTAAAAGGTATGTCTTATTTCTATGAATAGTTGGATTTTGATGTATGCATGAGGAATGACAATGGAGATTTGAGGATTCTCCCTAGAGAGACTAGTGGCTACATGGGATATTTTTTATAAGTCAAATATACATAAATACAATGTTGGTATATTTATCATTGGTACTTCTTATTGAGGCACATCTTGTATTTCTTGGCATATGGATAAGAGTTTTTATGGTACATGGTTGAGATATTGTATTTATTGATGTATTGAGAAGTTGAATATCAAAAAGGGGTTGATGACTAAGATCATGTGAGGGATATTATACTTTTTCATGATTACAGATACCTATATGGCACATGACTAGAGAGAGACATACTTGTCTTGAGTAGAGGCTATGTATGAAGAAGCATGCACAGGGTACAGTTATAGTTTGGATACAGTGACAGGTTATAGATCTATGTGAAAGAAGTTACAGAGGGTCAAAAGTTTTCAAGTGAAAGTAAACCCTAGTTTCAGAAGGCATACGCATGTTGGATAACATACAAGGTACGTACATACGCGGGCTTCATCACTATAGGTAATGTATCTATTATACTTTTGTAGATACATGTTCAGTTCAGGTACGGTTTGATTACAGGGAAGTTGCACAGATTGGATAGAGGGAAGTGGTATAGGTTGATACAGTTGTACAACAGTATATCTCATAGTGACAGGTTGACAATGGTTCCATCATTCTACTTCTACTTCAGGGCGGTTGGATGGGGCAAGGATAGGTGGTTGTAGCCACCTTCCGGTTGTAGCCGGAGAACATAGGGGGTTGTAGCCTCCTTCTGGTTGTAGCCAAAGAATTGGGGAGTTGGAGATTCCCTTAGGTTGTAGCCTAAGAAACCAGGGAGTTGGAGCCTCCTTCTAGTTGCAGCTACAAAACAAAGGAAGTTGGTTCTTCCAATGAATGTAATTATTCAAGAAATATAAGAAAAAACATTTTGTGGTTTTCTCCCAATTTGGGTTTCCACGTAAAACACTGGTGTACTGTGTATGTGTGTGATTGTTTATTTCTTCTTTCTCATTATTGGATATAATTCTACATTGATATAAAATTTGAAGAAAAAGGAGTATAATTACGCTATTATTGATTCACCCCCCCTCTCAATAATCCAACAATTGGTATTAGAGCAAGTTCCTTCAGAAAATAGTTTAACCACTGAAAGGTAGATCATGGAGAGTACCAACTCATATAAAAATGGAATACTACAATTTGATGGACAAAAGTATGTTTATTGGAACATAAGGATGAAGACATATATACAGGCACAGGGATTTCAGGTTTGGAAATCAATTGTAGATGAATACACAACACCCACAGTTCCACCAACAAATGACAAAGCAGTGAAACTCGGTGAGAATAATTCCAAAGCCAAAAATGCACTTTTGAATGGTCTCAGTGATATAGTATTCACCAAAGTTGCACATTGTAAATATGCTAACGATATTTGGGACAAGCTTCAAAATATTTACGAAGGAGATTAAAAATTCAAAGAAGAAAAGCTTCAAACTTACAGAGGTTAGTTCGAACAACTAAAAATGAAGTAAGATAAAGATATCGCAGTCTACTTCTTACGAGTCGATGAAACAATGAATGCAATCATAGGATTGGGAGAAGAAATCCAAGAATATGTAATTGTTCAAATGTGCTAAGATATCTTCCTATGAAATTCAACCCTAAGATATAAGCACTAGAAGAAATATCGGATCTAAACTCAATAAGAATGGATTAACTACATGGAATATTCACAACATATGAGATGAGAACTAAACAGGAAAATCCATATGTAAAATAAGTAGCCTTCAAAGAATCTAAAAGATCAAAGAAAAAGAAAAAGGAACAAGAATAATATATCATCACCAGCAACATTTCAGAAGATGATGAAGAAGTGGCCAACTTCATCAAATGACTGAACAAGGGAACCAACGGTAGGTATAGAGGTAAGATTCCTTTTTTTTTTTAATTGTGATGGTATTGGTCATTTTGCTAACAAATGTCCTCATAAGAAAAAGAGAAATGATGAAGGTTACTCAAAAGGAAAAAACACATATAAAAGAAAAAAAACTACAAAGAAATATTTCAAGAAACTCTTATGCATCAAAGAAGACATCTCATCATCAGATGAAGATGAAGTCAGTGACAGTGAGATAGGAAGAGTTCTATTCATGGAAGTAAAAGAATCTAACAAATAAGACTCCGAAGAAGAATATGAAGAAGTCGAAGAAGAATTCGAAGAAGAAATTGAAGAGGCAAAAGTTTACTTTCGAGAAGAATTAATGTGTGCCATAGAAGTTATCAGAAGAAAAATAAGAAGAACAAGAAACTACAAGAAGAACTAGACAAAAAGGAAGACACTCAAGAACTAGAAAAAATGATCACAAAATTGAAAGTTCAAATAGAAGAAGATAAAAGAATTGAAGAAGCACTCAAAGAACAACTAGAAGAAAAGGACAGGATCATCAGAAACTTGGAAGCAATGATTGTCACATTAAAAAAGGATATTCAAAAGAAAAATATGCATAATAGCTCAAAAATTTTGGATGACATTATCAGCATTCAAAAATCTCATCTTGACAAGTTTGGACTTGGATACAATCAAACAGAAAAGGGATCAAGATAAAAAACAATAGAGCAAGAAACAAATCTAAAAAACTATGTTGAAACAATCAAAGGGGACGGGAAGATATACAAGAAAGATTACAGCGACACTCCTCCACCGAGAAGATTCATATTTCAGAATCAACAACAGACAAATAGGCCTCAAGAAGAAGAAGGATTCATAAGAGAACCTCCTTTCAGAATATATTCAACTCCCAGGTATCAAACTATATTTTTTGGTTTATGTTATGCATGTAATAATTCTAGACATAAAGTTGTAGATTGCAGAGATAACAACATGAACAATAACAACTTTGAGAGTCATACACAAAGGGGTTATTCAAGAAGACCTAGTGAAACACAATGAAGAATTTACAATAGGTTTGAATCCTTGAGCACTAAAGTGGAATGTTAAAAATGTAACAACTTTGGACACAGGGCCAAATATTGCAGAATGACAGTCCCTCCTAAAGAACCTCAACAAAATAACAACAGTCACAGACAAGAACCTCAGAAAACAACATGGATAAGAAAGAAAGACCAATATAGCAATGAAGAATGCACAATCACTCTACAAGATAAGAAGAAGAAACACGGTTGGTATGTTGATAGAGGGTGTTCAAAACACATGATAGGTGATAGAGACAAATTTCTTACATTGCGAAAGGAAAGAAATGGATCAGTCTCCTTCGGAAATGATAATTCAACCAAAATCATTGGAGAAGGCACAGTCCGAATTCGGAACAAGAATGAAAAGACACAAAATGTTCTATTGGTAGAAGATATGAAACATAATATTCTAAGTGTGATTCAAATGTGTGACCAAGTTCATAAAGTTACTTTCGATTCACAAAAGTGTGAGATAAGAAGAGAAGGTTCAGGGAAATTGGTCAGTACAACTGCAATAACTTCAAACAACATATATGTGTTAAGTGAAATTGGAAATGAAAAGTGTTTTATAGGAAAGGAAGATGAAATTTGGCTATGACACAGAAGAATGGATCACATGCACTTTGATAACCTTGTAAAAGTCAGCAAAAGAGAAGCAGTCAGAGAAATGCCCCAGATCATGAAACCAACCAACACTTTATGCAAGCATTGTCAACAAGGAAAGCAAACAAAGACTGGGTTCAAATCAAAGGAATATTCAACAACAATACCACTGGAAATTGTGCATACTGATCTATTTGGACCAAATACAACAAAGGGCTTAAAATGTGATCTATACTTTATGTTATTAGTTGATGATTATACAAGAATGACTGCAGTTTTCTTTCTCAAGAACAAGTCAAAAGCTTTTGAAAACTTCAAGATCTACAAGGAAATGGTTGAAAATGAGATGGATTCAAGAATCAAATGCTTGAGATGTGATAATGGAGGAGAGTTCACTTTAAAGGAATTTATGGACTACTACAACAATCATGGAATAAAAAGACAATTTTTCGTTTCTAGGACACCTCAACAGAATGGAGTTTTTGAAAGAAAGAACATGCCAATACAAGAAATGGCTCGAACAATGATAATAGTTTCTGAATTGATAGATATATTTTGGACACAGGCAATGCATACATAAGTTCACATTCAAAAAAGAGTAGTTCTAAGAAACAACACTGATAAAACTCCCTACAAGCTATGGAAAGGAAGACCAGCAAATGTGAAGCACTTTAGAGTTTTTGGGCAAATGCTACATCAAAAGAGAAGATGGCAGAATGGGAAAGTTTGAATTTTGTGTGGACAAACAAATACTCGTTGGTTACTCAAGTACAAGGAAAGCATAAAAGTGTTACAATCTAAGATTAAACAAAGTTGTGGAAAGAATCAACGTAACAATTGATGAAATAGGCAGACCAGAATCAAAGGAAGAAGAAAAAAAATCAATGGAACAACTTTTCAAAGAAGAAGATGAAAAATAAGTAGAAGAGGAAGATGAAGATAATCCAACAGAAGCATAAGAGCAAGTTCAACAAGTGTCTCCAAAGAAACCCAGTAAACGAGTACAAAAGAATCATCCTTCAGATCAAATTATCGAGAACAAAGATGCAGGAGTTGAGACTAGAAGAAAAATCTATTCACCAGAGCAAACACACCTGGCACTCTTATCTACAATTGAACCAAATTGTTTTGAAGAAGATAGCAAGGATGAATTTATGAATAAGGCCATGGATGAAGAATTGGATCAAATAGAGAAAAATGACACTTGGGAATTGGTTCCAAGACCAAAGAATAAGAATGTGATTGGCACAAAATGGGTTTTTAGGAATAAATTAAATTAAGATGGACATGTTACAAGGAACAAAGCTATATTGGTATGTAAAGGATATGCACAGATTGAAGGAATCGACTTTGAAGAGACATTTTCCCCAGTTGCCAGAATGGAAGCAATCTATTTTCTTTTAGCTTATGCATGCTCTAAAAATGTTAAAGTATATTAGATGGACATAAAATCATCTTTTTTGAATGGGGAACTTGAAGAAGAAGTCTACATTAAACAACCAGAAGGATTTCAGTTGTCAGAGAACATAGATTATGTGTGTAAATTAAAGAAGGCCCAGTGTGGTCTAAAATAGGCTCCTAGAGCATGGTACTCTAGACTGGATAAGTATCTGCAACAGGTAGGGTTCAGAAAAGGAAGTGCAGACAACAACCTCTACATCAAGGTAATTCAAGGTAATATTTTATTAATTGAAGTTTATGTTGATGATATTATTTTTGGTAGTGATGATGACAGTTTAATCCAGAAATTTGCAAAAGATGTGAAAAATGAATTTGAAATGTCGTTACTTGGATAACTATCCTTCTTTATGGGACTTCAGATACGTCAAAGCAACCAAGGAATTTGTATTTCTCAAACCAAGTATATTAGAGAAATGATAAAGAAATTGGGAATGGAAGATTGCAAACCAGTTACCACTCCCATGCAAACCAGTTGCAAGTTGACAAAGATGATGATTTGAAGTCTACATATCAGAGGCAATACAGGTCAATGATTGACAACCTATTATATGTGACAACATCCAAACTATATGTAATGCAGGCAGTTGGACAAGTGACACGATTTCAAGAATCACCAAAGGAATCACATCTATTAGCAGTGAAGAGGATTTTCAAATATCTCAAAGGAATAGAAGAGTTTGGATTATGGTATCCAAAAGGAAATGATCTATCACTTATTTCCTACACAGATTGATCTGGATTATTTTCGGCACGAAATGAGAGCAGAGATATAATAAAGAAATGCACAGAGATATTGCAGATATTCAACAATATAATAGAAATGTATCAGAGATGCAACCATAAACACAGATATACAGTAATACACGATTTCTATTAATCAGAGAAATGTACAAAGATTGTAAAAATATAGAGTGAAAGACTTTCTAGAATGGTGGCAGCTTATCTCTGAGAAGAGATGTGACGGCTACTCGCATTCGCAAGAAGATGATTACAATGAGGCTCTAAAGGCCCTTTTACAATAAACGGAAATGCCAAAAGTCCTATACATCCAAAAAACTAACCCTGGGAGATGAAGCGCCAAAAGTCATGTGGGCCCCGTTTGGGTAAGTTGGTGCATCAACTTCCCGGGGTCGTAACTTTTGCATATGATCTCCGTTTTAGGCATGTGATAACTCGTTGTAAAAGTATGGTCGAGGAGATTAATTTTGGGGGCTCAATATGTCTTTGGTTATCATTGAGAATATCGATCTCGAAAAACGTTCATTTGGGCCCTCAAAATGGCCCCAGAAGTTAAAACCTGCTAAAAATAGTAAATTGCCAAAATTACCAGAAAATTGTTTTGAGCCATTTGGAAAAGGTGGGTGGCCACCGATATCCACCTGGATCATAGATGCAGATTGGACAGGTTTTATTTATGACCGATGAAGCACCAATGGAGTAGCGTTCTACTTGGGTGAGTGTTTAGTATCATGGCTAAGAAAGAAACAATCATCGGTATCTTTATCTACAACCGAGGCATAGTTTATTGCAGAAGCATCATGCTATACACATGTTCTTTGGATGAAACAAACTCTAAAAGATATACAGGTTGAGTATGATGATCCCATTCTAATCTATTATGATAATACAAGCTCCATCAGTATCTTGAAAAACCCGGTGATGCGCTCCAAGACGAAGAACATTCCAATCAAGTATCATTTTCTATGAGAGCAGGTTGCAGAAAAGAATATCAGAGTTGAGTATGTAGGAACAAAAGAACAAGTGGCAGATATCTTTACAAAACCACTTCCACAGGAAGCCTTTGAATATCTTCGCCAAAGACTTGGAGTTATTTATACTCCAAAATGAATGCTTTTTGAATTATTTTTGATTGCTTATATTATATGTCTTAGATTTACATGAGGAAGCACCATAAGAGGACAGTTCAGTCAGGGGGATCATCCCTGGATGGAAATATACCTTTGCCATTGTTGAAAAAGGGGGAGAGATTTATCATATGCCAAGGATAGAGGCATGGTTCCAAGGGGAGCAGATTTATTATATGCAATGGATAGAGGCATGGTTCTAGGGGGAGCAGACTTATCAAATGCAGAGGATAAAGGCATGGTTCCAGGGGGAGCATGAATGATATGATTTTAGTATTGCATCATAGTTTTTCCATAAATGCCAAAGGGGGATATTGTTTATTAAGGTGGGTTGTCCTTGATGCCAACCCTTGAAGAAATCCCCTGTAGCACAAAGGTTTCGGTAATGGACCCAATATTGTTTGATGTAAAGATGACTCATTATTGTTTTTTCATGGTTGATAAGAAGTAAATATGGATGAACTCCAAAGTGGTCCCCTTATGGTGAAAGCCCTCATGGGAAGACGCTTTGTGGAGTGAGAGAACCCATGCTTAATTGTGGAATAATAAAATGAAGAATATTGAATTTGTCAGTGAAACTATCCTAGTTGGATAGTGCTTGCCATGCCATTTCTAGTGGTATGTAGAACGTCACATAACTCCTCGTGGTTAGAGAGTTATGACCATATGAAGTTGGAGAACCCCTCATGAGTCTTCTAGAAGCCCCCAAGGGTCAAAGTGCTTTGAAAAAGAATTTATTTTAAATGAAGAAGCCCTAAAATAAGAAAAGTGTAATGCTACATGAAGATATAAATAAGAGGCAAAGCTCATTCATTAAGAACACACTTGTACATATTGTATATCTATTTTCTTGTGTAAATATTCTTGTAAATACTTGTGGATACATCTGAAGTGGCGAATGTCTGAGGTAGCACAAAGGGTTGACGGTGAAATTCTCGGATTCACAAAAAACCTAATTTTTTGAGGCATACGTGGGTTGTCTGTGTATAGGGTGTGCATACATTGAAGGTATACGCGAGTTGATTGTGTATAGGGTGCATATACATTGAAGGTATACGTGGGTGGCTATGTATAGGGTGAGTATGTACGCGGTCTGACTGTGTATAAGGTGATTACATGTTGATAATGCCATGAAACTTGAGAATATGAAGGTGAAGAGATTATAGATTATGATATCAAGCTCCCAGGAAGCTCTAGAGTGCTCAGATACATCAGATCCATCCATTGGTTCAAAAGGTATGTCTTATTTCAATGAATAGTTGGATTTTGATGTATGCATGAGGAATGGCAATGGAGATTTGAGGATTCTCCCTAGAGATACTAGTGGATACATGGAATATTTTGTATAAGTCAGATCTACAGAAATACAATGTTGGTATATTTATCATTGATACTTCTTGTTGAGGCACATCTTGTATTTCTTGGCATATGGCTAAGAGTTATTATGGTACATGGTTGAGATCTTGTATTTATTGATGTATTGAGAAGTTGAATATCAGAAAGGGGTTGATGACTAAGATCAAGTGAGGGATATTATACTTGTTCATGATTACACATACCTATATGGCACATGACTAGAGAGAGACATACTTCCCTTGAGTAGAGGTTATGTATAAGGATGCATACACAGGGTACAATTATAGTCTGGATACAGTGATAGTTTACAGATCTATGTGAAATAAGTTACAGAGGGTCAAAAGTTTTCAAGTGAAAGGAAACCCTAGTTTTAGAAGACATAAGCAAGCTTCATAACATACAGGGCACGTACATACGCGGGCTGCATCACTATATGTCGCGTATCTGTTGTATTTTTGTAAATACATGTTCAATTCAGGCACGGTTTGATTACAGGGTAGTTGTACATATTGGATACAGGGAAGTGGTATAGGTTGATACAGTTGTATAGCAGTATATATCACAGTGACAGGTTGACAGTGGTTCCATCGTTCTACTTCTACTTCAGGGCAGTTGGACGAGGCAAAGATAGGTGGTTGTAACCACCTTCCAGTTGTAGTCGGAGAACATAGGGGGTTGTATCCTCCTTCTGGTTGTAGCCAGAGAATTGGGGAGTTGGAGATTTCCTCAGGTTGTAGCCTAAGAAACTAGGGGGTTGGAGCCTCGTTCCAGTTGCAGCTGGAAAACAAAGGATTTTCATGCTTCCAATGAATGTAATTATTCAAGGCATATAAGAAAAAACATTATGTGGTTTTCTCCTGATTTGGGTTTCCACATAAAACACTAGTGTACTGTGTATGTGTGTGATTGTTTATTTCTTGTTTCTCATTATTGGAGAATAATTCTACATTGATATAACATTTGAAGAAAAAGGATTATAATTACGCTATTACTGATTCACCCCCCCTCTCAGTAATCCAACAACTTCTACACAAAAAATATTTGAACCTTGTACAATAAATATGAAAAACAAAACCCTAGACATCCAAAAACCTAACCCTGGGAGATGAAGCGCCAAAAGTCATGTGGGCCCCGTTAGGGTAAGTTAGTACATTAACTTCTTGGGGTCGTAACTTTTGCATACGATCTTCGTTTAGGGTGCACAATATCTCGTTGGAAAGGTATTGATGAGGATATTCATTTAGGGGTCTCAATCAGAGCCTTTGGATATCATTGAGAGGCCTGATCGTGAGAAAAACATCGTTTAGGACCTTAAACTGGCCCCGGAAATTAAAAATTGCTAAAAATAGTAAATTGCCAAATTTGCCAGAAAATTGTTTTGATCCAGTTGGAGAAGGTGGGTATCCACCGATATCTGCCTAGATCACGAACCTTACCCACATTACCTGATTTATAATAAATACAATTTTCTTTGCTTGGGGTAGCGTGGTAGGAGGCTTCATAATCTAAAATCCAATCACCATCATGAGTAAAAGTATGAAGGCATGCATCCTCATAAGAAAAAATAATTAATACCTCACCATCTGCTGTAATAGAAAAAAATTCTTTAGTATTGTTGTTGTTGTTGGTTGTCTTTTGCTCATTTTTCTCCCTTCTAAATTTCCAACAATATCTTTTGACATGGCCAAGTTTTCCACAATGATATAAAGATATTCTTCCATGCATAGAATTTGACCTGCCCTAGATATTGATCGCCCTGATTTATTTCCTTCCTCGATCACCAAGAGTTAATGCCTCCATATTTTTCATTTCCTCTCCCATATATTTCATGTGCATCTATTCATTTAATAAGCTATTAGAAACATCTTCAAAAAACAATTTACCTTTTGGTGCCACATTACTTATGTTGACAACCAATTTCTACCAAGTGTCTGACATTGAGCTCAAGAGTAGAAGTGCTCGATCTCATCATCAAATACAAATTTCAATGAAGTGAGTCAGTTCAACACCATGTGCAACTCATTTGAATGTTCAACCACTGAATTCCCTTCCTTGATTTTGATATTAAACAATCTCTTCATCAAAAATAGTTTGTTCACCATTGTATCTCATTCATATAGATCATGAATATTTTTCCATAAGGACTCGATTGTCTTTTCTTGTGATACATGGAAGTATACTATATTTTCCAAATACTGTCAAATAGTAGTGATTGTCTTTCAATCTAACTTCTGCCAGCTTTCATTAGTCATCGATGAGGGTTTCTTTGATTTTCCCTCCATCGGTAATTGCAGTCTTTGATTTTCCATCCATCGGTAATTACAAACATTTCAAATTTAGTATATCTTCCATTTTTTACTTCCATGTGTTGAAGTTTTCCTCGAAAATATTTGCAATATTTATCATCTGCTCCATTACAGTCACCTACAGACACTGAATATCTAACAAATGTTTTCTCTCATATCAGTTGATAGGTTAAAAACAACATTCAATAATAGATCTAAAATAAAATTCTATAGATCTAATGCACATGTATATAGATATGATATTATCATGAATAGATCTAAAGAATAATTATATAGATCTCTAACCCACATGAATAGAACTGAAGCTAAAATATCTAGATCTGAAATACACTCAGACAAATATCTAATATAACTAATAAGAAAGAGGATAGTGAAAGAACAATAGAACACCAAATATTTTACGTGGAAAACCTAGCAAGGAAAAGCCATGAGGAAAGGACCATCCTTTATTTATTTTTAGAAAATAAATACATCAAGATTCAACTCTACTCCTTCTGCTTCATCTCTACACATTCTTCTTGATCTACTCCTTCCTTCTTGTATATTTATGTGAGAGAAAAAATACATATATAGGCTCTCATAGAAGAAGATAGAATAATGAAGAATGCTCTAGAAGAGTACATTCTAGAAGTTTTAAGAATTCAAGAAATGCAATTATTTTATTACTTGGTCTCACATACAACATTTTTCACATGTTAAATGACAATAAGTCCAAGTATTAACACTTTGAAGTGTTCAAATTTGTAAGTGTTGTCACTGTAAATAGTTTGTACTGGTTACTACCTTAGGTTGCACTAGCTTCCATTTTCTTCCCCTTTACTTTGCTAAGTCTTTCAACACCTTATTGAATTTTTTTACCTAAATAATTTGTATTGGTTACTACCTTAGGATGCATTATCTTCCACCTTCTTCTTCATTACTTTATTTGGTCCTTCGACAATTTGAAAACATTTACCATTCTTCCTTTTCTCCTTTATGTCCTAGTTATTAGTCCCGGCCAAAGAAGGACTATAACAATGAGTTTGTTATTGATTTGACATTAATTTTGTTTATATTTTAAATTTGTTTGTAAAATGTAATGTTTAACTTAAGAAAATAAATATATATTTTTTGGATATAGTAAAAATATTTATCTTTCTCATCTCTAATTGGTTAATATATTTCAAGTCTTATTGTTACCTTCACGTATTTCAATATTTAAAATTAATTGCATAATCAATAACAATAGATTCTAATTGGTTGTACAACATATATATCACTTATTACCTGGTTGACAATATCGTTATATTGATTTATTGGTATACGACAAGAACTAGAGCTATATAGCTATGGCTATTCATGAAAAAAGGAAAAAAGGAATCATGATGTTGATGTTTTGTTTTGGATGTGTCATGCCATAACATATTAAAATATTATATAAATTAAAATATATATTATATATTTTATAATATATATGTTAACACGTTAAAATATTATATGTATTAAAATATATATTATAATATTATATAAATTTCAGTATATATTATATATTTTATAATATATATATATATGTTAAGATAGTAAAATATTATATATATATTAAAATATATATTATAAAATGTGAAATGTGTATTTTTGTTTTTTATTTTTTAAATAAGGTTTGCATTTGGCTTGCTTAGCTTAACTAGAAGGAAATTCAGGTTAATCTCAAAACTATATGACAACTACATTAAAGTAAAATCATGGTAAGATATTTTGTCGAGTACCGGTTATGACAAATCTATAAACTATGTGTCATCATGGAGCAATAAGGCTTTCTCCATTCCTTGTGAGTCTATGTCGAATTCTTTTAAGAAGTTGATTTCTTTTAATATTATGAAACTAGCTCATTTGTTAGCATATTATTCATGTTTCAAAGTAATCATCATCATCAATAATTATATGGTGTTAACTATCATCTTCATTTCCAAATTTACTTGACGGGGACTAAGCTGTCATGCAGCCCTTGTTTTCAAAAAAAAATTGATTTTCAATATTACCTTATTTTATCTTCTTTATTTTTAATTAAAAAGCGAGTAAACATTCTTTGATTCGATCCCATATCTTTCTTTGTCCCTTCTTGGAGTAATATTAGGACAACCTTTGTTAAAGTTAATCTACGAAATTCTCAACATTATACGAATTCCTTCAAAATGTGCATCATGTAATATGATGGGGTATTTCGAGATAACAATTATTGTTCATTTAGCTTGGCCTCTATGGAATTTTAATCTATGTTTATAATCTCTTCAATGTTATGAAAATCAGATGCATTAAATATTCATAATGCCGATTTTCAAACAACTCATTTTCTTCAAAGAGTGGTGAAACTTCATGATTGAAGGATGTGAAACTTAATATAGTAACAAAAAACATAAAATGTTATCTAGAAACAATTATTCTGCAAAAGAATAATAGAACAAAAAACATAAAACGTTGTTCAATATCTGTCATTTCCACCGATATAGTACAACATGATACCCGATTGGTTGCATAATTCCTTGATGTACATGTGGGATTTATGTATGGAATTTCCAAGTTTATAATTTAGTAAATGAAAATAATCTTTTGGATTTTTTTACTGAACCAACTTTAATCCCCCAACCTCTGTATTTTATTTTCTTCACCATTATAATTATTTTCCCATCTCAGGAACACAGGTATTTCAATGTTATTCATATCGGTGTTCTTGTGGCTTCATCTTTCATTTTAAAAATAATGATTTTATGATGTTCAACCTTTTTGTCAAACATTATAAGTGACAATCATAATATGTTTTTTTATATTATTATTAGCTCATGCCTTCAATAGGTTCTATAGCGTTAGATTTATCGTTGAATAACTATTAGTTGAGCTTTGACCTTTTAATATTTTGTTGATTTTTATAGTTTAACATATAAAACATTAAAAAATGCACATTATAACATATAATTTCAATAAATAATTTTTTTTTTTTTAAATATGATTGGATATCAACTTTGAAGTGTTAATGTCGAGCACACATTAACACTTCAATGACAATTACTGGATAAAAAATGACATTTAATTAATGTGACCTTGCATCAATTTGATTAATACACAATGACATTGATTTGAGGTGGTGTTGCATGCATACATGCGACCGTATTCATGAAAGGACCTTCACTAGCCATGGATAGATCTCAAACAAAGTTTGAGCACCCAAAATTCCTCCTCTACAGACTCCTCCTCTTGTTGTGCTATAGAATCCTCTTGTTCTAGAATATACTCTAGATGGTATTCCAATGAACCCACTTCTGTCTGGAGGAATTGGCCTTCAATGATTAATACACAATGACATTGATCTGAGGTGGTGTTGCATGCATACATGTGACCATATTCATGAAAGGACCTTCCCTAGCCATGGATAGCTCTCAAATGAAGTTTGAGCACCCAAAATTCCTTCTCTACAGACTCCTCCTCTTGTTGTGCTATAGAATTCTCTTGCTCTAGAATATACTCTAGATTGTATTCCTATGAACCCACTTCTGTCTGGCGGAACTGGCCTTCAAAACAAAGCTAGACATAGCACATTGTCTTGGCAATCCTAGTCCATGGGGAAAAAATGCAAGTAATAGAGGGTTGTCATGGGAAAACAGCATGCAAGTAATAATACAAAGTAATGCAAGGGAAAACGAGCTTCGACATGGAATTGGACATGTAATAGTACAATCTAATCTTGGGAGAAATGACTTACCTATGATACAAATGCAATATTAATGCAAGTGGTGAGAAATACACTATCTCACAACCTTGAATTATTTTTTCCATTGATATTTAAAATATTTCCCTTGCTCATCTTTGAACTTAAGGATCACTTGATATCATTTTCTTGGTTTGTTTCATGTTTATTTCCTTCAAATATTTAACATGAGTATAAATCAAGCCTATATGCAGGCAATGGTTGATGACTTCACCAACCTTGACCCATCTCCATTGAATAGTCAATTGCGAGAGCTCCCCATGTTCAAGAAGCCCAAAGTCACTTTGTTGTTCCCTACAAGATTCCTTAGGGAAATTGAAAGTCGTGGAGGGACCTCCGAGGTAGAAAAATACGATGTCATAGGTCTTGGTATCAACCTTATGGGTGGAATAGGAGTTGAACCATGTGAGAGACCACTTGTTCATCCATTTACCCCATTTTCTCATCCTAATGCCTCTACATGGGCTTCCCTTGCCAACATCTCTTCCTTTTCTAGATTTGGATCTTGAGTTGCAACTAAGGGATCTGTTATTGGAAGGAGAGCTTCAAATGCATATGCCCCTTCCATTGTAGCTTTCTCTCCATTGCTCCCTCCAAGTTACACATCTAATTTCCCACATCAATCACTACATATCACTTCATTGCTTCACAAACGAAGATGCTTATTTCTATTGATACCCCTTCCATCCACAATCACTCTATAACCAGAGCCCATTGTAGATCACGTGCTAGGCGACCTTATTGAATCATCTTCTTGGAAGATATTACATGGCATCACTTAATGGGTTAATGTAGCTTTATCTTATAGGGACAAGATCCTAGCAAACAAGTAGGTAGGGCAGCGGGAAGATGGAAGAAGTTTGGATTTGTTCCTACCTTTGATATCTACTGTTGAATCTGGACTTGGATCGATGAATGAAATGGCATTGTCGACCAACCGATTTTAACCTCCCTAACCATGATATTTATTGTACCATCTAGGAGGGTGTTAGAATATGATGGATGTGCTTGTTTAAACATACACAATATCTCAATATTGTCACCCAACCATAGCCAACCATGAGCACCTTAACCTTGACAGAGAATCATTCCAGAAGAAAACCCTAGACTGGATAACCAAACAAAGGTGGCACACCTTTATCCAAGGATAGTGCACCAACAAAGAGTAACAAGAGTTGATCATAGAGTCCAAACCATAACCAAAAGAGAGTCCAAGACAAAACCAAAATCTACTAGTTGCAGCAGCTGCAAAAACAACTCTCCTCCAAAACTTGCACACAAACTGGCCAATTGCAGTGCACACAAGTGTTGCTTTTGCAGTTTGGAGAATCCTGGATAGAATGAAGATTGGCCTCCTACATTTATACTATTTATGGAAGACTGCCTGGGCCGACTTCTCATTCTGGGTACTAATTCTTTAGTATATAACATTTCCTTTAGCTGACTTCTTCTCTTTGAGGCTAATAACATAATACAAGTCATTCTCTTGAGTCAACTTGTCTTCTAGGGTTATTAACCAATTAATTAGGGTTTCTTATTTCTTCCTGGAATATTCTGTTCTCGTCAGTTTTACACGTGGAGGTAAATACCTCCTGCAACTATCATAATATCAACACTCCCTCCTAGCTAGGGAGGTATTGAAGGTAATGGTATTGATCACAAACATACCATTCACCCGGTAGCATCAACATAGTCTTATAGACTATCTCATGACTAGATCATGAGCACCATAATCACTATCAGTGTCATCAACTGCATCATCTCTCGAAACCATACCCCATCTGAGTAATCATACATGATTATGGATATGTCACTCACTCCATAGAGTGACACAAGAACCATACTTCTAATCTAGACATATGTCCTAGAAGAATAAATGTCCTGGAGCATTTTCCGTCTGGGGAATCTTTGTCCATTGATCATCCATCTAGCTGATAATCATTTCCAACACTACTGATAGTCTTCAAGGCAATCAGAACAATTTCATTCAATAGAATACAACTGTGTCTATCCATAGTAGTACACAACTAAAATACAGTGGTACACTACCACACCAAGTAGCACACAGGTACTTGATCAGTGACATATAGTCACAATCAGTGGAACACATCCACCACAGTAGCATATATCTACTATCCAAAGACATACAGTCTCCATAGAAATCATATAATCTAATATCAACCTGCATAGACAACATTTTTATGATATAAATTGAATCATATAGGCCATTCTTCCACTCACATTTGCGAGATCTGGAAGAGCATCTGCCCTAAGAAGGTAAAACATAAATGATGAGATATTTGGACTATTCTTCTCAAGTAAGGAAGAATAATTGTCCTGATTTCTGAGCATGGACCATTCACCTATCTGGGCCATTCCTCTGGCACTAAATAAAGTGAAACCTGGAGAGAATGAGTCTTCCCTAGGAAATGTCTATCCCTGATTGTTGAACCTGTACCATTCACCTATCTGGGCCATTCCTCCAACACTAAAAAAAGTGCAATATGGAGAGAATGAATCTTCCCCAGGGAATGACTGTCCAAACCATTTCCTAAGGAAATGACTGTCATGCACCAACCTCCAAAAATGGACCATTCTTCAAAACTACTCACAACTGTGAACTTCAAAAGAATGACTGTACGACGAGGAATACCAGTCTTTTTTACCACTACTAAGAGTCATCTTCAAGAAAAGAGACTTTCCTAGACCATTCCCCCACATTGTCCATAAGAGGAATCATTATCTATGGTACATCAACAATCCATCAAACCATTTTTATTAAGAAAATGATCATTCGATCTAGACCACCTTTCGAACTGGAAAATGTCTGCCCATCAAAAATCTCAAACCACTTTTTGAACTGGAAAGGAACTGCTCATCCTGGACCATTTTTCAAACTGAAATATGACTATCCATAAATCAATAACAGATCAGTGCTCCCTCCCAACCTGGGATTCATCTCTTCCTTTTTCAATAAGGAAGTCATCTCCATGAGCTCCAGCTTGAGTACACAAACTCTTTCATCTTGGAAAGAGGATTTACCAAAATTTCTTTGTATCTTCTCATCTGTGGAGATATATATTGGAGAACCACTTTCTCTTTTCTAGACTTCATCATAGAGAGTGTAATGCTTGATCTCAATTTACTTCAGTATTTCTGGAACACTGGTATTCTCTGAAGGCTTTATATAGATCTGATCAATATAGTATGATTCATATTTTGTTTCCTGCTACCTCATAACATCGTGGAAAGGGTCAAACTGGAACATATCCAAGTGGTACTTCTTCTTCCATCATGATGTTTTGTCATGTATTAGCAATCCATCATCCTGAGCTTCGGAGTAACCATTCTGATACAATATCTCTGTTATAAAAAAAAAATCATCACGCTTTTGTTGTGCATTAGAGGTTCTCCACCAAGTTGTCTTCTTCCATCTGCATACAAAGGTATCTTCCTGGTATACCTCAAAGCCATGAGGATGTTTCTACATACATTCTTTGTTCAATTATTCTGGAGAACAATCTTTGCATTCATCTGATGTAAACTCCAACCCATGGATATTGCGAATGATATAATGGCTCATGTAGAGGTATGTATGGTTTATTGGAACAAGAAATCATCATAGTCTTGTCACTCCATATGGGAGAATCTCTAGTTTTGGATCTCGCAATTCTTACATTCATAATTCTTCCATACATTGTTCTTCATCAGTTCTTATGCTTTATTTATTTTAGTGATTTCAAATAAGGCTGGTAGTCTTGTGATTCTCGGTATAATGACTAGTTGATCTGCCTTTTCCTTCTCTTGTGGAACCTTCATGTTCTTCCTCATGTTTTTCTTTAGCTCTTAGATACATGGAGTTTTCTATAGATTCCATGCCTTGAAGATTCCAACTTCTTTCTTTCATCATAGGATCATGGATGTGGATGGATAAGAAGGAATATTTTAAGGCTTCTTTTCGAAGAAGACTTCTTCTAAATTCAAACTGAACACGTGATTCTCCTCATGGTTGCTACCATTGATGGAAAGATGGATAGATACTTCATTATCTTCAATGGATCATATTATTTAGGATTAGATCCCTCATAATCCTTGCTTCATGCATGACTGCATTCTCTTCTTTTGGAAATATATAACCGGCTCCCTCCATATAAGACATTCCATGCTTTCGTCTGCATCCTTATTTCCTTCTGCAAAGTGTCACAAGTCTTTTTCCAAATTCCTCTTGATTGTTGACTTCTTTCTGTCTTTACTTCTTCTAGGTTTCTTCAATATTGATTATGATTTCGGCTTATCTTATAGTTGTTACTTATGCAATAACTTCCACATGAATTTCTTCCAAGGGTTGTTGATGTACTTCATCCTTTCATGTGTATTGCCTGACTTGTAGTCATTGCGATAGAAATACTTATCTTGTTGTTCTTCCATAGGTATAGTTTCTCTTTGAACATGTTATATTCTAGGAAATAGATATGCAAGATATGTACAAAAAACATGGTATGTACAAGAACTGTGAAGAGTATTGTTACCTTGTCTTAGAAGAAGAAGTCTATTTTATCCTACTTGGTCTTATTTGAAGGTTCCTTTTCTTCGACAATTGATGCTTCATTGGTTTCCTTACTTTTCTTCATCTTGGGAAAATGATTCTTGTAGTGACCATACTTTCGACAGTTGAAGCATTGTATTTCTGACATATCTTTCTCTTGATTTGGCTTCTTCCTTGAACCAAACTTCCTTTTGTTCCTGAAATTCTTGAATCTTGTTGTGAAGGCTTGATCATTGCATTTCTTTTGGGGTTTCTCTTTTGCACTAATCCTTGATTCTTCTTGTGCACAACAAGTCCAAATTTCTTCAAATGTAGGATACTCCTTCCTTGTGTTCATGCTTGCGGAAAATGCATCCCATGTCTTGGGAAGACCGTTGGGTACTATATTTACCAGTTCCTTCTCTGAAATGATTTCTTCAATAGATTGTAGTTGATCTCTTAACTGATATATTCTCACAAGGTATGATGTTATGTTGTCATCATCATGCATCTTCATGTCAGAGAGCTCATTCTTCAGACTCATTACTTTTCTGATGTTTCTGACTGAGAAGAGTTTTTCTAGGGCATAGTACATATTCTTAGACGAATCAAGATGGGAGATATAGGGTATCAAGTGGTATTTTATATAATCCACTATGATACTCATGGAATTGATGTCATTATCTTTGAACTTCTCCATAACTGGAATGTTCTATGGTTCCTTCTCTTTTCCTTCTTCAAACTTTGGTTCCACAATATTTCCTTTCATGATATCCAACACTTTGTTCTTGGAAAGGATGATATCAATCCTTTTCTTCCATGCTCTAAAGTAAGAAGCCCCTTATAACTTGTTTTCTGACTTCATAGAGTAAGTCATGGCTTCTTTGACTTGGTCAACCCTAGATTTGACCAGAAACTCAAACTTGACGTCTTAGCTTGTTGAGAGTACCAGGAGATGGGATAGGCTAGGGAACACTAGTCTCTCCAATAATTATTTCAATCTCTTCACTTAAGGTTCCTCAACGAGAGAGTTAGGGTTTCGTTGTTGCAACATAAACTAGTTGCAACTGCAAATGCAACTGCAACTGAGAAAATCCTCCCAATCTATCTTCCAGTGGTTAGACTGTCCGAAGATAGTGTGGTCCCATAACCTATTAGAATATGATGGATGTGCTCATTTAACCATATACAATATATAAATATTTTCACCCAACCATAGGCACATAGCCAACCCCGAGCACCTTAACCTTGATAGAGAATCATTTATGAAGAAAACCCTAGATTGGATAGCCAAACAAAGGTGGCACACCTTTCTCCAAGGATAGCACACTAAGCAAGAGTAACGAGATTTGATCATATATTCCAAACCATAACCAAGAGAGAGTCCAAGATAAAACCAAAATCTTCTAGTTGCAGCAGCTGCAACAACAACTCTCCTCCAAAACTTGCGCACAAACTGGCCAATTGTAGTGTGCACAAGTGTTTCTTCTGTAGTTCTAAGAATCTTGGCCAGAATGAAGACTGACCTCCTGTATTTATACTATTTCTGGCAGACTTCCTGGGTCGACTTCTCATTCTGGGTACTAATTCTTTAGTATATAACATTTCCTTTAGCCGACTTCTTCTCTTGGAGGATAATAACCTAATACAAGCCATTATCTTGAGCCGACCTGTCTTCTATGGTTATTAACCAATTAATTAGGGTTTCTTCTTTCTTCCCAGAATATTCTATTCTCGTTAGGTTTACACATGGAGGTAAATACCTCCCACAACTACCATAATATCAACAGAGGGGGCCATTCCATTTTCCCTTCTTCCCCCACATGGATGGATGGAGAAGAACCTTTAACCCTTCAGGAAAGTGAGGTAAGTAAATAATAAATATACTTGTGATTTGTAGCTAGCCAATAAGTTTAGTTAAGATCCTTAGAGGAGGAATATACACCTTCTACTTTAATTTGATTATAATATGTTGAAATTACTAAGACAACTGAGAGGGGGGTGAATCAGTTGTTATTGTGCTTAAACAATTTTAAGTCTATTAATACATTCTTAATCTTTCTTCAAGTGATCATAAACATTATACAACATATGGACAATAAAATTAATGAGCATCAGTCACACATAAGATATACACATAGACACATTTTCCCGAGGAAACCCATAAAGAGAGAAAACCTCTTCTTCTTCGAAATGATAGGCAGTCTTTTAAGTTCTGTACATCATATTTAATTGAGCACCAACTCAATGTGAGGCTGCTACCTCTATTTTACAAGTTGCAACTTGTTTGAGAGCACCAACTCTCTAGTTTCTCTAGCACCCACTAGAAGGAATCACCAACTCCCGTAATGTTCTAGCACCAACTGGATGGAAGCACCAACTTCCAGTTACACAGGCTCCAACCTGTATAACAGAGAACACTTGTTCTCCCTTGCACCACCCTTCCACCTTGGTTTCTTTGGATGCAACCAGATAGAAGCTACAACTCCCTGTGTTCAAGCTCCCACTTGAACCTCTGTGGACAACATTCCTCCCTAGCACCTCCCAACCACCCTGGAATGTAAACGAATAATTAAACAACCAACTACATAGATAAATCGATTCTTACCACTTCTTCTTTGTTCTGTAAATCTGGTCTTCTTCTAACTTTTCTGCAATTCTTCTCTTCCTTTGTCTATTCTACAATTCTACTCTGCTTCAACTTGTTCTGTCATTCTTCTCTGCTTCAAGTATTTTCCTCATCTGTTACTCTTCTTTGAGTTTTATCTCACACTGCGCATATTTTCAGTCTCACACTGTGCATCCTGTGATTTTCCCTTTCTTACAGTTTAATTCATTTTTCATCCAGAACGACCAACCACGCACAATCTGTATCTTTTTCTTTTATGCACAACCACCACAGCAGTTACACTTCGCATCTTCTTAGGAAAAAGAAAACCGTCTAAGCAACTGAAACGCCAACCGATCAAGAATCATGAATTAGTTTTTCTAACTAATTCGTAACCGATGAATTAACTGTGAGAGAGAACAGTATCCCTCCGATCATATTCAAGTTTATCTACACCGTTGGATGAACTATATTAATCTTGCCTTTAAATCAGGTTTCGACATTTCGACATTCCTGTCGCCAAGTGTCTCGACACTTCATGTTGCGATCTTCAAAACTCCAATACAGAGCTTTTTTTTGCTAGCTCCTTCCTCTATATGACCATGGCCATGACCAAGCACTTATGCATAAAGTTCTTTTCGCGAATTTGCATTTCGTGAATCTGGAGAAGAGGTATCTCGACTCTCCAAGTCGTGATCCCTGAAACCCTGAAATAGAGCTTATCTGAACTGACTCCTTCCCTTCTCGTGACCACGGGCAGTGACCATAGGTTGTACCAAAAGGTGCTTCATATTTTGAAAGTTTATTAACTTCATCGAGTCTGATTGACGGTTGAAATCTCCATATATCTGACAGTCCAGATCTTATCGTGATCTTGCATCTCGCGAGTTTCCACACCATGCTCCATTGACTCCAAGTGAGTGACTTGTCCTATGATTCGATGGTCCAGATTTGATCTTAATTCAATGGCTCAGATCATATCATGATTTCGCATATTGCGATTTCAGTGTTCTTGTGGTTATGTTTCTTGCCTCTCCAAGTCAGGATTCGCGAAACTCTGAAATGGAGTCAGATCAACGGTCCAGATCACACCTTGATCTGATGGCTATGATTAAATTGTGATTTCTCATATCACAATTTCGATGGTTATGTTTTTTGCCTCTCCAAGTCATGATTCGTGAAACTCTGAAATGGAGTCGGATCAACGGTCCAAATCACACCTTGATCTGACGGCTGCAATTAAATCGTGATTTCGCATATCACGATTTCGATGGTTATGTTTCTTGCCTCTCCAAGTCGTGATTTGTGAAACTCTGAAATGGAGTCGGATCAATGGTCCAGATCACACCTTTATCTGATGGTTGCGATTAAATCACGATTTCTCATATCATGCTTTTGATGGTTATGTTTCTTGCCTCTCCAAGTCGCGATTTGTGAAACTCCAAAATCGAGTCGGATCAATGGTCCAGATCACACCTTGATCTGACGGCTGCGATTAAATCATGATTTCACATATCGTGATTTCATGAGATGAGAGGTTGGATCATTTCATGCTTTTGACTTTCCAGTCAGTGAAATGTTGATCTATGTCCACGTGTCATGCCTGAAGATGGATGGTCCTCCTTCTTTCGGGATTTTGTATGCCCATTTCTCCTTGAATTTTGATGAACGTGCAGGTTCTTCATGATCCAGTGATGGTTGAGTCTGGTGCTCGGATCTAATGCCTGAGATCTGTCCTCCTCTTCTGCGTGTTCTTCTTGTCTACTAACATATCTGATGGTCCTCCTTCTTTCGGGAATTTTGAACGGGATCCAACGATCAGAAATGCTTCTCCTCCCGAGCTTACTTTGTTTCACTTACTCTGATCTTGCCATCGATGATATGCCAACAATCCTCTGCACTATCTCTTCTGATCTTATTCGAATCTTCTATGTAGTGTCTTTTCATAATGCCCATCTATTACATACTTTCTGTACTCATGTCATCTTCATTGTTGTACTTTCCATCAATGACAAGCATACAAGCATGCATTGTCTGTTAAATATTTTCCAACATTCTCCCCCTTTGACATTGATGGAAACCACTTTAAGTTTTCTATAGAATCCTTGAAATCACATTCTGAAATAAATTACCACACTTTCTCCCCCTTTGACATCAATGTCAAAGAAGAAACATGCTCCCCCTGAGCTATTGCAGTACATACTCCCCCTGTCAACTATGAGCATCTTGGAAATACACCAGATATTCAATAAGTACTCCCCCTAACCAGGTGAACAGATTAGACACAAGAAATTATAACCCCCAACTTGTGATGAAGATATCCAAAAGGGGTTGTTGCTAATGGTTTAGTAAAGATATCAACAATCTGTTCTGTAGAAGGAATATAATTTAGCTAAACAATTTTGTTTGTAACTTGTTCTCTGAGAAAATGGCACTTTATTCGAATATGCTTAGTCTTGGAATGAAGAACAGGATTCTTGGAGACACTAATGGCACTGGTGTTATCACAGTGAATTGGAATGGGATCAGTGTAAGTTACCTTCAAAACTGCAAGAGTTTGTATCATCCATAAAATTTGTGTGCAGCAAGTAGCAGCAACAATGTATTCTGCCTCTGTAGTTCATAATGAAATGGATCCTTTCTTTTTACTAAGACATTCTACTAATGAGTCACCCAGAAAGAATACTCCTCCACTGGTGTTTTTTCTCTCATCAACGCAGTTTGCCCAATCTGCATCTAAATAAGAAGTTAAATGGAAATTCTGATTTATGGGATACCACAGACCATAAGTCATTGTTCCCTTCAAGTATTTGAATATCCTTTTGACAGCTACCAAATGACTTTGTTTAGGAGTATACTGATAATGACCTACCATTCCAACAACTTGCATTATATCAAGACGAGATGTTGTGATGTACAGAAGACTGCCTATCATAGAGCGATATGTCCTTTGATCAACATCCGGTGAAACATCATTTTTACTGAGCTTGCAACCAACCACCGTAGGTGTGCTAACTAGAGAGGAATCTTCCATCTGAAATTTCTTCAACATCTCTTTCAAATATTTTTCTTGAGAAATAAATATTCCTGCAGAACTTTGTTTTACTTGTAAGCCAAGAAAATATGACAGTTCTCCTATCATGGACATTTCAAATTCTGTTTGCATAGAGTTAGCAAACCACTGGATAGATGATTCATTAGTACAGCCAAAAATAATATCATCTACATAAACCAAAACAACTAGTAAATTATCACCTTCAAACTTAATGGAAAGGTTATTGTCAACGGTACCTTTCTTGAACCCTTTTTCTTGTAAAAATTTGTCCAGTCTATAATACAAAGCTCGTGGTGCCTGTTTTAGTCCATATAAGGCCTTCTTCAGCTTGCAAACATTATTAGGATTATCTATCAATGAGAATCCTTCAGGTTGCTCCATATATACTTCTTCTTCTAGATCTCCATTTAGAAATGTCAACTTAACATCCATCTAATAAAATTTAAAGTTCTTATGACATGAATAAGCAAGAAACATTATGATGGATTCCAATCTTTCCATTGGTGCAAAAGTTTCATCAAAGTCCCGACCTTCAACTTGTGCGTACCCTTTACAGACTAGTCTGGATTTATTTCTAACAACTTTCCCTTTTTCATTCATTTTATTTTTGAACACCCATTTGGAACCTATTACATTCTTATCTTCAGGTCTAGGAACAAGCTCCCAAGTATTGTTCTTTTCAATTTGATCAAGCTCTTCATTCATTTCTCTAATCCAATCATCATCCTGGCTAGCTTTCTCAAAAATTTTAGGTTCAATCATAGATAAGAAGGCAACATGAGATTGTTCTAAGTCTTTAATCAATTTCCTTCTTATCTGAACTCCTTTATTTAGATCCCCAATTATCTGATTTTCAGGATGATTATTTCTATTAATTCTGAGAGGTGATTTTGCTTCTTTCTACTGGTTTGTGTCAGTCTGAGTATTCGTATCTTCATCTGATTCAGATTCTTTATTTTGTGATCATTGGACCTGTTCTTCTTCATCTTCAACTATATCTTCTATTGTTGGTTCAACACTGCTTACATTTCTGACTGGGATTTCTTCATCAACTTTTATATCTATACAATCAACTAGTTTATGCAGTCTCTTATTGTAGCATCTGTACCCTTTACTATTTTTTAGTATAACCCAAAAAGATACCTTCATCAGCCCGGTCATCATATTTTCCAATATTTTCATCATTGTTCCTTATATAACATTTACTCCCAAGAACTTTAAAATGCTTGATTGAAGCAGGTCTTCCAAACCATAGTTCATAAGGGGTCTTGTCACTATGTGGCCTGAGATGATATTTGTTAAGGATATGAATAGTTGTATGAATTTCTTCCACCCAATAATCCTGAGGTATGTTCCTTTCATTCATCATTGATCTTGCCATTTGTTGTACTGGCCTATTCTACCTCTCAACAACTCCATTTTGTTGTGGAGTCCTTGGAATTGTGTACTCTCTTTTGATCCCATGTTTATCACAGAACCCTTTGAAGTTCCCTGAACTAAACTCTCCTCCTCTATCAAACCTTATTGCCTTTAATCTTTTTCCTGTTTGATTCTCAGTCAAATCCTTAAACACTTTGAATTTTTCAAATGCTTTAGATTTTTCTTTCAAAAAGGAAACCCAAGTTAGTCTAGAATAGTCATCAATAATCAACATAAAGTAATTTTCTTTTCCTATACCTTCTTTCCTTGATGGTCCACATAGATCCATATGTACTAACTGGAGAGGTTTTTATGTTGAAGGAAAGTATTTAGATTTGAACTGAATGTGAGTAAGCTTTCCTATCTGACAGGGTTTACAAACAGAGTCATATGGCTTTGATATCTTCAGAAGATCTTTTACTACCCCATTGTTTTTTAGTTTGATTATGTGATCAAAATTTAGGTGACCAGGTCTCCTATGCCACAACCAAATTTCATCATATTTTCTTAAGTGACATTCTTCTTTTTCTTCTTTTAGTACATAGACATTGTTTTCTGTTCTTATACCTTTTGCAACTAGCTGTCCTAAATCCACAGATTTTATTCTATAGTCTTTAGAGGTAAAAACAACTTCACACCCTCGATCACAAACTTGACTGACACTAAGCAGATTATGTTTCAAACTTTCTACAAATAGCACATCTTGAGATTTCCTTTTGCCATTACTCAAACTTACAATTCCTTTACCTTTTATCTTCCCTGGTGCATCATTTCCAAAAGTTACATTCCCTGATTTTCCATCACTTAGAGTTAGAAACTTAATTTTGTCTCCAATCATGTGTTTGGAGCATCCACTGTTGATATACCAGGGATTCTTTTTTCTTTGGGCTGATAGCACTAGTCCACACTTGTCATCTACTTTCTTCTTCCAAACTTTGACATTTTTCAGTAGTGGGGATCAAATCTGACTTGTAATTCTTTAAGTGATAGTCTGCAACTTTATGTCCATAATTATGGCAGTTGTAACATTTTGGTTCTCTGAATAATAGATCATAACGATTGTTATGCTTATAATTTTTGTTGTGTTTCATCTTTGTCCTTCTCCCAGTCATCACATGATTTATAGTCTTTGATTGTTTGTTGCTTGGTTGTCTCAATCTTTGTTGTGGAAGATAGTTATTCATTGAATATCTTGATTGCTCATATCTAAATCTTAAAGAGAAGTTTATAGCTTTCTGACCAAAATTAGAGCAGAAAAAACAATAACCATAGAAAAAATATTTCTTTGAGGAGGTTGATTTCTTTCATGCCGATAATCTTTCTGATCTACAAATTCGGTTGTGGTGCTTTTTCTTTCATTCCTTTTTGGTGGCTGATTTTCCTTCTTTGTTTCTACAGAGTGATTGTTGTCAATGTTTGAGGATTTGACAAACTTGATAGATTATGTATTACTTGGATGATCACTACTTGATCCTTCTTCATATCCCAATCCAACTTTCAATTTTGAGTTTCTTTGCTGATTTAGAATGGAGGTTAATCCTTCTAAGGCTTTAATACTTGGCAGATTTTGGTGATACAATCCTTTAAATTTCTCCATTTCTTTTCTAGTTTTTACTATCTCTTCTTCTAAGGCTTCACACCTGACTTTCTTCTCTGACAATTGTTGTTTTAGTATGTCTTCTATTTTCTTTGTCTCTTCTAATTCTACTTTTAGCAGAGCAAAGTCTTCATCAGGTTTTTTACTGTCTTTCTCGAACTGTGTCAACAATTGTTTTTGCTTTCTGTTTTTAATTCTGAGTCTATCAATTTCTTCCAGTGCACTGATCAGTTCTCCTTCCATATCAACCACAGCTTCTTAATCATTATCATTACTTTCTGTGCTTTTATTATCATAATCCTCTTTGGCCATAAGCATGAAGTCATTTTCCTTATCTTCACAGGAAGAGTCACTATCGGTGTCTTCTGAGGAATTGTCATTATTTGCAACCAAATTTTTCTTCTTATTATATTTCTTGTATTTTTACTTCTTTTCATCATCAGAGTTTTGGTTCTTTTTCTGATGGGGACACTTAGATGCAAAATGACCTATCTTACCATAGCTAAAGCATTTGAAGGGCAACTTCCCTTGATATTTTCCTGATCCTTTCTTTAACCTTCTCACAAATTTTGCCTCAATATCATCTAATTCTGAATCAGTATTATTGTCTTCTTTAAAAGATGTTTCTCTAGTAATGGATTTATCTTTGCTAATTCTCATTCCATATGTAGTTAAAGTTCCTAGAAGTTGATCAATGGATGGATTTTTAAGATCATTTAATTCTTCTATTGCACAGACTTTTGGATTAAATTTATCATGCAGAGATCTTAAAATCTTCTGAACTAAGAGTGAGTCATCAAACTTCTCACCAAGACCCTTGATGGAATTTACAAGTTCTTCAACTCTTAAAAAATACTTGCTAATTGTTTCATCTTCATTCATCTTTAGTTTTTCAAATTTCAATCTGTATGTTTGAAGTTTGGCATCTTTTACTTTCCCATTTCCTTCATAACTGCTAATAAGCTTATCCCACATTGTTTTGGCAGTTTTAAAATGCATCACCTTTACAAACTCAGCTTCAACAAGTCCATTCAAGATAGCATTCATTCCCTTAGCATTAAAACTAAACTATAACTTATCGTCCTTGGAGGCTAGCACAATAGGCTTTGTATATCCAGTCTCTACTACATCCCAAACATCAGCACCCAGGGCCATTAAGTATGTTCTCATTCTAATCTTCCAGAAGGAAAAATTTGTTCCATCAAACAGAGGGGGCTTAGAGGCTGGAGTCCCTTCATGAATTGTCATGTTTAAGATTACAGATCTACCTTTGAATAAAAGGAACCCGCTCTGATACCAATTGTTGAAATTAATAAGACAACTACGAGGGGGGGTGAATCAATTGTTATTGTGCTTAAACAATTTTAAGTCTATTAATACATTCTTAATATTTCTTCAAGTGATCATCAAAAATATACAACATATGGACAATAAAAGTAATGAGCATCAGTCACACATAAGGTATACACAGAGACATATTTTCACAAGGAAACCCATAAAGGGAGAAAACCTCTTCTTCTTCGAAATGATAGGCAGTCTTTTAAGTTCTGTACATCATCTTTAATTGAGCACCAACTCAATGTGAGGCTGCTAGCTCTGTTTTACAAGCTGCAACTTGTTTGAGAGCACCAACTCTATGGTTTCTCTAGCACCCACTAGAAGGAAGCACCAACTCCCTTAATGTTCTAGAACCAACTAGATGGAAGCACCAACTTCCAGTTACACAGGCTCCAACTTGTATAACAGAGAACACTTGTTCTCCCTTGCACCACCCTACCACCTTGGTTTCTCCGGCTGGAACCAGATGGAAGCTACAACTCTTTGTGTTCAAGATCCCACTTGAACCTCTGAGGACAACAATCCTCCCTAGTACCTCCCAACCACCCTGGAATATAAATGAATAATTAAACAACCAACTACACAGATAAATCGATTCTTACCACTTCTTCTCTATTCTGTAAATCTGGTCTTCTTCTAACTGTTCTGCAATTCTTCTCTTCCTTTGTCTGTTCTGAAATTTTACACTACTTCAACTTGTTCTTCCATTCTACTCTGCTTCAAGTCTTTTCCTCATCTGTTACTCTTCTCTGAGTTTTATCTCACACTGCGCATATTTTCAGTCTCACACTGTGCATCCTGTGATTTTCCCTTTCTTACAGTTTAATTCATTTTTTTTCCAGAACGACCAACCATGCACAGTTTGTATCTTTTTATTTTATGCACAACCACCACAGTAGTTACACTTCACATCTTCTTAGGAAAAATAAAACCGTCTAAGCAATTGAAACGCCAACCGATCAGGAATCATGAATCAGTTTTTCTAAGTGATTCGTAATTGATGAATTATCTATGAGAGAGAATAGTAGCCCTCCGATCATATTCAAGTTTATCTGCACCGTTGGATGAACTTTATTAATCTTGCCTTTAAATTGGGTTTCGACATTTCGACATTCCCGTGGAAAAGTGTCTCGACACTTCATGTCGCGATCTCCGAAACTCCGATACAGAGCTTTTATGTGCTAGCTCCTTCCTCTATATGACCATGGCCATGACCAAGCGCTTATGCATAAAGTGATTTTCGCGAATTCACATTTCGTGAATCTGGAGATGAGGTATCTCAACTCTCCAAGTCACGATCCCCGAAACCCTGAAATAGAGCTTATCTAAACTGACTCCTTCCCTTCTCATGACCACCAGTGGTGACCATAGGTTGTGCCAAAAGGTGCTTCATATTTCGTGAGTTTGTTAAGTTCATCAAGTCTGATCAATGGTTGAAATATCCAAATCTTATCGCGATCACACATCTCATGAGTTTCCACACCATGCTCTGTTGACTCCAAGTCAATGACTTGTCCTACGATTCGACGGTCCATATCTAATCTTAATTCAATGGCTCAGATCATATCATGATTTCGCATATCGCGATTTCAGTGTTCTTGTGGTTATGTTCCTTGCCTCTCCAAGTCGTGATTCGCGAAACTCCGAAATGGAGTCGGATCAACGGTCCAGATCACACCTTGATCTGACGGCTGCGATTAAATTGCAATTTCACATATCCTGATTTCGATGGTTATGTTTCTTGCCTCTCCAAATCGCGATTCGCGAAAATATGAAATTGAGTCGAGTCAACAGTCCAGATCACACCTTGATCTGACAGTTGTGATTAAATTGTGATTTCAATGGTTATGTTTCTTGCCTCTCCAAGTCGTGATTCGTGAAACTCTGAAATGGAGTCGAATCAATGGTCCATATCACACCTTGATCTGACGGCTGCGATTAAATCACGATTTCGCATATCACGCTTTCGATGGTTATGTTTCTTACCTCTCCAAGTCATGATTCGTGAAACTTTGAAATGGAGTCAGATCAATGGTCCAGATCACACCTTGATCTGATGGCTGCGATTAAATCGTGATTTCACATATCGTGATTTCGGGAGATGAGAGGTTGTATCATTTCATACTTTTGACTTTCCAATCAGTGAAATGTTGATCTATGTCCACGTGTCATGCCCGAAGATGGATGGTCCTCCTTCTTTCAGGATTTTGTATGCCCGTTTCTCCTTGCATTTTAATGAACGTTCAGGTTCTTCATGATCCAACGATGGTTGAGTCTGGCGCTCATATCTGACGCCTGAGATCTGTCCTCCTCTTCTACACGTTCTTCTTGTCTACTAACAAATCTGACGGTCCTCCTTCTTTCAAGAATTTTGAATGGGATCCAATGATCAGAATTGCTTCTCCTCCCGAGCTTACCTTGTTTTTCTTACTTTGATCTTGCCATCGATGATCTGCCAACAATCGTCTGCACTATCTCTTTTGAGCTTATTCGAATCTTCTCTGTAGCATCTTCTCATAATGCCCATCTATTACATAATTTATGTACTCATTCCATCTTCATTGTTGTACTTGCCATCAATGACAATCATACAAGCATGTGCTGTATGTTAAATATTTGCCAACATAATATAGTCTTTCAATTTAATAAAATCATATTTTTTAAATATTCATGTAATATCTAAACCTATCTCGTTCATAAAAAATGCAAACAAAATCTATATAAAGAATATCAATTAATTTCCCAAATATCACTATATACCAAACCAAACCTTGAAGATGGGAGGGAAGCTAGGTTTTGCATTCCACACTTCATAAGTGAATTTACAATTACATCCTTCTCCAGTTTTCATCACAACTCCCAAAAATGGTTGATTTTCTTAATAGGTTCATATATGAATTGGACAAATTATTTTTTGAAGGTTGCTAATTTTGTATTTTTGGTTTTTTGTATTTTAGAATCACTTTGTTTTCAACCCACAAGCTCTCTATCAACTTTATTTCATTTCTATTGCCCATTTCCATAATTTCTTTCATTGCTATTGTCCATTTCTAGATATGAATTTTTTTCATTGCTATTGCACATTTCCATACTTGCATGGCCAGGACGAAGCTACCATGCAACACTTGTTATACATAAACAAAAAGTTCAAATATTTTCTGTGTAGAAATAAAATATTTAATAATCATTTTACGAGTTCCAATTTTTTTTCAAAATCTATAAGTGATTGTCATAAAACTGTGGTTTATTATTTAAAAAACTCAAAGTTAATTGTAAAAATATGCTACCATATCTAGTTATTGAATGTTTTTATATGGGGTTTGTTTGAGTTTCATTTTATTTTTGCAATCTATTTATGGGAAGATATGCTTATATTTGTATACCGTGTAAATCTATGCTAACTCTGGATCTATCATGCATCCAGAGACATCAAATCCCTTGAAGTGAAAACCTTTTTTTAGAGCTCAAAACTTGAGTAAAGGTTTGCACCTATTTCTCTACGTATGATAGATCTAGAGTTAACATGGATCTACAATGGTTTTTAAGATATATATTATTGAATTTTCAAGAGAGATGATATTGTATGTATATATTATTATTTATTATGCAAAAGGATCACAATTGAAAGATAGATATCCACAAAACAACAAGATAAATCCTCATGGAAACCCTCAAGGGGGAGAAAACCTTGTAAACGTTCCTCGGTATATATTCCTCCAACATGCACAATTCCATACAATTCTCTTTCACGAAATCAAGACTAAAGAGACCCAAACATGAACCAATAATAGCCTCCTAGATAAGTATGTACTACTCATTTGTACTTATATTCAATGAGTGATCAAAATGACTCGATATAACTTCTGTTTATACTCTAAAAGACCTAAAATACCTAAAATACATGACTTATCAATAAACCCTTTTACAATTACACTTAGGAATAACCAATATAATTACACTTAGGAATAACCAATATAATTACACTTAGGAATAACTTCCGAAATTACATAAAATCTCAACACTCCCTTTTAATGAGGAAGGTATTCTATCTAGCACAGACTCTAACACTGTCTCCATCCACACAAGCTCATGACCATTGATTGTCAGAAACACAAATACATACATCATATGAAATCCATAGTGACTTCATAGCATGCATCCAGGGCCGGTGGGTAGCTCTCCAATAGCTACAACATGTCATCATGAGACTATCCAGTTTGTCGCAGAAAACTCAGATATCTTATGTATGACATTCAATACCATGCGGTAACATATGTACGTCGTATCTTCAACATGCATCCAGGGCCAGTGGGTATCTATCCCATAGCTACAACATGTCATCATGACATCCACTATCTTGTGATAAAATCTAAATACGTCACTCCCTGTTGAGAGGGACTACATTGAGCTTGTCCTTGAAGTACCTAGACTTTTTCCTTGGCAATGACTTTGTCATCACATCCGAAAATTGTTCATTGGTAGCCACATATTGGAGCCTCATTGCTCTCTTTTGCACCCTATCCCTGATATAGTGATATATTTTTTCGATATGCTTCGACCTATCATGAAACACCGCGTTCTCTGACAACTTTATACAACTCTATTTGTTTCACAAGAGACAGGTCACCTCCATCACAATATCGAATAATCCAATTAGAAATTTCCAAAGCCACACTGCTTCGCGACTTGCTTCCACATACTATGCCTCAACCTTACTGAGTGCTACACATGACTGCTTCTTCCTGATCCATGAAATCATACCAGATCCCAAAGTGAAATAGCATCCCAATGTACTTTTTCTATTTGCAACACTATTGGCCCAATCTAAATCCAAATATCCAAGTAGACTGATCTCACTGTCCGCAACATACTTAAGCCCATAATCCATTGTACCTTTAAGGTACCTCATCACATGTTTTACTACACTTAGGTGAACATGTATGGGGTCAACCATGATGAAATGACTCAGGGTGTTCATAGAAAAACATATATATGGTCGTGTATTCATCAAATACATCAATGATCCAATCATCTTCCTGTATAATGTAGCATCCATAGCCTATAAATTTGTATCATCTAACAAATTCATATTTGATTCCATCGGTGTATGGATCAATTTACAATCCAACAACTCAAACCTCTTTAGGATCTCCACAACATATTTTCCCTAACCAAGGATGATCTCATATGTCATACTTCTAATCCCAAATAGTAATGTATGAGACTAAGATCTTTCTTGTCAATCTCAGATTCCAAGTCCCTCTGTCACTACAAACAAACTCTATTGTCTAGTCTACTTTATTGGATGCTCCCTCTATGTCTAAGGAAAAATACATACCCTAGCCCTCCTGATTGTTTTCCTCCTCTATGAACCATGATTCTATCATGAACAACATGCATGGACAGTTGTATCCCAATCAATGTATTAATGCAGATAGTATTCACAATAGAAAACCATGTGCATCATTGGTTCCTCATGTCTTCTATAATTGCAGCAACAAATTTGACAGACACCTCTCTACGCAACAATAACATTGCCTCTTTTCCATTATTTCCCCTTGCATATTTCCAAATGTACCTTCACAAAATGAGAAACCCAAATCAAGGTTATTTCCATCCAAGAGGATTCTCTTTGCATTCCCAATTTGGCTATATAATGGATTTGCATTCAATCGATCATCTCTTGCCTAGCCATTTCTTCCAACAACAAATTGCAGGCAATCCAAAACAGGGAAAACATAGTTATTCTCTTTTCTTTTTCCCAAGGTAATCATTCCAATGTTACACTTTTCCATATGTGTTTCTCATGAATATCATTTGAGATAAACATGTACCAGCAGTTCAAGTGATCATTACATACTTAAAAATGCCAAACAATTTGTATCATAACTGACGTTGACTATGCCAAAGACTTGGCTCCAAGTAGATGAAAATGCCAACCATGAACAAGGTTCAACTCTCAAAACAATAATATGGTAGTTGCAAAACTCTTCTTTATCCCTATCCTTCAAAATATTTTAGGCTTTCATACCAAACTGATACCAAAATGATGCAATGCTAACACTACCCACAACATATAAGAAGGTGGGATGGCCCCTACAGGCTTATGTTGCACATATAAAATAGTCACAACAATATATTCTTGTATAGGCCTCTCTCATAAGACTCTCTAGCATATTTATTCACACCATATTTTCGTCAAAGGAATTCTCCTTTCACATTATACAAATTCCTCCCACAACATTCTCATGCTCATAAACCCACTTGCATATTATCAATATACAGTGTCATCATCTGTGTTGGAGGATTTGAAACAATGTCATATTATTTCTCTTCCTCATGGTAATTTCATTACTTGGATATTTTGAAATGATGCCATCGATCATTTTCATTGCTACCAGCACCAAATGGTGCACAAAGTCACATCCAAAATTAAATAGATTGAAAAATTGCAAATCTCATTTTGTCCCATCCTTGATCACCTAATCAATCTGATCCCATGATTTTTCACACCACCATTCAATTGTTTAATTCTTAACCTTTTATAAACTCACCACATAGAGTATTTAATACACCTTCAAGTTTTTTCCACTCACCAATGGGTTCAAACTGATCCACACAAGGAGCATATCCATTCTTTATCTCAAGCAACAACAACTACCATCCACAAGGTCTTTGTGCAAACGTCTTCTATTTATGATGACCATGATAAATGATTTAACCTTGTCCCCACACTAGGACACAGTTGCAGGTCAACACTCCATACAAGAAGTAGTGGTGGATTTCAAAAAAACACATGATTATAATAGAGACTACCTTGAAAGGTGTGATTAATGACACCTTTCCCCAAGCTTCCATGCTTAGGAAGAAAAATATCTTCATAAATGAACAACTCTTCAACTTGTAGGTAATGATATAATTATGTGCCACACATTACACCAGAGCGCTATGAGCATCTTCATACTAGCACCACAATAAACCAAAACCATTGTACTAATCATCGATGATGCCTAAAACATCATATAAGAAAGAAAAAAATCATCAGTATTGTAGTATGAGGCACAATTTTTATTTTTATTTTTTATTATTATTATTATTATTACCATTAGCAATCAGTCCCCATTCTTCACAAGATTCTGATGGAGGATATGTATGTTAACCAACATATTGTGATCTGGTAGTATGGTGACTTCCAATCCACTACGATCTTTCTATTCCTTTGTTTGCAGATGTTTATTTTTCCATATCTCATTCAACATCAAGGCACTTTCTCACAGAGAGTCACCATCCCTCATCTGTTGTAATTTATATACTTCCATCAACACTTCTTATTGTTTATAAGGAAATCAGATGGAAGGGAAACTCATGAATTACATCCTTGGATCCCAGGCTCATAGGAGTGCATGCATATTGAACCTTTCCTCTTATGAGACTGATTATAAAGAGAATGGATTCATACTACTTCACCTCTTCAAAACCATCCCTACTCCACTTGGAATTAAATTCATAAGTTCTTATTATGAGAACACCACCTCTCCTAATAAGGATCGATGGTGCAAAATACTGTCATGATGAAGTATAAACCCCACTACATAGAAAGACATTCATGATCAGGTTCATCTCATGAGGTTTACAATATTTTCAAGTAGCATGGAGATGCACAGATCTTTCTCACAATGAATAGCGAGAAACCCAATGAGAGTTCATGAACTCATTGCAAGGATCCTGCAATTAGATGTATAGCTATGACATCTCTCACGAAGCACATTGAGCAGCTGGAGGTAAAATTTGTGCCTTTCTTCCTTGGACAAGTTTTCAAAATTTCCTCGTAAATACAAGGGTTCTCATATCCATGCGATAACTCTTTGTGAATTGGTTGCTCGAAATTATATAACCCATTTAGTTTATCATGTAAGCATTATCCTGTGCACACTCACAATCGCCCTCAATTCGAGCTCGGTGAATTCAAACATTGATCTACGACAGGCCTGTGCAAATCTTATTGTTATCATCTTCAAATTCAACATTGGCTTGTTTTTTATATATTCCACTCAAAGATATCTACCATTTTCATGGGCCCAAGATCAGTCTTTCTCTACATAATCGATGCCCTCCTCCACAAAATGACCATGTATCCATTCAATAAAAATCATTTCATTTTTATCTAGTGATTATCTCTAACATAAGTATTCTCACAAAATGCAAGCTATCTCTCTTATTTTCCCGGGCCCTCCTATGAGGGAGTTAATCCCAGTCCCTCTCTGATACCATGTTGACTTTTCAAGAGAGATGATATTGTGTGTGTGTGTGTATATATATATATATATATATATATATATTATTTAATATGAAAAATGATCACAACTGAAATATAGATATCCACAAAACACCAAGATATATCCTCAAGGAAACCCTCAAGGGGGAGAAAACTCCACAAACTTTCCTCAATATATATTCCTCCAACATGTACAATGTCATGCAATGGTATTTCACGAAATCAAGACCAAAGATACAAGAATAGACTCCTAGATAAGTGTGTACTACTCTCTTGTACTTATATTCAATGAGTGATCAAAATAACTCGATATAACCTCTATCTATACTCTAAAAGAACTAAAAGACACAACTTATCAATAAACTCTTTCACAATTACACTTAGGAATAACCAATACAATTACACTTAGAAATAACTTCCAAAATTACATAAAATATCAACATATATATGTCACGTATCAACTCCAGAAGGAATTACACATCTCCCTCCTATGTATAATAATAATAACAACAAAAATGTTTTTTTTAGTTATTGTTGCACCCTTTTCGTCACCTTGGTGAGAAAATAAGAGGTGCTTACATGCCCAGTTGGGTCCTGCTGAGCATGAAAAATGTAGAGGAAAGAGTTATAGAAATAAAAACAAAACTATAAGCAAGAATTAAACTAATAACAACAAAAATCATAAGCATAGGGACATAGAGATAACAAACACAAATAGACCCATGTCACCAATGTTTTTAGGCTGATATATTGATGAAATCAAAGCACCAAGAAGAAAGGGGACTATGAGTCCCTTCTTCCTCCAAGGGAAGGCTCTTGGACCCTCACAAGCTTGCTCTCCTTACAACAAGAAAATGAAAATGGTGATGAAAGAACTCCTTGCACATCCACTCAATGGAGAGGTGGATTGCTCAATGAAATGATGCCAATGTGTCTTTGTCAAGGATGGATTCTTTAAAACAATCTAGGCAGCATAACATTACTTGAAATTCCTTGAGAAAATGAGGTGCATTCATGGATTTTTATAGCATTGCTTTGGGCTTTTGTGTAACTGCTTTGTAGTGTGAAAAGAGGCCATTTAGGGCATTATTAGGTCTTTGACCAACCTACCATTCAGATTCAGCTCAGATTTGAGGGTCAAATCAGCTTGGGAGTTGATCCATAAGTGGTTGGGAGGCCGAACACTTCAATAAATGCGTCGTTTAGCAGGTGCACAGCTTTTTGCACCAACGGTCATGCATCGTGCACGTATGCATGCATGCTACATTCATGTTCCGCGCATGTGCACGTGCACCCAACTTCTGTAAAGCGCTCTTCAATTTTTCACTACTTTGTATAGTTTTTTTCCCTTTTTGAATGTTGTGAGATTAATTGAAGTCCATGAATGACTTCATCATTGTTTGACGATGTTGAGTTCTTGTAACCACGTGCTGATGAAATTTCAGTGATAACAAATGCCCCCTGATGGATGAGGTTAGGAGCATATGTATAGCCGAAATCCATCAATGTTTCTTCTACTGAGAATGTTGTTGTAAGATAGAGCAATAGTGGGATCATTCAGAGCAATCCTTTGGAGGAGAAAGGAACTGGTAGGACCCGCCCTTCCATAAGGTGCATAAAATATACAACTGTGTACAAACGAGGCGGGCATGCCCCATGCTCGTGTTATGTAACCCTGAAAAAAGATGACTGAAGTGTTGGTGTAGTCAACTGCAGCACCCTCGAGGGAGGTGATGATAAAGGCAGAATACAATTCTGCAAAGGAACATACTCTGAATAATAGGCAATGATCACGGGAATAAGTATCGGCGATGATGCGGGCATTGATGGCCCTACCAAGTTCAGAGGTCTTCAGAAAATGATAAAAATAACTGCAATAGTCGCAAAGTAAGACCCACCATAACATGAGAAAGTGTTGGCGTCGAATGTTATGGGGGCCAATGACAACAAGGAGCAATGGTGTTTCACCCTATGCCATCTGAGATCTCTCATTGAGTGGAGAATGAAAATCAAGATACTGTCGCCCTTCCGAAAAATTGTGCTGATGTCGACAAAAGGGGGATGCGACTCCCGGAAGAAAAGGGCTTTGTGGAATCTACTGAGGGGAGGAAGTGGCAGAGGTACATGGACGAAGTCAAGAAGTGGGAAGACTCAAGACTTCCCTTGGTTTGAGGATGTATGAGATAAAAAGTGGTCGCAACCATGTAACGAGGTCGAGTGTCAGGGGGACGACAAGACCGGTAATAAGTTGTGCCAGAGGCGGGACAAAGTGAATAAATTCAGAGGGTAGAGGTAAGTGACCTGTGGGGTCCTCTGAAGAGATGGACAATGTCGGCAAGGGTAAATGATAAGTAATGCTCCAACCAAGGGTAACATGGGTTGCGTGTGGCCAAAAGGAGGGAGGCAGGTCACCAACGGTGACGACAAAAAAGGATAATGAAATAACTAAAAATAAAGGTGTTTGTACAATAAATAATGAATAATTTGGGGGAAAAAATGAACAAATATAGAAATGGGTGCCCCAGTGTGAAATGAGTGCCCCAGGGAGGGCATAATTTTTGTGGAAAATTGATGAAGGGTGGGGGCCCCATTGGTGAGTTTCTGTATGAGGTAGGTGAAATGAAGATAGGTTCGCAGATGGGCAAACTGATGGTGGATGAAATGAAGGGTTCATGATACTACGGAGGTGGAGGTAAAAAATAGAACCGTAAAGAGATAATCTGGGAGTCCATATGGAAAGCTAGCAAAATGAGGAGAAGAAGTATGTGGTTGATTCACAACATGATGAAATACTATCAGGACTCCCATCCCTAAAGGGTAATGAAGAACAGCATGAGTGTCAAAAAGTGGCAAAGGGTGCTATGAATGGGACAACTCATGTGGGTTAGAATGCTACCGGGTAACAGTACCGATGATGCAAATGGAGGCATGGGTACTTCAGAGCTGGGAATGGAGATCCTAGAGGTAAACATCAGAGGGTGTGAATGGAAATGAAAGTGCGATACAGAGGGAAAGACTACATGCCAGTGCTGAGTATATACCTGAAGGGGTGATGTCGAGGGATGATGAGCAAGTACCTATACATATGAGAAACAAATAACCAAAGTGAACAATATCTTAAGAGAATCAAAGATATGAGCATGTATTAGATAAATGTGACAATGCACGTGCGTACCTGACCATGATATGAAAAAAGGTGCCCCGGGGGCTCAGGATGAAAAAGTGACCCAGGGACAGTTGTGATGTAGGTGGCGGGATGTTGATCCCATGGCTGAAGATGGTTTGAAAAATGGACACCTTGGGCTCCCGGAATGGTGAGTGGAAGTTTGGAAAAAGGCCTATAAATAGCTGTAGGGCCCACATTGCCACCTCATTTTTACCTGCTGCAATAGTGACTGGACGAGCAGTTTTCAGAGGAGATTTGGAGATTCGGGGAGGACGAGGCATCTAATCGACGTTTTGCGAGTATCAGGTTAGTGGTCTGATCATCCTGCATAGAAATAGGTTTTTAATTTTTGGGCAGGGTTTATACGGGGGGTTGTACAGGGGTATTTAGGGGAGGTGGGCCCCCCATGCGCGGGTGACTCGGTGAGAGGCGTGCATGCGTGTGTGCTTGTTAGGCCAAAAGTAACCGGCTCGAATAATCTTTTGAGCAGTGGATATACCCGAAAGATGGCCCTGAGTGGATATACACAGAACACACACTTGAGAGGATTCAAGCGGATGTTGTACTGACGACACTGTTGAAAGATGATTCTTAAATCATCGAGATGTTGGGTGCATTTCTTGGATCAAGCGGTGAGGTCGTCCAAGTAGGCGAGGATGATTTTAGCCAGATCATGAAAGATGTATGTCATCGCCCGCTAGAAAATTGCGCCGACATTCTTTAAGCCGAAATGCATGACACGATATGCAAAGGTACCCCATGGGGTAGTGAATGCGGTTTTATACTTATCGACTGGGTGGATTTGTATTTGGTTATAGCCAGAGAATTCATCCATAAAGGAGAGAGCCTCATGGCCGGCGCAGTCGTCGATAATTTGATCGATGAAAGGCATTGGAAAGTTGTCTTTTGGACATGCGTTATTGAGATTGCGAAAGTCTATGCAAACACGGAAAATGACCTATTTTTTGTCGACGGGTACAGGGTTGGAAACCCATGAAGTGTAAGCAATGGGGTAAATAAACCCAACAGCGTGTAATTTGTCGATTTTGGCTTTGATAGCCACGGCTTTGGATGGGTGTAGCAGTCGTTGTTTTTGGCGAACTGGTGTGATGTCGGGCCAAGTGTCGATGCAATGTTCGACAATAGAGGGATCGAGTCTAGGCATTTCTGTGTATGACCAGGCAAAAATATCCCTGTATTCCTGGAAGGGGGATTTATATGCGACGATTTCCTACGGAGTCCAAGCATCTCCAATGGTGATTTCTTTGACGATGCCATTTTTAATGGAAATGTCGATTTTGATGGTGGGGGAAATGTTGGCCATGTTGCCTTCTTCAAACGCATCAGGGGCAGGAATGGGATTGTTGAACCAATCGATAGGCCCGGATGGGATAAAATATTTGGTTTCGATTGTGTAAATGGGGTTTTGGTTAGGAGGCATGGAAGCTTTCTATGGAGAGAAGAGTGTACGATGATGTAGCGTGTCCCAGGGAGAGTCTGGGTGGTTTAGCTCTTCGAGTATTTCCTCGTCGCATTGGAAATGTTGGGAATACAAGGGTTCGTGAGGAGTGAGCTTGGTGATAGTGTGGCTTCCCCCTGATGGAGAGGCAGAGGGAGCCAGACTAGGAGATGGTGAGGGTTCACTCAACATGAACCATATATTGAAGTACTGAGGGGTACCCATGGTGGTTGGGTGGAGAGTGTCCGTAGGGGAATGAGAAGGAGAGTTGGGGGGGTTGCAGGTTAAATCCTCAGAGACTTCATTGAAGAACCATGGAGGCGTTGGGAGTTCCTCGGGCGTAGGAGAAATGACATGAAGATCCTCTAGTGACAAGGTGATGTCAATTATCGCCTCTGCGGGTTGGTGAAGTAGGGAAAATTGACGTTGTCGGTATTCAAGGATCATAGGACACTGGTATGTAAAATGAGCTAATGAATCGTAGAGAGAGAAAGGGCATCTCATACGTTCACTGACTGAAGTGGTGAAATAGCAAATGTCAGTGATATTTGAAGAGGACGTAGCAGGGCGTGGATTGTTCTGGAAGTTCTGGCGTACAGCCGCTAATGTCTGTCGAAAGCGTGGCAGTGTTGGGCAATGATGGGTGTAATGGCCATACTATGAACATATAGCACAAGCATATTTGGTCCTCAACCCTTTACTACTGGAGGGGTTGGTGGTATTGGTGGGATTAGTAGTAGTGCCGGGTGTTGTGGGAGTTTGATTGAGGGGGATCAAATTCCGCAATTCAGGTAGTGATGGACAATTGTTGGTTTGGTGGCCCTCTTTCTCACATAGTGCGCAAGGTGGTGAGATGCGTGGAGGAAGTGGAGCGGTGGGCTCTTTCTTATTTCTCCTACCCCCAGCTGTAGCCAGGGGGTTAGTGAGTGGGGGGGTGGTGGGGGTAAGGAAGGGAATCGTCATGGGAAGTCCTTCTTGTGGGGGAAGGGATGGTCGAGGGACCATCTCTGGTGGGTGTAAATACCAAACTGGGATTGCTAACACCATATTTGGTAGTGTGAGCGTTGCGGCTACCTGAAAAGATTCGATACCTGGTGGAGGGTAAAAGAAGGGAATTTGGGTGAGGGGTTGGGGAACTGTCTCCCAAACGGGACTATGCCCCTGAGGAGATGTGGATTTGTGGATTGTTGGGGTCGACGAGTGTGCAGGAGGCTCCGACGGGAGTGGTTCTGTGACTATTGGGACATCAGGAATTACTAAAGCAACCTGAGGAGGACGAGCGTCCTCTGTGTGAGTTCCGTTAGATGATATGACGCATACTTGATTAGTAGGATGAAGGAGTGGTGGTGCTCCGTGGTACGTCCCTAACAAGGATGGATATTTGAAAATCCTAGGACCCATCTCGACGAGTGGATATGCGTCCTGGTTGGTGTGGATGAGAGGAAGAATGTTATTGAGGTTGGCAGATAGGTTAGGCTCATAATGTGAGACTTGGTCAATGGTAACGATCTTCCCATTCTGGGGGAACATCATTGTCCGAAAGACGGAAGATGCCACTGCCTTCATAGCGTACATGTAGCTACGACTGAACAGGATATTATAATCAAGCGGGGCATCAATAACTTCGATATCAATGAGAATAGTCTTGCCCCCGAGTTCAATGGGGACATTTTGGAAGATCCCTTCAGGAGAGGATGGTCATCCGTCATAAGCTCGTAATGTGATGGCAGAGGGTATGAGTTCTGGAGAACCAAGTTTCTGCCACACTGTTTTGGACATAATGCATGTAGATGCACCTTCATCGATGATACATCGATGAACTGTGATGTTCCGTATTTTCACTGGTATTTGAAAAGCGATCAGGGCAGGAAGATGAGGTTTGTCGCTATAAAGATCAAAGGTGATGAGTCGAGTATCGGCCGGGTCGACTGCCCCTAAGGCAGAAAGTAGTGATTTTCGCTACGTAGGACAAGTCTGGAGGACTTCCAAGACTGACATGGTAGCCGAGGATTGCGCTAAGTCATCGATCAAGCTATAGTTATGAGCTGCCCTAGCCTGTGGGTTGTGGACATTCCTGTGCAAGGGGATGCGAGGGATGCATAGTGGTGGTTCGGCGGAAGGGCGAGGGATCACCAACGGGGGTCCCATCAGTGTAGGGTTTGTATCTGGAGTAATGGGAGGAGACTCAGCGGGTGTGTGATACTGACGATTACGTGTTTGCAGAAGGATTTCTTCCTCACTGGTGAGGAGAATTGTTCGCTCTGCTGGATTGTTGGGGTTGTGGTATTGACCCACCTGAGGTGGGGGATGCGGTGTGTCCTGTTGGGTGTTTATCACACCTTGATGTGGAATAGTATTTTGCAGCATGGCGGGAGGGGGTTGTTGCACGTATTGTTGTGGTGCCTGCTGAGGGGCAGTTTGTGCGGGAGAATGGGGAAGACTACCTGAGTCTTTCAACCATTTGAAATTAGTGATCTGGGGGAAATGGTGAGTGTAATGACCGAAATCACCACAAAGAGCACAAGGGAAGATGGTTTTAACATTATTTCTCCCTTGTCATTTGTTATTATTGCCCCCTTGGAGGTTTTGGTTCCCTTGGCTCTGGTTGCCCCCAGTGGGTTGGTGCTGTGGGGGTTGATTCCCGCCTTGACCTGGGTTATTGTTATTCTTGTTCCGTCCTTTCTTCTTGGCATTGTTCGATGGATGAGTTGGGTTAGCTGTATTCAACTGTTCAAAATTTTGGTATTGTTGAGCAACAGAGGGTTGAACAAAATTTAGCCCCGCATGAGGATGTGGGGGAGCCATGGGTTGTGGAGGACCGAGAAACGGAAAGTATGGATTTTGTGGTGGTACCGATCCATAAGGTACATAGGAAGGCGTAGTGCTTTCACTAGTACTATAAGATGATGTTGAGGGAGTACCATTGTTTGTGGGAATAGGTGGATGTATGGGAGGTGTCGGTGGTGGTCCACTAATGGGTGGAGGTATAGTAACAGGGTAAGGTTGTTGATAAGAAGGTGAGGGGTAATAAGGGGTGCCCCCATATGATGGTGGGTATTGATGTGTTCCATACATCGGTGGTGGTTGGGGTTGTGGTCCATGGTGTGTGGTGGCACCTGTTAGTCCGTCTACTGAGGGAGACATCCAAGGTTTGTTTTGGCCAAATGGCACAGGTTTTGGAAGATCAGGAAGTACTGTGTATAAGTACCCTGACTGTGCATAGATGAGGTCATACTGTTGGGCCTTACTGATGGCTTCCTCTTCGGATTGAGGGAAGGTGGAAGCTACATCCTTACCAAAGAGAGAGACAAGTGATCTAAGAAACCAGTCGAGACATTGTTGCTTGGTGGTTTCTGCTTTACACAAACTACGTCGCCTACGCCACTCATGAATGTGATCAGCGATGTGTGTGGCTGAGGTTTGTTTGAAGTTAGAAAGTAGTTCTAGACCATTGTCGTGGCGTATGGGTAATTGGAAGAAGGTCAAGAATTCTTTGGCCAATGACTCAAAGGTCCCATGGGACCCTGATTTTTCTTCGACATACCATTTAGCCGATGGGCCAGTGAGTGTGCATTGAAATAGTCGTAGTCTGATGGAATCATCCATAATTCTATTGGAAGA
>ML778516.1:303077-341979 GCA_009831015.1 Picea engelmannii
AGTGACCCACTTTTATAAAGAGAAGTGGGGATCACTTTTACAATGAAGTTACTTTATAAAAGAAAAGATGCATGCAAAATAAATAACTCTAAAATAAAATATTAAAGCTACTTATAGTGATTCACTTTTATACTTGAAGTGAATACACTTTACAATTTTAGCATGATTTTTTTCAAAAAAAGTAACAAAAGAGAGACTTGAACTCAGGACCTCTTACTTAATAAGGCAACTTTTAACCAAATGTTCTAGAAAAACATATTGTATTTTTCTAGGAAGATGATTGTTGTTTTTTTTGGAGAGCGTGCTAAAAAAAACACTCTTTTCACACAAGAAACAAATTTCGCTTCTCGATGACAACAAGGATTAGATCTTGGTTGGCTTACCCGAAAGATGCACCTTTTCCTATATGTTTCTGATTTTCCGAGATCTCACAGGGAGTGGGGAAAAGAACATACACAGATATAAAAGAGTAGCAACCTGGAAACAAATAATACAAAACCGAAATAAAACCAAAATGATACTCTGCAAAAAATTAAGAAAATGCGTATTCAGACTTTATACATCCAGATATGACATAAATGGTTGTATCTTGGGCAAACACAAACCTTTTTGAGTGAAAAAAAAAAGTGTTTCGGACTAAAACAATTGCTCTGAACTCAATGGAACAGTCCTCTCAGCCCATAAGTGTATGCAAATGACATAAATTGTAGATGAGCTAAATTGGCTTCACAATCGTGATCTACAACAGGAGAAGGTCTTCAAATGGGATCTGATACCATGTTCGAAAACATAGGTATTCCAATAGAGGATGAAAACCTTCAGTAACCACTCACACAACTAGATCAAATATCAACACACCGATTTTTTTATGTGGTAAAACCCCTACGGGGAAACATCCACGGCCCCAACCAACGCGATCACTTGGAACAATTTATTAATGCAAAAGAAAAAGATTACAGAGAGATTTTACAAGAGAGTTTATCACAATCGATCATCAACAAATGAACCTCCATGCTCTTTAAATAGAGATAATGGACCAATCGGGTGCTAAGCCACAGATCAATGGTCATTAAGATCAAGGAGAATATGAACCATCAGATAAATCTATGTCGGGAACATATCATGACCAACAGATTTTCTAACTACAAATGCATACTAATGCATACTAAAGAAACACACTAAGAAACACACTTTTACCTTAAGACACATTAGACCAAGTAGATCTTAACTAACTCCTAAGTATCTAAATATCCTAACAACTTTGATAAAAGTAAGTTGACCTTTTCTTAAAAGATTTAAATAGTAAATTAAATCTCCTAACCTATAAGGACAACATTGAAGAACTCTATCGTAATTTTACAACTACCCTTTCCACTTCTATTAACAATTTCTCTTTTGAGATGTCCTATAAAAATAATAATAGAACAACTAACCCTTGGTATGATAAAGAATGTAAAATTCCTAGGAAATCCATTAAGGATGCTTCTAATGAGTCCTTAAAACTCGATAAGATCAATACGTACAAATCCCTAATTAAAAGGAAAAAAGGGTACTATATCAATTAAATGCAAGAACAACATTCACACCTATCTAAGTTGGATCCTAAGAAGTTTTGGAGCCAAATTCTAAACCGCAATAATTAAGAAAATAATATGATTTCCTTAAGGGACTAAAATTTCTACCTTAAAAGTCTTTACGAGTTCCTTAATGCCATGGACACCATTCCTATTAACTCTACAAAGGATGAAGTTTTTTCTTTAGATGACATAGATTTCAGGGTTAAGTGGCTTGCAAATGGGAAAGCTAAGGACATTGAAGGCTATCAAGATGAAATTTTTAAAATCAGAGGGCCTATCCTTATCCATCACATACACAAGCTCTTCAATTTAGCATTCAAACATGGCTTCCCTAAACCACAGACGCAGAGTCCCATTGTTCCTATTTTAAAAATTAGGATAGAAACATTCCCTCTAATTATAGGACCATTATGATTAGCCCGATTTTAGCCAAGCTTTCTAGAATTATTTTAGAAAAGGAGATTAGCCTTTGGATAGAAAGTTATGGTAAAAGAGATAAAGGCCAGGTCGAGTTTAGGATGTATCATTCAACTTCGGACCATCTTATTACCTTCAGGGTCATTGCAGAGGAGTTCTGCAATACTAAAACCAATCGCTTTTGTTGTTTTGTTGACTTTAGAAAATCTTTTGACATGGTTCCTAGGAAAAAACTTTGGAATAGGTTGGAAGAGGTAAATGTTTCTCTCGAGTTGAAGGCTACTACAATAAGGATGTATGAGAAAATTATTGTTAAGTTTAAAAACACCGAGGACTGGTCGAAAGATATTAACTACAATATTGGAGTCAAACAAGGTTGTCCCTTGTCCCCTACCCTTTTTGGCATATACATTGACAAGTTAGAAGATTTCTTGGAAAAAAAAGGTTGTGTCCCCCCTTCTCTCATTGGTATAGTCATCAATATTCTTATTTATGTTGATGATATCGTTCTTATGGAAAGGATTCCCCATGATCTTGAAAACCAAATAAGAATCCTAAAGGATTTTTTCTCCAATATGGGTATGACAGTTAATATTGATCAGACTAAGGTCATGATTTTCAAATCCAATAATATCACTTATGATAACTTTGTATATGACAACAACAAATTGGAGGAAGTGACTTCATACAAATATATTGGAATTGATATTCACCACAATCTCAAATGGAATTAGAGCATTGAGAAAAGGATTATTGCGGGATGAAAAGCTTATTATGGGCTTGAAAACAATTGTAAATCAGTCGATCTTTGGAGTTGGGATAAGAAGAAAATCCTCTTTGAGACTCTTGTTACACATGTTATTCTTTATAGATGTGAATTCTGGGGTTGTATTATCTTTCGTGAATCCTGGAGAAAGAAAGAGAAAATACAAAAGAATTTTATGACCTATAATCTAAAAATTAAAGGAAACATGCCCTATCCCATCATGATCCCCTTAGAAACAAGCCTATCCCCCATTGAGAGCACGACTATGACTAGATACCTAATGTATAAGAACAAGTTAAACAACATGGTAGAAAAGAGGCTTCATAAAATTTCTTCAAATTCGAGTCATAACCACCATCGACTCAAGTGAGCATGGAATAAAGATGCCCGGTCTTGGATAAACTATTGGGGAATAATGGAAGACACAATTTTGCAGAATAAAGATACTATTAAAAATATCATCAAATCAAAATTTAAGGAGAAAATGTGGTGTGATAAAGAGTTAGAAAAAAAGAAAATTAAGATATTATAAGGATGTAATCAACCCTAATCTAGAAGATCAAAATTATCTCTCTCTTTTGACAAGTGTAAAGAAAAAAATAAACATTACTAAGATAAGAACAAATTCTCACGAGCTCCATAGTGAAATTGGGCATTGGTCAATTCCTAAAACGCCATGGTATGAAAGAGTGTGTCACCTTTGTGACACTAAGAAGGTTGAAGATGAAAAGAATTTTCTCTCAGATTGTCTAGTCTATACCCAAATTAGATCTCATTTTCAAAATATCTGTCACACTACCAACCTTCCTAACCTCCTAACTCAACAAAACCATGGTGATATTGGAAATCTTCTCTTAATGCTTTTCGATCACATAAACAAAATTCTAAAGAATCACAAGTAATCCCTTACCCTCTTAAGGTCTGATAGACCAATTCAGTCTTAGTGGATGTTGATCATCATCATCATCATCATTAACTTGAACACTGAAATATTTTATTTATTGTTTACATTGATTTTTTTCTTATTAATATTTTTTTAAATGTCACATGTCAACTCCATATTAAAACATTGAAGGAGTTACACATCTCCATCATAGTAAGAAGTAGAAAGCATGAATGAAATAATATTTTTTTTACTTTCAATTATTCTCACTTTCTTTCACTTTGCTTCCATATAAAATTGATATAAAATTATTTTACTTAAGGTAGATTTTGAAATATCTTATTTATGGCTCACATGGAAATATTTTTTGTTATTAATATTTTTTTTTAATTTTCCCTAGAAAGAAATTAAACCCCTCTTATTGTAAAAAGCACCTTTAGACACAATAATTTCCTGAAAGAATATAGACCAAAAATAAAGGAGTAAAGAATGATAGAAAACCTTGAAATTGCACATAATGTATCCGTACTTAAACACTTCTTCCCCATAACCTGAATTCAAGGGACTCCACAACATAGGGTTAAGATGGGAAGATAAATTTACATGATGTATGTTTGCTCTAGTTGTATTTTCCCTTGAAACTGGAGATTTTACTTATCATCAAAACAAATAAAGATGAAATATTTGAGTCTCCTTATACAAATACATTGGCTACTTAAATTTCGTTTATACAAGTTACCTAAACAATCAACTTCAGTGTTTACATTTTTTAATTCATCTTCTTAACCAACCAGCCTAAAATTTCTTTTGAAAAATAATTGTACCTTTTAGATGTAAAATGATAGTTTCCTATGAATATTTTATAATTCAATCTGTTAAAAAATTAAAAAAAGTTATTATATTAAGCAATTTTTGCAATCTCGTCAATTGATAGATAGTTGCATGATACATAATTTTTGAATTTACTTAAATGTTTGAAATTACAATCTAAACAATGTATAATTTAGAATCTGTAATTCTATCAATCAGCATAGACACATTTTAACTCTGGTTCTAAGAAGAATTGAGAGGGACCAAATATCTCCAGACACAAACCCTTGTTTTTTCACTCCATGTTTCATTTAGCAAAAGATTACATCCCACATATACAATTTTCATTTAATTAATTTTTTTATTATTATTTAAAAGTGACACTTCATGTTTAATTTAGGCACGGAATCACACATGGGTTGTAGAATGCACCTCTTAACGCATTCACCATAATTCGATGAAGTAAAGGAAATTTAGTTAGTCTTTACAGTAGACTCTTTAATATCTATAGGCTTTCCTTTAGTTTCACCAGGTACATGTTAGTGTAACACACCCATCCCTTGAGTGGCTTTCCTAAGGATGGGGCCTCAAAATTTCATTCTCCTTAAGTGATCAAATCCTTCATTCGGGGTCTCTACCACATTCTACCTATCCAGGGTTTTCCAACCACGGTCTCCATGCTCAAGAATCAAACATTTATCTGATTGATATATCTCTCCAAAGCTCTTTGGGCATTTATTGGTTGAGGGCCACCTGGAACCCACGTGGATCCACCTCACACATACTATTTCCAATTTCCTTCCTCCACGGTGGAAGACCATCCACCATCCGATCCCATGATTGGACTTACTCTCTTTCTCCTATATCAGTTGTGGAGGAATTCGACATTTTCGGCGCTCCGACGCTTCACGCCTCTTTACTATCTATGCATGAGACCACCTGGAGTTCCAAACTTTTGAAGTCTCGTAAGCTCACCACGTGGCTCTGACATTATGACCGTTCGGTCTCTCTACCATACTGCATCCCAGATCCTCCAAAGTCCCTAAGTCCCAAAGTCCTAGTCATTTCACCATCCACGTCGGCCAGGCAGACATGGATCATGAACTGACACGTAGGAGGGGTCAAGGTGACACGTGTTACATTTCAATGGGCCTATAGGGTACATGATACACATGAAACTGGGTGACACGTAGCACGTCAAGTTGGGGTTCACGTCACCCTAGGTGATGTCACTGCACCACGTCACCCCATACTGACAGTCTTCTAACATTCATCAGATCTCACGGTCGAGATCCGACCACGTAGGTTTATAGATCTATGGCTCTGGTTACCTTGGGGATTCGGCCTTCAGGAGTGTTGCAATGAAAAATCCTCTTATCTTCTAAAGTGACCAATCTTTGAACTAAAGGGGCTAGCACCACACGTCCTCGGTATGTCGACGACCAGGAAAGAACCTGAAGGATCCCTCAATCTATGGTTCTAGGTTCTTCGCGGCTCCGGCCTTCAGGGTTTTGGATCCCATTTTAGTTGACTAGATAGGTTCACCTAACAACCTGGGGAACCACCTAAAGACGATCAACCTAATGGGTAACCGTAACTCTCGGTCGTCTTCGGCTGGTTTATGACTATGAGGGCCGACAATACTCCACAGTCCCTGACTCATGGATCTTCGAAGTCAGAACGAACTTATCTCCCTTTAGATTAGCCTAAGATTCCTAGGTATTGGTCATATGGGTCCTCCCGAATGGATCTCGTCCGCTAGTCTCCCAAATGAAGAGATTTCCCTTTTCAAGGCTTGAAACTCGCTATCCTTCCTGAGATTTATCATGAAATAGTTAAGGACTTGAGCCTGAAATCCCAGTCGCATGACAAGGATTCTGAAAGAGGTATCCTCTTCAGACGGATAGGTTCAGGTCGACACAGTATCTCCTATCTCGACCATCTTACAAGCTTATGTCCCAGGAAACCTGAGGAGTTAAGCCAGGGAATACAGACTATCTGTTAGAAGCGTAAGTTCACCAAGAGATGAATTCATACACATATCATGATCATTCCACACATAAACCATTTATAGATACACATGTATACATAAACCCATGCATTCATCCATTATTTCAGTTCAATACATAAAGTAGGAAATTACTTATTAGAACCAGATAATGTGAAGCGACTGTTGAAAGGGGTGCTCATTTCCACTAAACCATAGGCTCAATCACTCCTAAAATATTTACCACTAGCCACCCCCGAGCTAGACCACGATGCTCTGAGATAAAATCCTTTCTTCTGGATCATTGACAATAGGGACGGAGGTTACTCTCCTCCTCCCGCAGGATCCTCGTGATGGGTTACAACATACAAAGCAAGGAGGACTATCTTCATTTTTCAGCTTGTATCATAACCCCACTAGACATTTCCCTGCAACCAAAACGCTCATTCATCAGTTCTTCCTTGAACCTGAGAGCTTAGCTTCTCATCTCTACACTCTTCTCAGGTCTCCCTCTGCCCACCATACCTTCCTTTATGGCCTTCCTCAGCAAGATTGTGTATGGCTTGAATTCTCAGTTCGTGCTCATGTCTTAAATACTTACAGATGGGTGCTCTTCCCCATCCCCTCATTAACTCTTGAGGAGGTCTTCCCACCTACCAACATGACTATAATTCATTCCTGGGTTAGAGGACTGTTTTGGTCTCGAGCAATTAAATCCAGTAGGGTACTGGGTTGGTGTAGGTTAACGCAACCATTCCTAGTCCCCTTCACCATATCTTTCATAACATTCGTGGTCTCTCTTAGTACACCCCCCTTCCAGCAGTCATGCAAAACTTATCCATTTTTCTAGTAAATAACATAATTTACATTCATTGACCTTTTATACAAAGGTCCATAAAATCAAACATTCACACATATTGAGTTTTCCATAATCTCTTGGCCAATATAGTTATATTTACAAACTGGGGGAAACGAGGTGTTACAATTCCCTCCCCCTTAAAGGAACATCATCCTCGATATTCTATTTGTCAACAGGCTCTGTATATACAGAAGTGAACAAAAATGGATATGTTTGTGTCATGGCATCTTCCATTTCCCACGTAGCCTCATCTAGGCCAAAGTGTTTCCACTACACCTTGACCTGTGCAATTGTTCGGTTCCTGAGTGGTGTTTCCTTCCTGTCTAGTATGCATTAAGGTTCTTGCAGGAATTCTCCCTCCGAATCCACCTGGATCACAGACCAGTCAATTATATGATTAGAATCATGTACATATTTCATCAATAATGAAACATGGAAAATATTATGAGTCTTTACTGTGGGAGGGAGTGCTAGCCTATAGGCTACAAGGCCCACTCTATCTAAGACTTCAAAGGGTCCACAATATCGAGGTGTCAGCCTGGAACAAACTCCCATTCTCAGGGAAATATTCTTGGGCCTAACTCTGAGACAGAATGGTCCCATGTCTTGAACTCTCTGGGAGTTCTCTTTCTATCGGCGTAACTCTTCTGTCTATCTTGAGAAATTTTTAGATTTTTCTTTATCTGAATCACTTGTTGTTCCATTTATTTCAGCATGTCGGGTCCGATTGTAATTTTTTCCACCAAATTAATCTAGCTGATTGGAGTCTTGCACTATCTACCATAGAGGAATTCCAAAGAGATCATCTTCAGTGACTCATGATAATCGTTGTTGTACAAAAATTCTACCAATGGTAGGTAGTATTCTCACTTATTAGGCCGATGAATTACATGCATTCTTAACATGTCTTCTAATATTTGGTTTACTCTTCTGTATGTCCATCAGTTTGAGGGTGATAGGCTTTGTTAAACAACAATTTAGTATCAAAACCAACAATCAAGGATTTCCAAAAGCTTGAAGTGAATTTTGTGTCTCTGTTAGATACGATCTCCCTAGGCATTCCATGCAGTCTGAATATCTCCTTCACGAAAATGTTGGGAATATCTATCGCCTTGCAAGTTGATTTGACAAGTACGAAGTGAACAAAATTGCTCAATTTGTCCCCCACTACTATGATGACATCATTCTGCTCGGACAATTTTGGTAATCCGATGATGAAATCCATGGAGATGGTTTCCCATTTCCATTTTGGAATTGGTAGAGGCTGTAACAACCCTACTAGGTGTCGGTGTTTTTCCTTAACTTGATGGCATTATAGACACTTAGCTAGATAGTCAACTATGTCATTTTTCAATCCAGGTCAATAGAATTGTTTCCTAGTGGTTGTGACCATTTTTTGATATCCTGGGTGACCATTATATGGTCTCTTCTGCAGTTCGTCCATTATGAATCTCTTCAATTCATCACCGCTTGGGATATACATTATGTTTATGTAAGTCAATAGATCTTCATCCAACATCTGATATCCTTCATACTTTATCCCTATGGGATCTTGCTTTAGGTATGATGTCACGATCTTGAAGAATGAATATGTTTCTTGTGCATTCTTGAATATTTCCCTGACATATGTTTCATAGGTGCTCACCGCTTCCATGTGAATTGTTTTCACGCTTCTTCTAAGGTCATCAGCCACCCTATTTTCCTTTCCTTTGATGTATTTGATTTCGAAATCAAACTCACTAAGGAGAGACATCCACCTAGCTTATCTAGCATTGAGCTTTGGTTGATCAAACATGTGCCTCAATCCACAGTGGTTTGTCATAAGTACAAATCTCCTACCCAGGAGGTAATGCCTCCACATTTTTAAAGCATGCACTATGGCAACCAACTCTAGATCATGGGTCACATTATTGATTTCATGCTCATTCAATTTTTTGGATTCGTAGCAAATTACACATCCTTCTTTCATAAGGACTCATCCAATTCCTTCCTTCCAGGCATATGTACACATGAGGAAGTCATTATTAGGGTATGCAATATTCAACAAGGGTGCGTTGGTCAGAAGGCATGTCAGTGTCTAAAATCTTTCTTCACATTATGATGTCCAAGTGAATTTAAACCCTTTTTCTGAAGGGCAGTGATTGGACAACCAATCTTGGAAAATCCTTTTATGAACCTTCTATAGTATCCTGCTAAGCCCATAAAGGATCTGATATCAGATACATCCTTTGGGGTAGGCCATTCCATAATAGATCTTATCTTGTGAGGGTCTACTGCCACTCCTTCTTTACAAATAGCATGGCCTAAGTAATGGACTTGCTTCTAGAAAAATTCATGCTTGCTAAACTTAGCGTAGAGATGATGCTCTCTTAGTACTTGAAGTACATGGCTAAGATGTTCTTCATTCTCCTCTCTGTTCTTGGAGTAGATTAGGATATCATTAATGAAAACCAATACAAATTTGTCTATAAATTGCCTGAGTACATTATTCATCAAGCACATAAAAGTGGCGGGGGCATTGGTTAATCCAAATGGCACCACCACAAATTCATAGTGACCATATCGGGTCCTGAAGGTTGTTTCGTGGATGTATTCATCCTTGATTCAGACTTGATGGTATCCAGACCTTAAGTCTTTTTTGAGAAAATGGAAGCACTCGCTAATTGGTCGAACAAGTCATTGATTCTTGGTAAGGGGTACTTGTTCTTTATGGTTGTCTTATTTAGTTGTCTATAATCTATGCACAGTCGGAGTGTGCCATCTTTCTTCTTCACAAACAAGACTAGTGCTCCCCATGGAGACACACTAGGTTGGATGTAGCCTTTGTCTATCATTTCCTTTAGTTGTAGCTTGAGCTCAACTAGCTCGGGTGTACTCATCCTATAAGGTGTCCAAGACACTGGCACTGCTCCTGGTGCAAGTTCTATCAAGAAGTCAATGTCTCTTCTCAGAGGTAGACCCAGTACCTCTTTTGGGAACACGTCTATATACTCTCTTAATATGGGGTGGTATTCTAGGTTTGGTTTGTCATCCTCAACAGATTCCAACACCTGTATTGCATATAGAGGACATCCCTTTCTGCAATAATTTTTCATTTGAAGGACTGATATTCATCTCACTGAGACAGGATTTTGAATCCCTTGGAGGGTTATCTTTCTCCCTTCTTCATTTACGCATTCTAAGGTTTCATGGTAACAATCCAACTTAGTTTTATAAGCATCTAGCCAGTCCATACCATTCAATAGGTTATAAGATCCTAGGGGAAGTATGTTAAGGGTAGCTTGGGTGGGAAATCCATCCATAATGAATTGGCAGGTGGGTATGACCTTTGCTACTTTTCTTTTGGTGTCGGTGGCTAGTTGTACTAACCATGGATTAACATGTTTAATTGGTTGCAGTTTACACTGATCAATAGTATGAGGGGCTACATAACTCAAATTAGAACCAGGGTCAATTAAAATAAAAACCAAATGGTTGGCAATCATACTTTCCATTTCCACCACTGAAGCTTGGTGGTCGGGTTGTTTATCATCCAAAGTTGTATAAATCTGTGGCATGCTCCTAGCCACATCATTGACTGTGGTATCTTCTTGGATATTGTATATTCTCCTATTGTGCTATTGTCTGTGTGGACAATCCCTCAATAAATGTTCTTCTCCGCAACCCCAACATTTCAAGGGTTCCTTCTTTGGGTTATCAGTCTTTCTTGGGGTTGCTCCAAAAGGTTTATTTCCAATCTGGGAGGGGAAATTTTGTTGATATACACTACTAGTAGGAAGGATTATCATAGAGTCCTTCCTATAGTTCTTAAATCTTGAGGGTTTGAACCCCTTCTTATTGATTCCCGAACTACTCTTCTTCTTCCAGTCCTCATGAGGTTCTTTCTGATTCTTGAGCTGTTCATAACAATAACTTGCCTTCCATATAGTGTCTTTTAAGGTCTTTGGCTCGTCAAACTCAATCTTGTTCCGGTAGGTATGAGGTAACCCACCAATAAATCGTTTCACTTTTACCTTTTCATCCTTTATGTAGGGTACATACCTCACCAGCTCAAGGAATTTATTGACATATTCCTCTATGATGAGCTGTCCCATATTGAGTGCATAGAACTCCTTAGTCTTCCCATCAAAGAATTTCTCTGACATATACTTCTTCTTGAAGTGTTTCTCAAATTGTTTCCATGATAAGTCCTCTTCATGGATTCCTTTCACATTCTTAAGGTCTTCCCACCAAATGGAAGTTTTTCCATTTAGGTTGAAGATGGCTATTCAAGCCTTTACGTTTTCAGAGTAGTCATGGACTCTGAAGTACTTCTTTAAACCAAGAAGCCAATCTTTTGGCTCTTCCCCTTTCTCAATCTCTCCATTGAAAGAGGGTGGGTTGGCTTTCTTGAACTCGTCAGGGTCATGACTTCTAGAATGATTTCTCTTTTTTCCTCTCCTCTGAGAATGTGAACTAGTTTTACTACTAGAAGATCCCTCAGAGTTCTCAGTTTTCTTTCCATAGGACTCTCCTGCTGAGTGTCCCCTGTATCCAAGTTGGACCTTCCTCGAGGTACTGCTCCTAGTGTGGCCACTTATGGGACCACGTTTTTGTATCTCGGGTGGAATTTGACTTCTCTTCGTATGTCGTCGATCCACTTGACTGGTTGCGGGTCCATGCTATAGCTGCCTCTATACATTGGATAAGATCTGCAACAAGACTACATTAATTTATGTTTGTTTTTCTTACTCTTTTATAAATCTCTCGTTGTCGGCGTTGCATCTCTGTAATTCGGCCATGAGGCTCCTTACAGTTTCAACCAGATCCGAAGGGGTATTCACCGCCCTCCTCTCATCAAATTCTTCGTCTCTATTGTTGGAGCCATCTCCCACTTCATGGTGCATCATCATCCTTTATGCTTGTGGTTTTCCGTGATTCACTGAGTGCTTGAGTGCTGACAAAACACTTGTTGTTAGTTAACAGTCTATTATTTCATGAACAACACCTAGTTCATATTTCTTAAATACACACACATGGTAGAGAGATTTCATTCTTTTCTTCAGTAAGATTTTAACCAAACTCTTTAGGAAAGAGGTAAGGTAGGGCGTCACCCTTTAAGTTCATTAAATATGGTTTTTACGCAACTTGTCTATGATCCCAAGTAGGCCAAGTGTCGTAACCGCACTCTAATACCAATTTGTAACACACCCGACACTTGAGTGTCTTTCCTAGGGATGGGGCCTTGAAATTTCATTCTCCTTAAGTGATCAAATCCTTCATTTGAGGTCTCTACTACATTCTTCTCGTCCAAAAATTTTCAACCACGGTCTCCATGCTCAAGAATCAAGCCCAGAACCGATGGATATATCTCTCTAAAGTTCTTTGGGCATTTATTGGTTGACGACCACATGGCGCCCACATGGATCCACCTCACACGTACTATTTCCAAGTTCCTTCCTCCACGGTGGAAGACCATCCACTGTACGATCCCATGATTGGACTTACTCTCTTTCTCCTATATCAGTTGTGGAGGAATTCGACATTTTCGGTGCTCCGACGCTTCACGCCTCTTTACTATCTATGCACGAGGCCACCCGGAGTTCCAAAATTTCGAAGTCTCGTAAGCTCACCACGTGGCTTCGGCCTTCAGACCGTTCGGTCTCTCTACCATATTACATCCTAGATCCTTCGGAGTCTCGAAGTCCCGGACTTTCGGAGTCCCATTCATTTCACCGTCCACGTTGGCTAGACAGACACAAACTAGGAACTGACATGTAGGAGGGGTAAGAGTGACACGTGTTACGTTCCAATGGGCCTATAGGATACATGATACACACGAATCTGAGTGACATGTGGCATGTCAAGCTGGGGTCCACGTCACCCTGGGTGATGTCACTGCACCATGTCACCTCGGACAGACACACTTCGAACATTCCTCAAATATCATGGTCAAGATCTGATCATGTAGGTTTATAGATCTACAACTCTTGTTACCTCGGGGATTCAGCCTTTGGGAGTGTTGCTATGAAAACTCCTCTTATCTTTCGAAGTTCCCAATATTCGAACTAAAGGGGCTAGCGCCACGTGTCCCTGGTATATCGACGATTGGGAAAGAACCCGAAGGATCCCTCAATCTATGGTTCTGGGTTCTTCGGGGCTCTGACCTTCAGGGCTTTCAATCTCGATTTAGTTGGTCAGATAGGTTCACCTAACCACCTGGGGAACCACCTAACGTCGGTCAACCTTACGGGTAACCGTAACGCTCGGTCATCTTCGACCGGTTTATGACTATGAGGGCCAACAATACTTCGAAGTCCCTGACTTGCGAAGCTCCGAAGTTAGAAGGAACTTAGCTCCCTTAGGCTTAGCCTAAGCTTCCTCGGTATTGGTCATATGGGTCCTCTCGAATGGATCTCGTCCTCTCATCTCCCAAACGAAGAGATTTCCCTTTTCAAGGCCTGAACCTCGCTATCCTTCCTGAGCTTTATCATGAAATGGTTAAGGACTTGGGCCTGAAATCTAGGTCGCATGACAAGTAGTCTGAAAGAAGTACCCTATTTAGATGGACAGGTTTAGGTCGACACGATATCTCCTATCTCGATTGTATTACAAGCTTATGTCCCAGGAAGCCTCAAGAGCTAAGATGAGGCATACAGACTATCCGTCAGAAGCATAAGTTCAGCAAGAGATGAATTCATACACATATCATGATCATTCCACACATAAACCATTTATAGATACACATGTATACATAAACCCATGCATTCATCCATTATTCCACTTCAATACATAAAGTAGGAAAATACTCATCAGAACGAGATAACATGAAGCGACTGTTGAAAGGGGTGCCCGTTTCCACCCAACCATAGGCTCAGTCACTCCTAATGGATTTACCACCAGCGACCCCCGAACAAAACCACGATGCTCTGCGATAACATCATTTCTTCCGGCTCAGCGACAATAGGGACGGAGGTTACTCTCCTCCTCCTGCAGGATCCTGGGGACGAGTTACACCATACAAAGCAAGGAGGACCAACCTCGTTTATCAGCTTGTATCATAACCCCGCTAGCCATTTCCCTACAACCAGAACGTTCATTCCTCAGTTCTTCCTTGAACCTGAAAGCTTATCTTCTCGTCTCTGCACTCTTCGCAGGTCTCCCTCTTCTCACCACACCTTCCTTTCTTACCTTCCTTAGCAAGATTATGTGTGGCTCGAATTCTCAGTCTGTGATCAGGTCTGAAAGCCTTATAGATGGGTTCTCTGTCCCATCCCCTCATTAACTCTTAAGGAGGTCTTCCCACCTACCAGCCTGACTGTTATTCATTCCTGGGTCAGTGGATTGTTCTGGTCTTGAGAAATTAAATCCAGTAAGGTACTGGTTTGGTGGAAGTTAACGCAACCATTCATGGTCCCCTTCACCATCTATTTCATAGCATTCGTGGTGTCTCTTAGTACACCCCCCTTCCAACAGTCATGCAACACTTATCCATTTTTCTAGTAAATAACATAATTTACATTCATTGACCTTTTATGCAAAGATCCATCAAATCAAACATTCACACATATTGAGTTTTTCATAGTCTCTTAACCAATATAGTTATATTTACAAACTGAGAGAAACATGGTGTTACATTAGTTTTCTTTCCTGACCTTCCAAAACCCCAAATAAGTCTTTGTGTACCAAAGAATTTTGTTGTCATGAATTTTAGTAAAATCCAGTATCATCAAGTTGTTCCACAAAGCTATGAGAGTATGCAACAATGACTCTGCCCTGTTTTTACCTTCAAAATCTTGGAAGAATATCTACTTTACTGCTCTTAACTCGATCATATTATTTTGATCTATCCCCAACAAAAAAAATTGACAAGCTATGAATCCAATGGAAAGCCTGTCATCCTACATCCACTACCTGACCTTCAAGCCACACTTTGGCTCTGGTATCTTGTCCACCGAGAAATTGACCCGCTGAAATAACATGAAGAAAAATGGATAAACAACTTAGAAATCAACAATAAAAACTAACTCGCTCAAATTTATCGAAATACCAATTGCTGAATTCAAGAGACTCTACAAGATATGGTTAAGATAAGGAAAAACAAATTACATGATATATGTTTTCTCTATTTGTATTTTCCCTTCAAACAGGATGAAAATTCCTGAACAAGGAATAAGAGTCTGCAATGATTTATGTAAAGATTCGTCTAAAAAAATAGTTTTCTCTATTTGTATTTTCCCTTGAAACTGGATGAAAATTCCTGAACAAGGAATAATAGTCTGCAATGATTTATGTAAAGATTCGTCTCAAAAAATTGTGTTACAAACAGTATACCGGTGAACGAGAAAACACCTTCCGCATGCCTAAAATAGAGAATGCATTGAAGTATTAGGACTGGTTTAGCGTAAGAATTGAAAATGTCTATAAGAGTAAATTTAAATCCCTGTACAGAGTCTAAAATTTCTGGACGAGCAACAAAATTTCCGTACTTGCAAAACATCAAATTGGGGTGAGAGAGGCTCGAACTCTCGACCTCAGGATTACTCAGTGCAAGCTATGAGACCTACGCGCTAACCAACTGCGCCACCACCCCATTGATGAAAACAGGAATTTCTATAACGTAACATAGCTTTTGATTTAGAATCCATGCGAATATATGATGATATGTGTTTATAGTTTCCTTTGTGGACGAGAACATAGACGAGTATGAACTGAGTAAGATTGACAAGAAACTGAGTAAGATTGCTGTAATTCTAAACTAAATTCAGCAGAATATGCCTTCACATGTAAAACTTAATTTCATTTCACACCACCAACAGCATCGGGAGCCGAGTAAAGGATAACAACGAGCTTAGAAATGCACACTCTCTAGCCCTAATTAGACATTTCGGTCCCATAACCTGAATTCAGCAGACTCTACGGGATAAGATAAGCTTAAAATGGAAAATAAATAGTATCCATAACAACAACAACAAAAAAAAAAGGGGGATGCCCCATCAATAATGATAATTTTCATAAATTTTAGGAATAGGTTATTGCAAGTACACAATTTGGGTCATCTTCTTTGAGATGACCCCGTCCATGCATCATTTTTCTTTTCAAGTGGTTTGGTCACTTAAAAAAAGCCCACTCTATGCATTATCATGTCATCCTTGCAACCAACTTTACCTTTACTCGCTTTGGACATGCACTTGCTTTTTCAATGGCGTGTTGTGATAATTAAAGCCTTGAAAAGATATATAAGAAGACGCCAAAGATTAAAACTTCAAATGCTTAGGCGAGACACAACTCATTCCCCACCCTTGTATTCCTAGTGGGGATGAAAATGGTTGAATTGAAAGAGCATATCTCGACTAATCCTAAATGTACACAGAAAATATGACCCTCACAACAATCTTGCCAAAACTAAGTAAATGGAATCTACAATGCTTTTCATTCTTAAATTCCATTGTGTTCTTAGTCTTTGAGGGGTGGAAGATATTTTTCATTATCAATACATGTCAAATCAAAATAAAATCCATCGTCCAACTCACTTATCCTTGAGAAAAGTAACTTTCTTGGAGTCTAAGTCAATTATCCTTCCTAGGCAACTCAAGCTCTGAGATTACCATAAAATGTGTTTGAGAGTTTTATAGAAACCATGAAATGCATAGACAAGTTTTGTCATTCCTGCATGACACATCTGTTTACTAGTGACCAAACCATCATGTACCAAAGACCATACCCAAATGGCCCTTCTAGGATTCACCAATGACTTCAATATCTGCAAAAAGAACCATGTAGAGAGATTTGTTTGTAGCCTCAATCTTATTAAGCCTCAAGTTTTATTGTACTAGTAGAGCTAGGCTAAGCCATTTATAACCATCTAAAGGTTGTATTTGGCAAAGGAATTTCAAAATCCCAATATCCCCATTGAATATCTAACAAGGTAACATTGAACTTAAACAATAAAAAATCATGGATTAGAGTTTGATTAATATAAAATGAAAATTTATTAGAAATACTTAAATGGAATGTTTTCTTTAAATAGGTCCATGAAAACCAATTCTCTGCTCTCAAGAAATAAGATATCTTGAAGGGTTCTAGTTCTTTTACGAAAAAAACACATAACCAAGAACCAAGGGTTCTTAGCAATAGGTTTTCCTACAACAAGAATGATAGGTCACCACCAAAAGCAATGATCATTGATAGAAAGGTCATTCTGGAATGAAAAAGGATTATTAAAAATTGTTAGACATAAATGACAACTTTGCACCACCTAGGAAGAAGTTAATGCCAAGGGTACAATGGATGATAGTAATTGTTCTACATAATACATCTCCATGTGGAATAATGACATCATTATTTTATATGGAATGTTGACATTATTCCACATGGTAACAAGTGCATGGTGTCACATGCTATCATTTGTGGTATGGATGTTGTGACCCCCCTCACAAGTCAGGTCGAGTTGGTAAGTCTTCCTAATGATATTTATCTTCAACCTTCTTGATATGCTTTTGTTTCAACCAAAGAAGTGGTTTAACAACTTACTAGGCCTTCTAAATACTTTAAAGCATTAAATAATCCATCAATATTCATGAAAGTGGGGATAATGAAGAGGGAATGAAAAATAAGGCTTCATCACCCTTTCTTCTTGTACAGAGCCATTGATGATATGTTGTTGTAAAGAAATAGTTTCCAAGCTTTGTTTCCTTCCAAGGATCTAATGATCCATTTAACACACAAGGAAATGCCTTATTTCTATTTGATACCAACTTACTGACCTATATCTTTTAGGGCTTCCAAAGGATTGCTAAACCCCTTAAAAACCACAAGAGTGAACTCATAGTTCTTCCAAAGAGAATTTGGAATTCACTTTTATGTCTCCTCATTGCATTTTGTCTCTTGTAAAATGACTAATATCGAGTTTTTCTAATTGGATTTTAGGTTTAAAACACCTTTTTTTTCCTTATACATTTATACTCTTAATGTTCCATGATAGTAGGTTCATATTAAACATTCTTGATGATAGGGAGAAAATACTTTAAGATGGGGGTCTATTGGCCCAAGTTAATAATTTTCTCTCCCACCTCATGTAGTTTTTCATTATCTTTCTTGATCCAGGTGGACATCGGTGGCCACCCACCTCTTCCACCGACTCAACACAATTCTCCATCTTGGTAGTTTTTTATCTATAGTTTTTCAATTCCTAAACTTTTGGGGTCATTTTGAGGCCTTAAATGATGTTTTTTGGCCTTTCGGGAGCCAAGGGTGCTCATGCACTACCTTGGTCATGCCAAAAATTGTACTTCTCAATTAGATATTTCCAGTGAGCTATTGTGTGCCCCATACAAAGCCTGTATGAAAAATTTGTTCCCCCGAGAAGCTAGTGTATCAACTAAGCACCTAGGGGCTCACAAACTTTTGGTGCTTAGCCTCCTAGGGATAGGGTTTTGGACTATTAGGGTTCTTTCTTTATGTTAAAAGGCCATTCTTTTAGCCTCTTGTGATATATTTTTGTGAATGAGCATAGACAACATGTCTCTCTCTCTCTCTTCAGAGATAAGCTACCACCATTCTAGCTAGTTTGTGTTCTACAAAGTTTTGATATTTTATTCATTAATAAAAGTTGGTTTTCATTGTATTACTATGCTTTTTGCTATATTCCTATGCATGTTTCATTTTTTCCATATACAATCTGGAGTAGTGGTATCAGAGCAATATGTTCCCTCTTATTTATTAGTGCATGTCCCTGACGAGGTCAAGGTATAGAGAGTTGGGTCTCGATCTAGTTTCACTTGGGGATGACCACTCTCATCAGCCCAAGAAGCCTCCCATGGTGAAAGAAAAGTGAGATGACGGAGCAAGAGTTTCTTTCGATATCTTGATCGATGAAGCCCTCATGCAACAAAGGAACTAGTTAATGGAAAATTGTGTCCAAATCCTCGATGATTGCCAATGGAAAGTGAGGCACCCTTAACAAGTATTCATTTCGGAGGTGTGACACCCTTCAAGGTACAATTTAAATTTGATATCCACTTATTTGAAGGTCAAATAGATGAAGATTTTTTGGAAAAATGGTTAAATATACTAGAGGGTTATTAATCTATTCAAAAAATTTCTGGCAGCAAAAATATCACCTTTGCACTCCTTAAATACCTTCCCCATGTCAAATATTGGTGGGATGGTTACTGGAAGAGACATAACGATGATGAGTCTATGGCATTTGGTACAAGAACCACTTCGGTGACCTTTATCAATTTCTTCAAGGATGAATTCTACCCTATTGGAAATTATGATGACCAATACACAAGATGGAAAACTCTGCATCAAGATAGAGACCAAATGGTACCAAGGTACACCAATATATTCCATACCTTGTGCTCAATGTTGGGCATCATAGACTTCGAGCAACACCTAGTTTTGAAGTATTGCAGTGGCCTACATAGGTACATCCAAACAAAGATACATATTTCTTGGAAATCTCTTCACTAGGAGTTGCTTACACAGTTGTCGAATCTGATGCACCCACACACACACACATGAAAAGAACATAACACATACCCAAAATTCTCCCACTTGTTGTTTTCTTTGCATACAAGGTTTCACAAGATTACATAGTCAACAATCTAGGGCAACAATGCCCATTGTTCCTCTATACTAGGAGAACTTCTCTATGTTCACAAACTTTGTGAATGAATCTGCAACATTCTTCAAAGTGTCAACCTTTTCCAACAACAACTTATTTTCTTCAACCATGTCTCTCACAAAGTGATACTGAATATAAATATGCTTTGTCTTCAAATGATAAGTAGGGTTCTTTGCCAAGAATATTGCACTCTGACTACCACAATCTAATCTCACTATCTGTTTTACCAACCTAATACCTGAACAAAATCTTTGTAACCATATTTCTTCCTTTCTTGCATGAGTGGTTTCTATGTATTCTTCTTCTGTAGTTGAGAGTGACACTATAGCTTGTCTTTTTCTCATCCAACTGATTGCTCCTCCAAATAGGTTAAACACATACCCACCTGTAGATCTTCTGCAATCCATATCTCCAGCCCAGACAACATAAACAAACCCATGTATGTCCAATACTATGTCCAATCGAGGTCTTCCTTGGTAGAACAATCCATAACTGGTAGTGCCACGCAAATACTTGGAGACCCTCTTTATTGTTGTCGAATGCTCCTTCCCCGGTTTTGACATATATTTGCTCAAAACTCCCACTGCATGTGCAATGTCCAGTCTAATACAAACCATTTCATACATCAAACTACCAAGTTCACTTGGCATACAAAACATGGGACATGTCCTCTTCTTCTTCATGTGTCTTGGGACACTGATCTGCAGATAAATTTACACCTATAGGAATATGAACCTTGACCGGTTTACTTCCATGCATATTAAACCTATGTAATATCGTCTCAACATATTTTCTCTGATTCAACTAGAGTTTCATGTTTGTACTATATCTTTTAATCTCCATTCCCATAATGAAGTTAGCAACACTGAGATCCTTCATGTCAAATTTGGAGGATAGTTGCGATTTCACCTCCTTTATAACATCCATGCTATTTCCTACCGACAACATGTCATCAACATACAACACTACATAAATGAAGTAATTACCAACCTGCTTGAAACATACACAATGATCAACCCTGCTTCTCACAAATCCTAATCCAAGGATGTATGTGTCAGACTTTTGGTACCACATCCTAGGTGATTGTTTCAGACCATATAGTGACTTCTTTAGCCTACAAACCAACTCTTTCTTTCCCTTCACTACAAAGAATTATGGATCCTTCATGTAGATTTTTTCTTCCATATCCCCATGTAGGAATGTTATATTCACATCAATCTGTTCCACTTCAAGATCAAAAGAAACACCAATAGATAAAATAAATCTAATATAAGTTAACTTGGCAACATGAGAAAAAATCTCACCAAAGTCAATTCCCTCTACCTGGGAATAACCTTTTTCTACTAACCGAGCTTTGTATTTCTCCACTTTTCCTTCTACATTAAACTTCTTCTTAAACAATCATTTTCTACCAACATATTTTCTTCTAGCTAGAAACTCAACTAGATCCCATGCCTCATTCTTATTCAAGGCATCCATTTATTTAACCATGGCCTTCTTCCAGAGTTTACTATCCTCTGAATTCACTTTTTCCCTGACAATTCTAGGATCATCATCAGTAATGGATAAATCAAAATTAGAATGAAAATCAAGTGGAATATACCTTTCTGGTTACCTTCTTTCCCTTAATGATCTCCTCAATATTGGGGTATGAGGCTCTTCTTCTTTTGTTTCATCTTCTTCAGTTGATTCAGATTTTACATCATCCAACTCAAACTCTATTTTATCAGGTTCTTCTTTCCTTGGTAGGAATTCTTGTTTGGGAACATCTTTCACCAACCTTTCACACCATCTTTATAACGAATAAAGATACACTTTTCAACTTTATTATCCAGATTAATCCTATTTTCCTTTTAAACATGTACATAAGAATCACAACTAAACACTCTGATATGTTCAATACATGGTTTCTTACCAGCCCATATGTCATGTGGAGTTTTATCATCCAACGATGATGACAATTTTTGATTGACCAGGTAACATGTTGTACCCACTACCTCTGCCCATAATTCTTTTCCTAACTTGGCACCACTAAGCATGCTCTTTGATTTTTACATTAGTTCCATGTTCATCCTTTCTGCAACTCCATTTTGTTGAGGTGTGTATGGAGTAGTATTCTTCCTTGCTATACCAAACTTCTTACAAAATTATTTGAATTCATTTCCGCGGAATTCTCCACCATTATCTATCCTCAATACCTTTATTTTCTTCTTTGTCTGATTTTCTACCAGAGCCTTAAACTCTTTAAGTTTATCAAATACCTCAGATTTCTTTCTAAGAAAATAAATACATGTGTTCCTTGAGAAGTCATCTATGAATGAAACATAATACATAGATTTACCTAGTGATGGAATAGGCATAGGTCCAAAAACATCATTGTGTATTAACTCTAAGATCCCCTTTTCTCTTGTAGAACTAGATGGGAATATTACTCGATTTTGTTTACCATATATGAAATGTTCATAGAAATCAAAATCTAGAGTGCAATTAGACATACCTTCAACCATACATTTATGGTGTAGTGTTCAAAGGCCCTTTTCTCCAATATGCCCCAGTATTTGATGCCACAACATGGTCTTCTTTCGAGTGACAATATTGGTCTCGTCTTCTTTATTTCTCTGCTTAGGGACAAAACAATTGTACACCCATTAGTATAAGTTCTTCCCAACAACTTATATAGAGTTCCACAATGAACTCCCCTCATCAACGCCATTGCTCCTTGTACCATCTTGTAAGTGACCTTTCCCAATATAGTATCCACTCCTACATCATCCAACTTGCTTACGGATACTAGGCTCCTAGTTAGTTTTGGAATGTGGAGAACCCTAGGGAGAGTTATAATCCTTCCATGTTATAGCAACAAATTAACCCTTCCACGTCCCATGATTTTGGTTGTCCATTCATATCCTAGGAATACATCACCACCATCGTATTTTTCATATTCACAGAACCACTCCTTGTGAGGAGTCATATAATATGACGCAATTGAGTCGATCAAACATACACCACAATGTGCATGTGTACCTGTAGATTCTAGGTAAACATCACCTCCTTCTTTAGTCGAGGTTTTTTCCTCTATGGAAGAGGTATTATCAGATCCCTTTGGTTCATCAACCTTCTTAGACTTGCGATCTTTCTTATAATGCCCTGTTTTACCACACTTCCAACATTTCCTCAAATATTTTCTTGTAGACTTAGATATACCTGTAGATTTAGATCTCCCCCCCCCGAGGACTTACCAAGATTCCTGTCTTGGGTACAACCTATTACAAATAAAGCATATGTGCTCTAACTATACATGATTTTCTGCCTCATTTCTTTAGATAACAAGGATGAAACTACATCCTCATACTTCAATGTATATTGAGTGGTACTACCAATTACTACAACCAGATTATCCCAAGAGTCTGGAAAAGAAAATAACAAAGTAATACACTTATCTTCTTCTGCAATCATAATGTTAATAGAGACAAGTTGACTTATCAGAGTATTAAAGGCATCTAGATATTTTGTCATATAATCTCCATCTTCCATCCTAAGATGATACAACTTATTTTGAAGAAAAAACTTGTTTACCAGGGACTTTGATTGATACAAATTCCCTAACTTATCCCATAGTTCCTTGGTTGTAGATTCTCTTGAGACATTCAACAACACTAAGTCTACCAGACAGAGTCAAATAATACTCCTTTCTCTTCTATCCAACTTCTCCCAATTTTCCTTCGACATACTAGTAGGTTGTGTACTAGTAGTTTATGTACTAGTAGGTTGTGTACCAATAGACTTTGTGCCAATAGAATACGTACCAGTAGGTTGTGTACTAGGATCCACAACGATCCATTGTTCTTTGTCAATAAGAAGGTCCTCCATCTTGAGATTCCATAGCTCAAAGTTTTTACTATTGAACTTATCTGTCTTGATTTTAGAAGATCTCGCCATTCCTTTTTCTACACTCGAATCACCACTGCAAAAGTTCCCTTTGAACCCAGGTTTATCATAGACCCAAGATAAACTTGATCTATCAAGATCAAACCAAGCCCTCAACAACAAAGGTGTCCCCCTGAAGCCAAAAACGAGCTCTGATACCACATGTAAGTTTTAAACATGTGAAGTAAAGAAATGCATACATATTCTTAAGAAAAACATAAATTAATCAATGGCACATAGTACACATAGATTTACACTAAAAACCCTTAACCGAGAGAAAACCAACCTTCCTTGGTGTCGCACCTTTCAACTATTCATTGTATTAATCTCACCATTCACCATAAAATATATACAATATTTTAGGTATTTCATAGCTACCAAAACCCTAATCCCTTAATCTGGGATTAATTTAGAAAACCACTAAAAATAACAAAATCCGCTAAAATAGAAAAAAATGCCCAAAAAACAAATTGGGGGTGCTTCCCAGAGTTGAACGTTGCACGTAACCAGGGAAGGGAACCTTCCTTCCCCACCCTATGAAATCACCTGACGCACATGTTAGACGCAGTTGTTGAATATGTTGCGCCCACACACACACATGCAAATAATATAACACATATCCAACAATATCCTCACTAGGAGTCGCTTATCGATATGCTGTGAAAATCAAGCTAAAATTTAAGCAATGAAATAAGTGGGATTTTAGGTATACAAATGCACCACAAAAAATAAGGGTAAAGGTGTCCCTAACCCACCGAACTAGGGACAAACAAAGGAGGGACAACCTCAAGACAACCAGTCCAATACAAATGAAAAAAAGGGTAACAAGAAGTCAAAGAAGGACACAAGAATGTGGTGTGAGTTCCACAAATAGTCCCTGGCACAAGACTAATGAATGTCGCTTAGAAAACCCATTGTTGGTTGATCTTAAAGAAAAGAGTCAGACCTTGACTTGGAATCTGATTGGATCGGGATAAGGGAAATAAGATCATAAATTTATAACCCAATTCTACCATTGCAATAAAAAATATCCAACTCGATGATTCAGAGGATCTTGAGGAGGGGGAGCCCCTTTTCCACTCACATATGGGGGTGAAGAGGACCCCACTAAATTTCATTATTGACAATGGAGAAAGGAAGGACCTAATATCAACTGAGGTCATCAAGAGATTAAAGTTGTCAAAAATGCCACACCATCAACCATCAACCATTGGTTGGTTGAGACAGTGACAAGACCTTCACATCAGCCAACAATGCTACCCATCCTATGGAATCAATCCCCTCAAAGATGATGTTTTGTGTAATGTTTCCCCACTCTAATTTTATGATGTTCTTTTAGGAAAAACTTATATGTGGAAATTTCATGTTGTTTATGAGTATTTCCCCCATAGTTTCATTGCTACTTTGGTCGGTCATCCCTACAAGGCACCAAAGGTAGTCCCAACTACTGCAGTTTTATTGATCTCGACAAAGCAATGCTACAAGGTAATCTCTCAGACTACAAAGATTGTCCTCTTTATGGTTAAGTTAAAAGGTGAAGAAAATCTCATTGCAACCAACATAAATTTAACATAGGGTCTATATACATAGTAGAAGTAGGTGGATATTGTTGTAGAGGATTATAGATATGTCTTTGCTTCACCCACATGGGTACCTCTACACTGCCAAATCAAACACCCCATTGATTTGATATATGGTGCTCCCTTACCCAATGTTCCAATATAGATATTCTCCCTTCTAGATAATTGATTTGGATTGGATCATTATATTGTTTTTAATATATATTGATCCTTTCAAAGTGGAAAAAATTAGTGGAATCAACTTGCAGGGCCATTTTAGTGGTAGGTCCCAGTTTGAAAAATTAGGGTCTAGAACCTTCCGAGACCCTTTTGAGGCATCAAATGGATTTTTTGGGGGTTACAACTTTTCCAATACATCTTGGACCCCATGAATCTATTGTACACATTGAGACCTTTCCAACGGTGCAAAAATCACATCAATTGGATCTTGCATGCAAAAGTTATGCCTCCCAAAAGTTGACCTAACGTGTTGACCACCATGGTACGAGAGGATGTCATGTGAGACCTCGTTACTCATGCATATGGGAAGCTAGCCACGTATGAAATTTCAATAAGATTCTAGAAGGTCAAAAACTCTATCACAATTGAGGGTTGAGGAAGTCAAAACCTACCCCTAAATGGCTCTCGGGCTATGTTAAATATTGGGCCACTAGGAGGACAGGGGGTTCTGTTGGTGGAGGAAGTCACTCCTGGATTGCAGCAGGAGCAGAGCCCGACTCCCATCAGTTTATGTTACGATTTTTTTATAAAAAGGGGTGATGGAATGGAAGTTAACTCAAAACAATGTTGCTCTAACTCCAAAACTAGGCCAGGCGTGCATGGGCAAGTGAGGTCTTAGATAAACTTCAGAAAGTGAGTTGTAGTAAGGGTGAGTAGGGGGAAGACCTATATAAGAGAACTACAAAAGTCTGTCATAAACATCAGGTTTCTAACAGACTGTAGGAGAAAACATCTAAACATAAGATCTTCTTACATTCAAATGCAGAAAACCGGAGAATACAACAATGCAACAATAAATCCTTTATCATAACATAATTGCAATAATTCATGTGAATCAGTCAATCATGAACTCCCTCAGTATGAGATGAAAACTTGATGGGGTAGGAAAATTGTATATCATTAAACAAGAAATATTACATACAGATGCATAACCAAAGAACTAGAGTGTGTTAAAACTTTACAGTCGGGAGCTTCGCTCTACCATCGATGCCTTTTAAAAATATCAAAACTAAGTATATATACTCAAAACACTTGCCCAATAGAGGCCTAATAGACTTTCAGGATGAGGAGTCTCTTCAATCAAATCCAGCTTGCACTTCTCTGTCATACGCCACCTTAATTCTGCATGGCTCGCACCAGAGGGTAGCTGAGCCCCTAAATGATGAATTAGCGTGCGCAGGCTTCCCTGGCGAGTCGAGGACTCATCATGGCTTCCATTCAAAGAACCGGTACAGAGGACCATTTCAGGTAGACTTTTAGCTGGAGCATCCATACCTTGCAATTAATGCGTGAGGTGAGGTTTCAACTACCCTCTCTCTTCTTCATTCGTTTCAGGCAGGTATCGGGATTTAGATCACATCGAACCGGCATCTGGAGAACACAATGCTCCCCTTCTGAAACTCAACTCGGTGCTTTTGACCCCTTCTGAACAGCCCTTTCTATGACCTCAAGTGACCACGGTTCGTGACCGTATGCCTATCTTCCTGAGTGCTTTCGGCGTTTCGGGGTTCGTGGATAGGAAGGAGTAGGTCTTTCGTTTTCAAAGTCACGATAGGCGAAATGTCGGGAGGGCCTAACGAATGCCACGTGTCCCTTCGAAACAAATGGCTAAGATCACTCTCGATGCCTTGGGACTCATCTTTCCAAATGATAAACATTAGCGCCCCTCCTTCAGGCCTACTCCTTTACGACCAGGCGCTAAAACCATTGGCCTGATTCTGGGTGCTTTCGGTGCTTCAGGATTCGAGGCTTTGAGATGTGAAATGATGGGGAGCGCTTACCTCTCGAACTCCCGAATGCCAACATGGCACAGATGTGTGTCGCATGTCCTTAAGATGAATGGTTGTGGTAGCATTCTCTATTTAAAGGGGCTGCCTTCATTCCCAGGCTCCCTTGACGTGACCTGGCGCTAGGACCGTGGGCTCGGCTCCAAAGGTGCCCTCGGCATTTCGCCGATCAACAATTTTAGTTGTAATGAATGGGAGGTCCCTTGTCTCCCGAAACACCGATTCCCACAACGTTGACTGGCTGCCACCTGTCTTAACTGGATCGGACGACCCAGATCTGTCTTGAACTATGGGTGCTACCTTTTGTGCTAAATCCCGGGCATCTTAGCAGCCCCGAAATCCCGATGATCGTCGATCAGCTTTATCGGTGGATCTCTGGAGCTGACAACAAAACTTCGCCCAATTGCTTGACTTGTGACCCGAAAAGAGATTCTCTTGCTCTACGCCTGGGCGCTTCTCGTGCAACCTGTAGACCTGGGTACTTTCGTGCCCAAGACAAAAATTGTCACTAACATTAGGCTCCATGGGGGATATAGTCATCCCTGTGATTCTCTAAGAACTCATTCTGCAGCTTCAGTGCCTTGCTATTGGGCTATGGAGTCATTTACTAAGCCGAAAATATGCAAAAAATAAAAATCTCAGAGAACCAAAGGACAATATTTACAAACAAAGGAGCCATCTAAGGCTCAAACAAAACATTTCTTTAGAAAATGCCCATTTATTGGGCTGTTGAAAACTTCTTCACCCTCCAAATCTTGCAACCTATACGTGTTGTTTGAGGAAACCTTAGAGATTTTGAAGGGGCCGATCCAGAGGGCGTCAAACTTGTTTTGTTTTCCCTTATCCTATCTAGGTGCATCCCACTTAAGTACCAAATCCCCGATCTCGAACTCTTTCTTCCTGACCTTCTGGTCAAAATCCTGTTTGACCTTTTGCTGATGACTATGAGCTGCGTCCCTCACCTACTCCCTGATCTGTTGTACTTCCATTATCTGATGAATCCTTCTGATCATATGATCCGGCTCTCCTTCATAATATTGAAAGAACTTCGCCACAGGTAAGGCGAGATGAGTGGGAAAAACCACCTCTGCTCCGTAGACCAGCTGAAAAGGTGAGGTGCCCAGGGATTTCTTCATTGTCACTCAATCAACCCATAGAGAAAATTTCAACTTTGAATCCCAGGCCCTTTCATTGTCCTCCAATAGTCTTTTGATGATCCTTATTAGGTTTTGTTGGAGGACTCTGCTAAACCATTGCCCTAGGGATAGTAGGGGGTGGAGTGAATTAGAAATATCTGGAACTGCTCACATAACTCAATTAGAGGCTCAGACTTGAAAGAAGCAGCATTATCAGTGACGATCCTACTGGGACAGCCAAATCTGGCTATGATGTCCTCCAGAAAGCTGATAATTACTTTGTGTGATGCACTTCTGGTGGGGGTAGCTTCTATCCACTTGGTGAAATAATCTGTTCCAGTCATGATCCATCTGTGTTGGCCACTTGAGGGAGGATGGATTTCCCCGATGAAGTCTAGCCCCCACTGCTAAAAAGGTGTTGAAGCTACTACAGGCTTCAGTGGTAGTGGTCTAAGTTGTTGCTTGCCTGAGAACTTTTGACACTTGATGCAGGCCCTGATTTCTCTCTTGACATCAACGAATAAAGTGGGCCAGTAATACCCAGCCCTGAGGATTTTGTGAGCTGTGGTCTTCCAGAAATGATGCCCCCCACAAAGGCCTCTATGGAAATCAAGCATAACTTTCTGGGCTTCTGGTGGGTTCAAACATCTCAACAACATTCCCAGAGGGTCTCTCCAGTACAAGACTTGCCCAATGAGGCAATATCTGACTACCTTGAGCTTTAAAGCTCTCGCCTTACTTTTACCCATTCCATCTGGGGGCTTCAACTCCTTTAGAAAGTACAAAATATCATGATACCAGGCACATTCTTCCAATGATAAGCCATCTTGAGAGCGTTGGCTGGGCAATTCAGCTTGCTGAGTTCCCGAGCAAGCATTGATGAAACTAACCCCCAAGGCTTCGCAATTGGATTCAGCCAGTAGCTTAGCTAAACCTTGCCCCTTAACCAACTTGGTAGGCTTTATCTCCAAGTCAAACTCTAGGATTCTAGTGATCCATCGACCTCTTCTCCCATCTATATCGGGCTGTACAAGGATGTCCTTCATAGAAGCCGAAGGAACGTATGCGGTTACCTTTGAATGCAAGACATAGACTCTGAAAGCTTTGAAATCTTTCACTAAAGCATAGGCCTATTTCTCCATGATTTCATACCTAATCTCAGCATCTCTTAATGCCTTGTTGAAGAAGGCAATGGGCTTCTCACGCCCTTCCTCATTTTTCTACAATAACACCATTGCTACCGTATCGAAAGAAGAAAAAGAAAAAACTAGGAAGGGTTTGGAATAATCAGGACTAATCAGCACAGGTGCCTTAGTTAATGCCCTTTTTATTTGGAAAAAAGATTCCCTGGGTTCAACGGTCCATCTCACTTCGCTTCCCTTTCTAAGCATGGCTGTGATGTGTTTCACCAGTTCAACAAAGTTTGAGATGAATCTCCTCAGAAAGTTGATCTTTCCTAAAAAGGCCTGGGCTTCCTTTTTAGACCTAGGGAGTGATAGGGTTTGAATTGCCTCCACTCTGCTGGGATCAATTCTTACTCCTTCCGCTGATACTATATGGCCTAATAGCTTTCCCTCCGTCATAGAAAACAAGGATTTCTTAGGATTTAGGGAAAGACCAAACCTCCAACACTTCGAGAAAACTTTCCTTAAGTGATAGAAATGCTCTTTATCAGACCCGGAGAAGACTGTGATGTCATCTAGGTAGATCACTACAAACTGGTCTCTCTCCCCAATGAAGGCTATATCCATGGCTCACTGAAACGTTGCTCCTGCATTCATTTGTCCAAATGGCATTTTGGCATACATGAATGTGCCCCAAGGGGTGGTGAAGTATGTCTTTTCCTTGTCCTCAAGCATGATCGATATCTGATTATAGACAGAAAACCCATCGATCATGGATATCCTGGATGCACCAGTTACCCTCTGCAGTATGTGTTCCATCTTAGGTAGGGGGTAATTGTCTTTCTTTGAGCTCCTGTTCAGGTTCCTGAAATCAACACAGAGTCTGATTTCTCCACTTTTCTTCCTTACTGGGACCAAATTGGCCACCCATTCGGAATATCTCAAGGGGACGATGATTTGGGCATCTAGCAATTTCTTCACTTCTTTCTCCATGATAGGTAGCAACATGGGATTTATCTGTCTTAGCTTCTGCCTAAATGGACTAGCCTCTTCCTTCAGTGGGATCTTGTGCTCAATGACAGATGTGTCATAAGTCTTGAGGTCTTCGTGGGTCCATGCAAACACATCAGCGAATTCCTTTAGTAATTCAGTATATTTCGTCCTCTATTCATTGGTCAGGTTGCTTGATAATTTGACAAACCTAGGCTCCTCCTGTGTGCCAATGTTCCATTCGGTTGTATCAACATCTTCATTCGAAACCTGACCCTTTACTACCATATCATTCCCATCAAAGAGTCATTCTAAGGGGGCTAGTCCCCTCAGAATTTGATTGCTGGGCAGCTGAATAATCCGGTGATTAGCAATTTTGTTTAAAAACACCTCAGGGTGAGGGTCACCTTCCAGGTCAGGATCCTGATCAATGTGCAATGCAAAAAATTCATCAACTGATTGGAGAAATTTTTCGATTTCTAGATCATCTTCAAATACCTTCCAATGCTTGACATTGTCCGGTACAGAAGGCCTATATTTTATTTCAACATCATTTTTGACCATAGGCGATAGAGGAACTTTGAGAAAACTAGTTGAGACAGCTAAAGAATCAGCTGAAGTATTTCCCCCCCTTGGAATGAAAGAAATGTTAAAAGCCAAGAAGAAATTATCAATCAGGTCCCATACTTCATTTCTATAATTTCTGAGCCAAGGATTATTAGCACGATAAGCACTTCTGACTTGCTAGATAATCAACTCAGCATCTTCAAATATTGCTATCTCTTTAATTCCCATTTCCTTTGCAGCCCTCATACCTAGAACAAAGGCTTAAAACTCTACCACATTGTTGGTGGTTTAAAATTCCAGCTTGTATGACAGGGATATGGCCTCTTGACAAGGTGATATGAAGACCACTCCAGCACCAGTGCCTTCACTAGAAGAAGCTTCGTCAAAAAACATATTCCAAACATAGGCGGTTGGAGGGGGAATCAGATAATCAAGACTGGGTTGCTTTCTGACTTGGAAAGGGTCTTCAGGAGCATCGGTGAGCTGCAATAAACTAGACCCCAAATCAGTGTCAAGTGCAAAGATGGGGTGATTGGTGGGGTTTTCTTCGTCACTAACAATGTAGGCCAACTGAGCTTCTCTATATAACCTCCTTCGCTCCCCTCTGAAGATTGGAATGGTGGCATACGTGAGGTCCATATGTAATGTTCCTCCAAGCTTTTTTATCCAATATCTAGACAACAACATGCCAAATTTGAGGGGGACGTCAGCTACCACAATATCCATGACCACACTCTTCATGGGCAGCTGAAACAAAGAAACCACCAGGTCTTTGATGACTCCTAGACACTGCACTCTCCTTGAATCGAAAGAGTACAAATCATGATAAGTTTTTGTCACCTCCAGTCCCAATTCTTCCATTACTATTTTGGGCATAAGGTTATGGGAATCCACTAAATCCATGAGGCAGTTATGCAACACTTTATTATGTATGTTCATGGATGTGTAGAAAGGAGGGGATGAATCATCTCTATATTCTACCATGGGCCCTAGGACAACTGCTGGATTTTCATCTTGGAGGTTTATTGAGTCAGTGGAAGTCTGGGGGGGCTCAGATTGTAGCAGTTTGGAGAGGGACTTTTTGAAATCTTCGTTTTTAACTAGTTCAGATAGGGGTACAGGAATTCTAATATTCTGAATCTCATGCTCAAAATTGAAGGAGGGAATAGGCTTAAGAGCTTCCCTTACCTCAGTGATAAGTTCTTTGGCTGTTGGTGAAGCATTTTGAGTTTTCTTTTCTTTGGTAGTGCTTGCTGGAGCTTTAGTAGGCCTTTCTGCTATGGGGGGCTAATCCTGGTTATCAAAATTCCCTTCTTTCCTTTTTGACCTGAGATTATATCTGTTAGGAGTGTCGTTGGATTTTCCCCCTCTACTCAACTCATTGATTTGAGTGTTGATAAGGGATTCTTCATATGCAGATTGAGTCAAATGAGGAAATGGGGAAGTGTCCTCAATGCAATGGATCTCAGGATCGAGTTCATCCACCTCCTCCCCTTCCTCATCAGAGACTAGGTTGTTTTGGAGATGGGTATGAATCCTCTGATCATCTCTATCTCGGCTCCTTTGTTCCCTAGGAAAATATTGTGGCACATTGTTATTAGGCTTCCTGAAACCTCTACTATCTGTATTTTGGGGATTTTTGTAGATGGGCTTCCCTTCTAATTCCCACCTTTCCATCCAGGCAGAAAGTGATTTTAGCATTCTAGCTGTCTCATCTGTCTGAAGGGACAGGGGAGAGGAACTAGATGGGTAAGCTTCAGGCCTCTGCCTAGATATGTTTCTACCATCAGTGTTCTTGAGTTGATCAACAACCAATATGTTAGATTCTACCTCCACAGCTGCATCCTGCATGTGGGCCAGAGTAGCGGCTCTTCTTTCCCTCAACAGGAGGAAGAAATCGGGATCAAAGGCATTAGCGTAAGTGATCTTTGCAGAGGCTTCGAAGCGTTTTATCTCAACAGGGATTTTATTGCACATTCTATTGAATCTCTTGGAGAAGTCGGAGACAGACTCCCCTTCTTTTCTCTTCAAAGACCCAAACTCTGTCATGTAATACATGAAGTCTTTTTTATCTCCCCACTATGTTAAAAAGGAACTATCCAACACTTCGATCCCATCAATAGATCCAGGAGGCAGAGCCTTGAACCATTTTCTAGCCTCACCTTTAAGGCTATGGACAAAAATCCTCATCCATACATCTGCATGCATGATAACATTATCATCTATAAAACTGTAAAAGGATTCTAGGTGTTCTTCTGCAGTTATGTCCCCCTCGCCTGTAAACTTGGGCAACTGTTTGAGGTAACCATCTGCTGGGAGAGCATTAAGAGGCTGAGGTAACACGAGGGGAGCATACCTAGCGGCTATAATGGCCTCCATTCTAGTCATAGGGGGATTTTCCCCTGCCATAGGGATATTTTGTGGAGGAGGACTCAGAGGAGAAGGATATCATAAAGAGGATCCCGGGGATGAGTTTCTAAGGGGAATGGGAAACAATAGGGGATTTAGAGAGAAGGCTAGTGAGCTTAAGCCGACAGATGATTCTCTTTGTGCAGAAGAGGCAAGAGTAACAAGAGGAGGAGAAGTAAGTCTAGGAGTGGGGAAATATTTGGTGGTCCTGGGTCTACGCCAAGGTATAGCTTCAGGGGAGAGGGGAGTGAAAAGGATTTATCCCTCATATCCCATACCATAGGGGAAACCTCAACAAGAACACTCCCAAAATTCAAGAAATGGGAAACTTCAGAAAGCAGTCTGCTAAGAAACTGAGGAGGAGAGAATGGAGTTCCTACAGAAGGAGATGGAGGGTTACCTGGTTTGACGGTGACACATTCTCCTTCAGAGGCCTTTCCTTTGTCGAGAACCACCTCCAGATCAATTTCAAGCATAGCTAGAGGCAGTTGTGGATGGGACCACGTGTGCCTACCTCTGAAAGCCACAATTGATACGACAGGTTCACCATAGTGGAGTCGTCACAATGGAATCGCCAGGTGCACAGTAGCAATCTTCGAAGCCTCTGATTCTTTATGCAGCCTCAGAATCAGAGGCTCGATGTCGTTCAATCTCGGGGAAAATTCTCAACTTCGTCCCTAGCAACAACGCCAGAAATGTTGACAACGGAAGTCACTCCTAGATTGCAGTAAGAGCAGAGCCCGACGCCCATCAATTTATGTCATGATTTGTTTATAAAAGGGGGTGATCGAATGGAAGTTAACTCAAAACAATGTTGCTCTAACTTTGAAACTAGGACAGGCGTGCATGGGCAACTGAGGTCTTAGATAAACTTCAGATAGTGAGTTGTAGTAAGGATGAGTAGGGGGAAGACCTGTATAAGAGAACTGCAAAGGTCTATCGTAAACATCAGGTTTCTAACAGACTATAGGAGAAAACATCTAAACGTAAGATCTTCTTACATTCAAATGCAGAAAACCGGAGAATACAAAAATGCAACAATAAATCCTTTATCATAACATAATTGCAATAATTCATGTGAATCAGTCAATCATGAACTTCCTCAGTATGAGATGAAAATTTGATGGGCTAGGAAAATTGTCTGTCATTAAACAAGAAATCTTACATACAGATGCATAACCAGAGAACTAGAGTGTCTGTTAAAACTTTACAGTCGGGATCTTGGCTCTACCATCGATGCCTTTTAAAAATATCAAAACTAAGTATATATACTCAAAAAACTTGCCCAACAGAGGCCTACTAGACTTTCGGGATGAGGAGTCTCTTCAATCAAATCCGGCCTGCACTTCTCTGTCATACGCCACCTTAATTCTGCATGGCTTGCGCCAGAGGGTAGATGAGTCCCTAAATGTTGAATTAGCATGTGCAGTCTTCCCTGGCGAGTCGAGGACTCGGCATGGCTTCCAATGAAAGAACCGGTACAGAGGACCATTTCAGGTAGACTTTCAGTTGGAGCATCCATACCTTGCAATTAATGCGTGAGGCGAGGTTTCAACTACCCTCTCTCTTCGTCATTCGTTTTAGGCAGGTATCGGGATTTAGATCACATCGAACCGACATCTGGAGAACACAATGCCCCCCTTCTAAAACTCAACTCGGTTCTTTTGACCCCTTTTGAACAACCCTTTCTACGCCCTCAAGTGACCACGGGCCGTGACCCTATGCCTATCTTCCTGAGTGCTTTCGATGTTTCGGGGTTCGTGGATAGGAAGGAGTAGGTCTTTCCTTTTCAAAGTCGCAATAGGTGAAATGCCGGGAGGGTCTAACGAATGCCATGCGTCCCTTCGAAACGAATGGCTAAGATCGCTCTCGATACCTTGGGACCCATCTTGCCAAATGATAAACATTAGTACCCCTCCTTCAGGCCTAGTCCTTTACAACCAGGTGCTAAAACCATGGGCCTGATTCTGGGCGCTTTCGACGCTTCGGGATTTGAGGCTTCGAGATGTGAAATGACGGGGAGCGCTTACCTCTCGAACTCTTGAATGTCGACATGGCACAGATGTGCACCGCGTGTCCTTAAGATGAATGGTCAAGGTATAATTCACTATTTAAAGGGGCTTCCTTCATTCCTAGGTTCACTTGACGTGACCTGGCGCTAGGACCATGGGCTCGGCTCCAAAGCTGCCCTCGACATTTCTCCAATCAACAATTTCAGTTGCAATGAATGGGAGGTCCCTTGTCTCCCAAAACAACGATTCCCGCAATGCTGACTGGCTGCCACCTATCTTAACTGTATCGAACGACCCAGATCTGTATTGAACTATGGGTGCTACCTTTTGTGATAAATCTCAGGCAGCTTGGCAGCCCTGAAATCCCAATGACCGTCAATCGGCTTTATCGGTGGATCTCAGCTACTGACAACAAAACTTCACCCACTCTCTTGACTTGTGACCTGAAAAGAGATTCTCCCACTCTACGCTTGGGCTCTTCCCGTGCAACCTGCAGACCTGGGTACTTTCGTGCCCAAGACAAAAATTGTCGCTAATAGGTTCCATTCTATGTTATTAGATTTTGTTCCATAGCAGAGAAAAACATATGGGAGTGGGAAATTATATAGAATACTATAGGGGGTTAATATTTTATAGAAACCTAAGAGGCCACAGGTCTTAGGTAACTTCATAGAAAGTGATTTCTCCTTTGTAATTGCATTATTTCAAAACCAAAGAAAAGAGAGCAAAGAAGCCTCACCTTCTAGCTGGTTTTTATCCCGTAAGGGTTTCCCAGAAAAAATATTTGTGTTATATTGTGGATGGTGTGATATTTTATTTTATTGTTCTCTATTTTCTATATTTTATCTATTTCATGCATAAGAAGAAAATCAGTAACTAAATATTCTGGAATTTAAAGGAATTTAACATTCTTAGTGTAGATTTCAGTGTTATTTATCATATCTATTGCCATGAACTTTTCTAGTGGAATATCCAAGGTAGTTTACAAATCATATTCATATCATATAAGGTTTTTCTTGCGTATTTGTGGGAAGTTGTAGGATCCAAGAATCAACTTAAAGAGAAGTTGCAGAAACCTTAGCCATGGTCGACAAGTATGTTCATAATAACCCTCGAGATCCGACAGAAGAGACATTTGAGTGGTTGGAAGCATAAGTTTCCAACATCAGATGCAATATGAACCTCCTCATGGCAACTCTATCAAGAAATCTCATACTGTTTAGAGATTATGTAATCTCTAACTCAAAGATTGGATTGGAGGGGAAATTGGGAGATCTATAAGACTCAATAAAGGAGTCATGGAAAGAATCCAAGAAAGAACAACCAAGTTCGATTATTGTTAACCCTTCACTGTCCCTATTCAATATGGAAGTGAACGTGGACATACATCCATATCAAGGTAAGATTGATGCATTAAAACTAAATCATTGGTTGCAACAACTAGATGTTTATTTTAGTGTTAACCATATAAAAGAAGGGAATAAGATTTTATTTGCTAGATTGAAGTTAGAGGGCCATGTTACACATTATTTTGGTCACTCTGGTGATGTCTCTATAAGTGATGTATTCAGGCTTCCACAAGGACTTTTTGCCTGAGAAAAGTGATTGTTGTTTTCTTGCAAAAAACACATTTTTAAGATGAGTTCGCAGGCTGCCTATGTTATAGGGTGCGAAAATCCTTCATTCTAGTAGGCAACCCACACTTAGGGTGAGAACTGTTTGTAGTCTTCTCTATAGGTAGGGTGTGAAATTGTTTCAAAGCTTGGAAAAGAAAAGAGGTCACAAAGGTTCTAGAAGGGAATCTTCTAGAAAATGAGTTGGCATTCGTGTGGTTGGCATCCTACTGACTTCTCAGATTTAGTGGGATCATCCTCATCTATTTGACCATCTCTCCTTCTCCTATATATTGAAAGGTTTCTCATGGAAAAGGTTAAGCAAGATTGAATGAAGAATTGGTTAAAGAATTGTGTGGAGAAATCTTCTTGGATATAAGCTTGAAGACTCTATTTGGTCTATCAAGTTGTATTGGATCTTCTTCATGCAAACGTAGAGCAAGTGTGTGTGTTGGAACCAAGGGTCACTGAAAGGAGGCTTGCGACATCAAGGCGATATGGTTGTATCTTCTACTTTCATTTAATATAAGACAACGACATGTCCCTTTCCCATAAAATCACTCTTATTTTATTGCATAACTCCTTGATCATATGCATAGGTTGACATTGAATGTACTTTTCTATCTTCACTTTGGTTGGTTTATGTTGTCTTGGACCTGATTTCACAAGAGAACCGGAGTAAAGAAGGAACAACAGAGACCTAAGGAAGCGATATAAAGGTATTCCACTCATTCCTCCTTAGTAGTAGATTCAATGACTGCAACTTAGAGAAAGAGTCATGTCTTGTCCTGTTTTGTTCTAGATCCAAGTTGATCTAGGGAGATCTGTTAGTGTCCACAACTACCGATTTATCTGATAACAAAATTGGCGACTCCACTGGGGATACAACCCATTTTGGTGGTTTTTACCTGGCCATTTTATCTTGACCTACCATTTTTCATTCCCAATCAATCTCTGAGTCTTGAGGAGATCCTCACAGACTCCCTAGATCCAAAAGTTCCCTCAAAAGTTCTTCCATTTTTCCAAAATTTGCTTGATTACAGACCTTCTCACACTGCACCTCTCTGTTGTCTGCGAGAATCACTGAAGTTTGTACCCTAGTGTTCAGTTCAGTGCAAAATTCTCGCAACCTACCTGTGTCTAGCCTGCGAGAATCCTTAATTTTTGCATGGTACCCCACTGTCAGACTCCGAACTCACTTATAAAAATTTTGGATTAAGTCTTTTGTGTCCTCAGATGCCTAGATTGGTTAGTGTGTCTGGAAAGAAATTCTCTGGCCAGTGATTGAATGTTTCTTGAATTCAAATCTCGTGAATGATTAGTTTTCAGAAATCAAAATCTCTTCTTGATCATTTTTTCTCAATTTTTACCTCTTGACCTTTTCTTGACAAGGGTATAATCTCTGATTCTCAAATCTGGGTGCTTGTTTGGTTAGGACCCTTTGATTGGATTAAAAGTTGAGATTAATTTTCCTTTTCAATTGCTTATTACTTGGAAAATTGTTACCCATGTGCTTTTGAAGAGACTGGTCTTGTCAGTTTGTTATTTTTATCTTCATTGAAAGATCGATTTGGGTGTTTGTTGTGTATTTCTTTTTCATTGGTTGCTTACTTTTTCTTAGTTCCATCC
>ML778516.1:342029-465003 GCA_009831015.1 Picea engelmannii
TACTTGGAAAATTGTTACCCATGTGCTTTTGAAGAGACTGGTCTTGTCAGTTTGTTATTTTTATCTTCATTGAAAGATCGATTTGGGTGTTTGTTGTGTATTTCTTTTTCATTGGTTGCTTACTTTTTCTTAGTTCCATCCCTATTGTCTATTTTCTAATAAAAAATTAAAGACATTTTCTTTTCTAAAAGCACCCTTGTATTAAAAAAATATGGGTATTCAAGTATTGAAAGAGAATGAATAGGGAATTTGCATTGTTCATGATTGTTTGATATTACATTTCAGAGAAGATCATACATCGTAGTTCACATTGTTCCAGAAAAATCCTCTTTCCCTCCTGTAAATAAGATTCATCGAACAAATTTGTATCATTCTTCCTTATTTACGTATTGTTGGGTCAGAGTCTCACACAACATCAGTTTCATTTCCGACTCCTTTTTGCGTAACAACAACCTTTAATAATATTGCACAACTTTAAAATTCAACTGGTAACTTTTTCTAGGGCTCTTTTACACCAACATTAGCTAGGCTAGAGCTTTGGAATAGGCAGTGAGACACACTCTCCAAAGCACAAAACACACAATAATATATTGTGATAAGGAGTGTCAAATTCCATTTGCAACATTTTGTCCTGGGAAGCCCTTCTCACACAAGGGTCAAACCTGAGGTCGCGTTGAGATTGACAGAGTTTCTCACCCTTCTTTGTTGATATTGGCGTAGAGACTGTATGTATTACGGGGGTCACTTGAAGGTATACACACAATGATGAGTCGAAGCCTCTCAAGCTGATTTTGGGTTAGATACCTTGCCCTTGTGTGTGGATCGTACTGTCGACTTCTCCCCTAGGCATCATTGTTGTTGGTGGTTACCTTAGTAGCCTATCTTCTTAGGGTCTTACACGAGGTGACTATGAAAGGGTAAGTCTTCACGGTACCTGGAATCGACGTTGGCTAGACTCACTCATGATCCTTGGAGGGTATACCCACAATTGTGTTTGGGAGCTTGCACCCGGGTGTAAGTCTATTAAGCAGGTAGTCAATGTAACTTTTCCACCCTGGCCCAACCCCTTCTTGTATCGTCATCATGACGCTGGATTTCATCACCAACTAGTGACTTCGTAATTAGAAGGTCTTGTTTGCTTAGTTTTTCTTCCGACATTTGACTAGCGCGCGTTGTTTATTTACCCAAGTTGGCCATAGAATTTCTTTCGTAAGATTCTAACTCGATCACAATTGACCCTCGACACCGTTCACGTAGAATGTAAGGCCTACCCCCAGAAGATCTGGAAGGTTCTCAACCCTTTCCTACCAACTCACTGGAGGGCTCTCCTTAACAGAGTGAAGTCCAAGATGTTGCCACTCCACAAGTGGAAAGAACTAACTCTTTAGAATGGTTCTGAATTACCAATTCTCGAGAGGACTTCCTACTTCCTCTTGACTCCGAGAGACATATTGTTTGAGTGAATTATTCCAGAGATATAGTTGTTCAGTCTTCTGGATTACCAAATGGACCTTTCACAGAACCCAAGGGTCAAGATCCTTTTTGGACTACTAGCATTTTTATATGGGATCTCTTTGGCTCAGGAGAAGGCATTGATATCACGGTCACACCTGAGCTACCCGAAACATCCGATCCAGATTCAATACCTTTTACTACTACCTATTATTTTCTTGGTACAGACGCTCTGCCAGCTAACCACATCTTGACTATCCCTCTACAAACGGTCCATTACACAATGGCCCCAGATACTATGAGTCCTCAAACTGGGATTACAACAGCTAGCCAACCCCCCATTGGCACACTGCTTTCGCCCAGATTCACCCCAACACTTTCGCCCAAATATCATGCATTGAATGCTTCTATTTACACTCCTACACAAATCTCATTCGGGACTCCTGGCGTTTCTACTCTTTCTGGGCACCATCTCATTCCTAGTTTCATTCTGACACTTCTTAGACCCCCTTTCAGAGGACCTCTTCCACCCTCTATTGGAGGCACTGACCCTAATGGCATCATCCTGTCTTTCACACCTAATTACCAGATTTCTGTAGGTGGACAATTTCACCAAGGAGGCCAAACCCAATCCCCTTTTGTAGGAAAATCCCAATTGGGACGCAACCCCTGATTGGAGGGAAACCCCCACTGACCTCGCCCTATGGAAAAAACATACCTCCATCCTTGGCCCAGTATTGGAATTATCTTATTCAAAATAATCCTCACTCGACTAGGGGGCAACAACCTCAATATAGCTCCTTCATACCCCCTAGTGCAGGCCAACCATATCCAGACACGTCCAATCCTATTTGGGGTTTGAAAACTCAACCCCACTCCCCTGTTCAAGGGTACAACCCTATGAATTACTTTCCTCCACACCAAAAACTAAATATGCCTGGATCTTCGCATTATATGCAAACTGCTTATGGTCCCACTAGTCTACCGACGGGACTCTGTCCCCAAAGTCACTAGTACCCTGATGTGAATAGACAATTACCCTTCCTAGACACCCTATACCTCCCTGATCTATCTAGGATTTTAAATTATCTGATTCGTCACTCTCCTCAATGGCCTGCCATACCAACCAAAATTCCATCCGACATCCCTAAATTTGATGGTAAACCGAGACCCGAACAATCATGTAATGACTTTTCACCTTTGGTGCTCATCCAACTCCTTGGTGGATGACTCTATTCGTTTACTCCTTTTTCAGCGGACCATCACATGTTTCTTCGTAAAGTGGTATATATAATTACCATGAGGCTTCTTCACCAACTTCAACACCCTTGCTATGGCTTTCCTCACCCACTACCAGTTACGGATCTGCTACGAAATGGGAATCGAAATTTTGAGTTCTTTCAAACAAACCAAAGCCACTCGTATCTCTGATCACATTCATGAGTGGCGACAGAGACAATGTATCATCAAACTTGGACTTCCCAATTAGTTGCTGGCAGAGTGGTTCATGAAATCATTTGTAAACGACATAGATTGTGACATCGCCATGGGTGGAGTTTTCATAGAAGAATGGGTAATCAATCGTGCTCAATACCTCGACCTCATTTACTCCCAAAAGGGTACTCTTTACGACTTACTCCCTGACGCACCTCGTCCTTCTACTTCTTCTACTTCAACTACTCCTGCTACTTCTCATGCAACTGACGAAGTGATTGGCAGTTTCCATGCCCAACCTCATTCTTTCCAAACCTCTAGCAACAAGACCAAATCCATTTTGTCTAATGTTCAAAATGCTCTGTCTCCTACCCCTCCCACCAACAAGACTTCTGAGGTAAAATCTTTTCAATCTTCCCCCGCTAGAAAAAATAAATCCAAAAAAGGAAAGGGTAAGAACAAGGAGGATAAAAATAATCCACAAACTGAGAAAACCAAAACAGCACCCGTTGACAATAGGGATAACCGCAAACCCCGATACCCTTGTCTTATCTATGGTGATGATCACTACACTAAGGATTGTCCACGACGAGCCGAGATTACTAAGTTCCTTCAAGGGACCCCAAAAACCCCCACTCTAGCCGTGTTGTCACAACCCTTCCCTTCTCAACAATAGGCCCAGTTGGTCATTCATGACCAACCTTCCCCCTCCAATACATCCTATGTCTTAATGTGTATAGGTGATTCAAAGAAGAATGACATCACACTTACCACTCAAGCCAAATATTATTCTTCCTCCAAAGAGAAGGTTGATGCAATACCTCCTTCATTGGTCCAACCATCTCCCACGATTCCACCTACCAACGGTCCTCTTCATCTCGAACGACCGAGCCTAGATACAGTCCTTCACCCTCCTCCAAAGGGTGTTGTTCAAAAATCGACTTTCAATCCTCATGCACGTGTTGCCCATAACTACAGTATTGTCAAAGATCTGTCCCAAGCACCGCCTGCGATGTCAGCCCTCAAAGTCCTTCAGAGTTGTCCTATACAATGGAAGGCACTGCTAAAATCTATTGGTGGAATTGACCCTACAGATACAAATTTAATAATTTTTGACTTGGAAGATCACATTCCAAGGTTACCCCCTCAACTCGCATTCCAAATACAATTTATTGTCTCCGACAAAAAAATTTGTAGAACAATTATTGATGAGGGTGCCTCAACGTGTGTCATGTCTATTACCTGCTAGAAATCCATCAACTCTCCTCCTTTGACTGAATCCCACAACATGCTCAAAGCCTTCAATGGCTCTGGTTTTAAGCCTTACGGTGTCCTCCCTTCGTTTTCTATTACATTAGAAGGAATAATTGTCAACGTTGAAGTGGAGGTCTTTGACGCTCCTCTCAATTACAACCTTCTACTTGGCCACAGCTGGATCGATTCCATGCGTGCAGTTGTGTCCACTCTTTTCCATGTCATACGTTTCCCACGTCAAGGAAAAGGAGTTACCATATACCAATTGGCCTTCTTTCACTCTGATGCACGTACCAACAACGTACCTTTTATTGCAAACCCCCCCTGGATATGAGGATGTCATTGTGGGTCTTCTTAAAGATTCCTCTTTGATGGGTACTTTCCCAATTCCACTACCCGATGTTCCACATCCCTTTGTCACCTTGATCAACATGATCTCCACCTTTGTTCTCAAAACCCCTGCGTCTTACGACCCATGGATGGTACCCAGCCCCAGCGATCATCTTCATTATGGGGATGAAATGCATTTGAGTCAGGTCAAATCCACTTATCAAGCCATTCAATCGGAAACCTCTTCTACCCCCTCTCTTGGTGCTTTATCTCTGGATCCATTCCACGTCATTTTTCCTACAAACGAGATGATTATTTATATTATGGCTGTAGAAGATACCCCTTGGGACGATGGACATCATCATTCCATCCTCTTCCTGGAAGAACGGACCATCGAGGGTTACCAATGACTCTTGACCCCTTCAACCGTTGTCATCATTTATACCATTCCCGAGTCTACACACGATATGTTCTATGAAGGGAACTTAAGTAATATCTCACCCACCATCCCCCTCGACATATCCATAAAACCTGGAGTTGTTGAAAATGTGCATATCAAAGCTTCATGTTCCCATGATGAAGTCATCACCTACAAGTCTCTTTTCCAATAATTTCATGACGTCTTCGCATGGAGCTATGAAGAGATTCCAGGGATTGACCCCGACATTATGGTACATGAGATTAATATATACTTGGGTGCTAAACCAGTCCGACAATGACTTTTTCCAGTCCACCCACGTAAAGCAGCCACTATCAAGCTTGAAGTTGAGAAACTTCTCAAAGATGGATTTATTTACCCTGTGGCTCTAACTGACTGGGTTTCCAATCTTGTTCCGATTGACAAGAAACAAGGCACAATTTGCGTGTGCGTTTATTATAGGGACATTAACAAAGCTTGTCCTAAAGACAAATTTCCTACCCCCTTCATCGACCAAATTGTCAACGATTGTGTTGGAAGTGAAATATTCTCTCTGATGGATGGTTTCTTTGGATATAATCAAATCAATATCGTACCCGCGGACCAACACAAGACCGCTTTTATTTGTCTTTGGGGCACTTTCGCCTACCAGAAACTTCCATTCGGTTTAAAGAATGTCGGTGCAACTTTTCAATGTGCTATGTCTTATGCCTTTCATGATATAAAGCACATTGTGTAGCCATATCTCAATGACTTACCCGCTCATTCCATGCACCATGTAGATCATCCACTACACCTCCACACCATTTTCCTTCAATGTCGGTTTTACCATATACGCTTGAATCTCCACAAATGTGTTTTTTGCGTAGAAATCGACCGACTTATGGGATTTATTGTTTCATGTCAAGGGATCCAGGTGGATCCTTTGAAGGCCGAGGCGATTCTCAATCATCCTCCTCCTTCCTCACTTTTCCAGTTATAAAGTTTTCAAGGGAACGAAAACTTTCTCCTTCATTTCATCCCAAACTATGCTGAGCTGACTCTTGGATTTACATGACTGCTCAAGAAAGGTTCTGAGTTCGTATGGGATACCAATGCCAACAAATCTTTTGAAGTTTTGAAACTGTCTTTGACACGTACCCCACTACTCTTCCCACCTGATTACAGTCGAGATTATTTCCTTTACCTCGCATCCTCAGACTATACCATCACTATGGTACTCATCTAGGAGGATGATTCTCATGACGAACATGTCATCTATTACTTGAGTCAAAGTCTCATGACTATCGAAACCAAGTATTTACTTGTTGAAAAAATGGCCTTACCAGCCGTCCAAGCTGTTCAACGTTTTCAATACTATATCCTTTCTCACAAGACTATGGTAATTTCTAACTGCAACCCTATGTAGCACATTCTTACAGGCCAATTGCTAGGGGGAAAATACTCCAAATGGATCATAATATTCTAGGAGTTTGACTTAGAATTCAAATGCACTAAGTCCAAGAAATCCTTGGTGTTTGCCGAGTTGATATGTGACATTCCCTGCTCTGAGATGGAAAATGTAGCAGATGATTCATTACCAGATGAATCCCTTTTCCTGATCAGTTCCTATGACCTTTGGTATGGAGATATCATCATATATCTCTAGACCTAGACTTTCCTTCCCAATTTGTCTATCACTGATCATCATCGAATATGATACCAAGCCTGTCAATATAATATCCTCGGTGATACTCTTTATCGTCATGGGATTGACTCCATTTTTTGATGTTGCCTCACATTTGACAAAGTCGAGAAAGCCCTAAATGACTGTCATTCTGGAGCCTGTGGTGGTCACATGTTTGGGTATGCTACTTCCCAAAATATCTTATGAGTGGGGTATTTTTGGCTTCCTTTATTCAACAATTGTATAATTTTTGTCCAAAAATGCCACGCTTGCCAAACCTACAACAATAAAATATGATCACACCCTACTCCTCTACACCCTGTGGTCTCCGTTGATCCTTTTGTGAAATGGGGTATTGATTTCATGACATGTCACCCTCACTCGGCCAGGGGGCATGGATACATTATTGTAGCCATAGATTATTTTACGAAATGGGCTGAGGCAATGCCAACATTCAATAATACTAGAAGAACTGCAGTATTATTTATATTCAATCACATCATTACTTGGTTTGGTGTTCCTCAAGCTATCATTACTGACCACAATAGCCACTTTAGAAACTTCATGATGTCTGAACTCACTGAAAAGTTGGGTCTTCACCATGAAAAATAAACACCCTATTACCCACAAGCCAATGACCAAGTTGAAGCAATAAACAAAATCCTCACTACCATGCTTCGACGAATGATAGGGATTCACAAAATGAGTTTGCACACGATGTTGTTTTCAGCAGTGTGGGATTACTGGACATCCATTAAGTCTGCTATCGGGTTTACACCATTCTAGTTACTCTATGGTATATAATCCATCTTGCCGATTGAATGTGAGATACCCTCCCTAAAAATAGTCGTCGAACTTCTCCCAAACACTTCTGCCAATGAAGAACGTCTATTGTATCTCATGCAATTAGACGAAACCCATCACGACGCCACCCTAGTTATAGAAGCCCAGAAGAAACGTGTCAAATCCCAATACGACAAACATGTCAAGCCATGCGTTTTCGTAGAAGGTGATATGGTTCTCCTTTACGAACAAGATCAGGATATGCTAGGAGCTATAGATTATTTTACGAAATGGGCCGAGGCGATGCCAACATTCGACAATACTGAAAGGACTACAACATTATTTATATTCAATCACATCATTGCTCGGTTTGGTGTTCCTCAAGCTATCGTTACTGACCATGGTAGCCACTTTAGAAACTTCATGATGTCCTAACTCACTGAAAAGTTGGGTCTTCTCCATGAAAACTCAACACCCTATTACCCACAAGCCAACGACCAAGTTGAAGAAATAAACAAAATCCTCACTACCATGCTTCGATGAATGATAGGTATTCAAAAAATGAGTTGGCATACGATGTTGTTTTCAGCATTGTGGGCTTATCAGACATCAATTAAGTGTGCTACTGGGTTTACACCATTCTAGTTAGTCTATGGTCTAGAAGCCATCTTGTCGATTGAATGTGAGATACAACCTAAAACTAGTCGTTGAACTTCTCCCAAACACTTTTGCCAAAGAAGAATGTCTATTGTATCTCATGCAATTAGACAAAACCCGTCGCGACGCCACCCTAGTTATAGAAGCCCAAAAGAAATGCATCAAAGCCCAATATGACAAACATGTTAAGCCATGTGTTTTCTCTGAAGGTGATCTGGTTCTCCTTTACGAACAAGATCAGGATATGCTAGGAGCTGTAAAGTTTGAAGCTATGTGGAAAGGTCCTTATATCGTCAGGCGAGTTTTGGAGAAAGGAGCTTACAAGTTGGTGGACTATGACAATATCCCTTTGAGTGAACCCAGAAATGGGTTGTACTTAAAGAAGTACTATACTTAATATCACTTGCGCATGAGTGCTTATATTTTATTGTATCATACTTTTTGTTACTTTAGTATGCTTTTTTTTTATTTGGTCTCTGCCCTCGACCAGTTATCTTGCATTGTGCTTGGTTTCCAGAGGTCAGAGTCTTCACCACCCCACATTAGCTTCATTGATGGCGCTAGCCGTAGTACTCAGAACCTCGCTTCTGCTGCATGGGCAATTTATGCCCCTACAAACGAACTTATTAGTCTACGAGGTGTGTGCCTCGGTCGTGTGACCAACAATATTGCAGAATATAGCGTCTTCATTGAATTGTTCATTGATGCTATTTCGCTTGATATCCACCACCTGGTTATATGAATCAATTCGCAACTAGTAGTACTACAATTAAGTAAAGTCTATGCTATCCAAAGTCCTACTTTATTACGGGTATATTTATGAATTCGCCTCTTGGAACGTTATTTTAATTATATCGAATATCAACAAATTCCTAGATGTCTAAATACATTGACTGATGCATTAGCTAACTATGTGTTAGACAAACATTTGGGAAATTTATAAACCAATCACACATTACATGTATAACACAACACAAAATAAGCCAATAGAAGCCATATATATGTATATAACGATCAAAAGTTCTTACAATTTTTTTTTGTCCAAGGATCAAAATCTCAAAATATGAAGCCCATAGCTTCTACAAAATAGCATCACAGATGACGCTCATGATAACACACAACTTCTCGGGCTACCCTATGGAGCATTCGACTGAGAGACTCGGACACGCCCACAGTATGGTACTGGTAACGTCTCGGGATCTCCCCAATAGAAATATCCGAGACATCTGCGGTCAACCCCTCTAAGTTCTATTCCACTGCTTCATAGTCTTCGGCATCCCATCTTGCCACTGGAGCTGCTTCTCCTCGCCTTTGAATGGGAGACATTCTTGGAGGTCAATATGGCCCCACATCTGTGTCATCAAAAATAAATTTTTGGATTCGTTCTTGGATAAACATAAAAACATTTCATATGATGAAATTTGCAAAAAATTTAAAAAGAACAAAATGTGTACTTCTTACCTAAGTCACCCCACTGAGCATCCTCAGGTAGGGCCAAATTCGGATCCCCTCGAAAATCCAAACCAGCATATGCATAGTCATCGATCATCAACACCTGGGGCCTCAAACAGTCAAAAAATGAATCATTATACTTGATTATAGGCCCTGCTACATGTCAAGCCATGAGGTTACACCACCTCAGCATCCTCAGATCATGTGGGGCTGGTAAACCCCAATCAACCTGTAGTCGCAATAGTGGGACCCTCTAGAGAAAGAATGACACCAAAAGTGACTTGTACCCAAAGTGCTTCAAGTCACCCTTTCTACACTTCGTCAACTGTCTCTTCATACTGCCGAGAACTTCATCCGACCAGTTGAAAACCTGAGGCTCTGTGCACTCTATGGCATATTGGAAATAACTTTGGAGAGCCATGTGCAGAGCCATGCTCCTAGCCATGCGTGCAATAGTAAACAAGATGGTCCGTAGGGTAAAATATTGGAACCCCCAAATGACAAACTTACCCTTGCTTCTCTCTACCTCGGGAACACAATATTGGCAACAATACTCGCTCATAGGGAGTCCGCCACCTCTACCTCCTATCAAAGTAGCATGGTATCCATGCCATGACAACCCCATTAAAAAATAGATATCCTCGATATCTAGTGTCAGCGTATGGACTCCCACGTGAAATAACTGTTGATCCATGTCCCACATGTGGACCAAGTATTCCAACAACCTGAGGCTCTCATGCCCGGGATCCTGAAAAATTTCAAGAGCCCACAATCCCGGAGGGTAGCGAATGTACCCAGGTCATTCTCGACAATGGAATCATCCTCCTCATCTTCTCTTTCTCTCCATTCCAACATCGTGATGGTCAAACACTTGCAAAAGAGCCATGAGAGGGAAGTCAACAACTTGTTTTAAACTCTTGCATAATTTTTATTGAGCAAATCCTCACTTTAAAATCCATTTTTCGGCCCCCACAGGTGGACCTTTTTCAGAGTGCGAGATTCTCATAGGTTCCCTGAAGGCCACCTGTGAGAATATTAGATTCTCGTAGGTCCCGCATGGCCCACCTGCGAGAATGCTTGGGCGCATGTTCTGACCCTAAAATGGACTCAAAACCCAAAAAAATCCCAATAAAAACCTAAAATAAACCATGGAAAAGTTAGAGAATCAAGAGATTACCTCGTTGGCTGAAACCGTTCGCCGAATGATCGCTTGTGCCTCCCACAATCGAGCAAAGAAATTTGGGGGAAAATGAGGTATGTTGGACAAGTTTTTGGGCAAAGTAACAATGAAATGGTAAAAAGTCCTTTTCACCCATATTTATTCACTTTTTACTATTTTTTATTGAATGTTTATATTATTTTTATTTCTTTGTTTATAAAACCTAATACCCTAATAGCCTTGTGAGTGTGGTTTTTCGTAGATATAGCAACTACGAAGTCCGAACAAGGGGGTACGGGTGTTTTTTCTTTTTGTCGCACGTACGACTACTTTTTTAGGGTTTTTTAGAAAAACCTCGAGCTCAGTCTTTGTTCGTTCTAGCGCTAAAAAATATATGAGAACGTAATCGGGTATACTTTTCTCGTCTTTTCGTACTTGTCATGGTAACATGAAAATGATGAATGTAAAGGAGTATCCTTTAAGCTTTTTTCACGCTCCATAAAAACGAAAAGATTGTTGAGCGATCTTGTTCTTTTCACGCTCGTTAAAATATTTGAAGAAAACGTTCGACGGGTGATAGTTTATCACTTTTTGGGTCTCTTCGAACTCTTTTATGAAAAAGGAACTGGGAGAGTTCTCTTCAAGTGTTTTTTAGACTCTCAAAACATTAAAAATCCCCAAGTTTTCTATCCTTGGACTCGTTAAACAAACATCGAAAGACCCGCAATGGTATCGAACCACTATTTCCTAGGGTTCGTTAAATATACTTCGAGGGACTCATCTGAAGGATGAGCTTACATCAACAAGCATATGTTATCCTCCTCAAGCTTGTGTAAAAATAAAGAGGTACTCGCCAGAAATGGTGGGGGATTTTTTTTTAAAGGGATGTGTTTTCGTATTCATATTAATGGCAGTAAGCATTGCTCTTGAACATGACACCCCATATTCGTCATTTGAATCCAGGTTGGGAAATACATTTGTCTCTCGTTCGACTTGTTACAAGGTCATATCTTGGGTCGTCTTTGAGTCAGTGCTACCAAGTCCTTGGTCATGTCGTTCATATGTTCAAGAGAAGTTCACACAAGCCCTCTATTGAGTCGTCCATCTGCAGTTGTCCATTCTTACTATGTCAGCCTTCCCTATGTCCATTTCAACCTGTATTCATACTTTGTTTCACCATCAAAATCTGTTACTTATTTCGTGTCATTGATGGGGGATACATCAATACCCTCCTGTGACGAGTCTTGTTCCGTTGACTCCAACTCAATATCCAGAAATGAGACTTAGAAATCATTTAGTACCTTGGAACCTGCATGCCTTAATGACAGGTCTCTTCACTTTCAACAAGGGTTTCACATCATTGATCCCTGATCGAGAGATTCTACCGAGTGATCGACTTTAGCTCATTCATTCACATTTGTTTGGATTGTACTTCGATACCTTGGGAGTCATTGACATCAATGGTGATTTCCCTTGCACTTGTTAATGGCTTTCATTAATGACTGGTAATCAAGTGGTTTCTACCATGTTCAACTTCAACACATGTAATCGCATGGCTAGATTCATACTTTCAGGTGATGGGATTGAAGACCCTGGGTCTCATCTTTTTGATCCATTTTGCAATGGAGTATGTATGACTTGTATCATCACATAGATCCACTTTGTATGTCACATGGCTATGTCATTATTCAAGTCCTCTCACATAGATCCATAGTGTATTCCTAGTGGCTATGTAGCATTTTGACGACATGGATCCACGGTGTATGATTGGTGGCCATGACCTACGTTTATGATTCCATCATTTTTTATCTGAGCATGGGAATTCCTACCTCAGAACTGGTATTATATTCTGTAGATGCTTGGTTGTTTACATGTTTCTGATTAGGTGCGCTCCTTGTTTCTAACACACACATGCATTTTACAAAGTATTTCAGTTGCCACAAGTTCCATCCTCATACTTTGGGGGGCATTCTGTTACACATTATTTTGGTCACTCTGGTGATGTCTCTACAAGTGATGTATTAAGTCTCCCATAAGGACTTTTTGCTTGAGAAAAGTGATTGTTGTCTTCTTCCAAAAAACACATTTTTAAGATGAGTTCGCAGGCTGCCTATGTTATATGGTGTGAAAATCCTTCATTCTCGCAAGAAACCCACAATTAGGGTGCAAATTGTTCGCATTTTTCTCTATAGGTAGGGTGCGAACCTGTTTCAAAGCTTGGGAAAGAGAAGAGGTCATGAAGGTTCTAGAAGGGAAACTTCTAGAAAATGAGTTGGCATTCACATGGTTGGCATCCTACTGACTTCTCAGATTTAGTGGGATCATCCTCATACATTTAACCATCTCTCCTTCTCCTATATATTGAAAGTTTTCTCATGGAAAAGGTTAAGGAAGATTGAATGAAGAATTGGTGAAAGAATTGTGTGGAGAAATCTACTTGGATAGAAGCTTGAAGACTCTATTTGGTCTTTCAAGTTGTACTAGATCTTCTTCATGCAAACATAGAGCAAGTGTGTGTGTTGGAACCAAGGGTCACTGAAAGGAATCTTACAACATCAAGGAGATCTGGTTGTATCTTCTACTTTCATTTAATATAATACAGCGACATGTCCCTTTCCCATAAAATCACTCTTATTTTATTACATAATTCCTTGATCATATGCATAGGTTGACATTGAATGTACTTTACTATCTTCACTTTGGATGGTTTGTGTTGTCTTGGACCTGATTTCACAAGAGCACCAGAGCGAAGCAGGAACAACAGAGACCTAAGGAAGCAATATAAAGGTATGCCACTCATTCTTCCTTAGTAGTAGATTCAATGAATGCAACTTAGAGAAAGAGTCATGTCCTGTCATGTTTTATTCTAGATCCAGGTGGATCTAGGGAGATCTGTTAGTGTTCACACCTACCGATTTATCCAATAACAGGCCATGCTTTAACTTGGTGGGAAATTCACATAGAAACACTTAGATTGGAGAGTGATTTGCTAGTAACTAGGTGGGAGGACTTCAAAACCCTCATCAAGTCCCAATTCTACCCTATCGGGTATGTAGAGGATGAATGGATCCGATGGCACTACTTCAGTTAGAGGTAGGGGCAGAGTGTATAAGAGTACACCACTGAGTTAAAAAATATGGCCATCATGTTTGGTATATAACCCAATAACCCAAATGTACTCCTTAAGTATCTAGGGGGTTTACATAGTCATCTATGAAAGTGGGTGATTATCTTCAATCCAAGGACATTCAATGAGGCTTGTGTACAAGACCTAGAAAACATAGATGAAAAGAAGGGGAAACCAAGTAGTTCGAAGTAAAAAGAGCACTAGGAAGCTTCCAAGGAAAGTAAGAAGAAGTGAAAAGTGGGAAAAATAAGAAGAAAACAACCACTACACATCATTGAAAAGATCCCAACAACCATTGCAATCAACGCAACATTGATGGCCACATCAAGGAAAAATGATGGAAACTGCATCCAAAGCTAAACCATAAGAACAAAAGAAGAACGAAAAGAAAACGAATATTTTAGCTACAGATTCAAGCAATCAGGTTGAAATTAGTTTGGATGTGGATGAAAATATTATCTGGAAATCTATGCAGGAGAAGGTGTATTTGAGTATCCTTCATCACCAAGAAGAGAAGGAGATGACCAAGATCTTCAACATTAAGATTTAGGTAAAGAAGAACAAGATATATTTTCTATTTGACTATGGTTCATAGGATAATCTCATAGCAGTTGATTTGGTCAACAAGATTGGATTGGAGGTTCACGATCATCCTAGCCCCTATCCGTTGGTTTGGGTACACAAGGGTGCATAGATAAAAGTAATGAAACAATGTAAGATTAAATTTTCTACAAGTGTTGATTTTATTGATGAAGTGGAATTGGACGTAGTACCCTTTGATGCATGTGGAGTAGTGTTTGGAAGCCCTTACATGTATATGAGGGATGAAATATTTATGTGGAGATCCAATCAGTATTGATTGATCAAGGATGGGAAGTCCTACAACATCAACGTGCATAAAGGAAACTCATGTATCTCATTGGTAAGTGCTAACCAATCCAAGAAGTTGATTAGTTCTAGTAAGAAATATGTTATGTTTTTCTTAAGGGAGAATCAATCTAATGATGATTCAATAAGAGTGAAAGCATCTATAGATGGGTGTACTAAATATCATAAACATCAATTTGAGGAGTTTATATAAGAATACAGAGGATATCTCAATAAGCCTAAAGGGATACCACCGAAGAGGGATGTGGAGCATGAAATACAATTATTTCCATACTCCCCATTGTCGAATATTGGGCTGTATAGATAGTCTATTCTAGAAGTGAATGAAGTGAAGAAGCAGTTGAAACAATTGTTGGAGAAGAATGTGATTCAACCAAGTACCTCACCTTCTGGGTCACCCATGATAATTGTTCCAAAGAAGGATGGGACTTGGAGAATTGTATCGATTATAGGGAATTGAAAAAAAAATTACACTGAAGAATTAATACCCTCTTCCAATAATCGATGATTAGTTGGACCAACTACAGCATGTCGAGTACTTCACTAAGTTTGATTTGAAATCAAAATATCACCAGGTACAAGTCAAAGAAGAAAATACTTGGAATACTTCCTTCAAGACAAGGCAAGGAGTGTATGAGTGGTTGGTTATGCCATTAGATTTATGCAATGCACCGACTAAATTTATGAGACTAATGAATGAAGTTTTACACCCTTATCTAGATTCATTTGTTATTGTCTATTTGGATGATATACTGGTTTATAACACTGCCTAGGAGGAGCACATAACACATCTTATGCAAGTGTTAGAGACTCTTAAAAATCACCAGTTGTTGGCCAATCTCAAGAAATGAGATTTTTCTAAGCAATCTTTGGTGTATTTGGGGTATGTGATCAATGGAGGGGAGCTCAAGATATATCCCACAGAGATGGAGGCCATCGTGAAATGGCCAGTTCCTACAAATGTCACTAAAGTTAGGAGTTTTATTGGGGCAACACAATACTTGTTGAAGTGCATAGCTTCATTTTCAGCAGTAGCTGTACCACTCCATGCCATAACAACCAATTGTCAAAGTTTCCAATGGGAGAAGAATCAAGAGAAGACATTTAATGAGTTGAAAAAATGATATGGATTATTTTTGGCACGAAAAGAGAGAGGATATATAAAACAAAAATATACAGAGATATTGCAAGAGAGACAACAATATAACAAATATATATCAAATATATAACAGGAGGCACATATATACAACAATACACAATTTCTATTAATGAGCGAAATGTACAAAACTGTAAAAATATAGAGTGAAAGACTCGCTAGAATGGTGGGAGCTTATCTCTAAGAAGAGATGTGATGGATACTCACATTCAAAATAATATGATTGTTACAATGAGGCTCCAAAGGACTTTTTAACATAAAGAAAATCCAAAACCCTAACCTCGGAAGATGAAAAGACAACAGTTTTGTGGACCCCGTTTTGTGTAGTTTGGTGTATCAACTTCATGGGGGCATAAATTTGGCATATGATCTATGTTTTCATTGCACGATAGGTCGTTGGAAAGGTATCAACGAGGATATTCATTTTTTAGGCTCAATCAGAGCCTTTGTCCTCATTGAGATGCCTGATCGCGAAAAATAATCATTTAGGCCCTCAAAATGGCCCCATAAGTTTAGGCACCAAAAAAATGCTAAAAATAGTAAGCTGCCAACAAACTATTTTGATCCATTTGGAATAGGTGGGTGGCCACCCATATCCACCTAGATCAAAATAAATATCATTCAAGCACCATTTCTCGCGCTACCAAATTTGTAGAATCTCATCGAAGTGGAGACAGATGCAAGTGGGTATGCCATGGGAGAAGTATTTCAAACAGATCCAAAGTATCTTGAAGAGACCATTGTAACTGAGTTAATAAAATAAGTGATCCAAGGGAGGCCTCACTTTGTGTTTACCCCTAGGGGGGTTGGTGTTGTATCTTTGGATAAAATATTTCATCTTAGTTCTTTCTCTTTCCTTAAAATTTAAAACAACAATCACATACATTAGATTTCAATTTGAGAAGTAATACTTTAATTGCTATATAAGATGCAACTGTATTTTCTGCAATTTCAAAGTTGGTAAATAAACCGTCTCCTTAGCTCCTCGCAAGAGGCTGGTCAACGAATACTTAGTAATTAGAAAATATTTCCTTTCAACATTTTTTACTTTCTTGTTTAAAATAAACATTTCCCCTCAAATCCCAATGTTGTTCCCGACCCTTCCATTTGCGAGCTTGTCTCAATATTCTGGGAGTAAGTTTCACACACATTGGGCTGGTCAGTGTGGAGTAGTAACAATAGGAAAATCTCGAAAGAGGATTATCTCTCGGATTTAAGAACCTCCTAGGGGGAGTGTGTGAATTTTCACTGAAACCTCGAGCTTGTTCACCTCAGTATTGGACCTCCTGGACCTCCAGTGGGATTGTTGGTGAAACAATTGGGTTTTAGTAAGTTCTTAGCAAATATTTGACCTAAAGGGATAACCTTTCTAGAGGCCAAATCTGTATTAGCTTTCAAACATTTTATTTTCTTGAAAATGAAATTTATCTCCTTAACCTACTATCAATAAAGAAAAGTTAATAAAATATGCGATCTACAATAGCCCATGATACCTTTAGGGCATTGGTCTCATTTACACTATTTACAAAGCCATTTGCTTCAAGTACTTTACTTTTCAGTTATTTATCTTGAATTATTTACTTTTTCTTGCATCTGTTATCTCAAGTATCCTTTTATACAAGTATCTCTTATGTATCTTGTGGTTGTTGATTGATATGTGATTTTAGAATAAATTTACTTCATATGTTGTCTTTATTCAATAAAATCCTAGAACACTAATTTCTTAGATATATTTTTAAGCCTTAGATTATTTTCTTTAGGGACTACCCCCTTGGCTTCACTAGGAGTTGGCATAGATGGAGGAGTTGAGGACTAGGTGACAACACCTTAACTCTAAATTCCCCCCAATGACACATCGAGTGGATTGAAGATTTATTCCACATTACCGAGGTGTGTATAAAGGGCCAGAGTAAGCTACAACAAACTAGGAATTACAAGTGGATGGGGTTTCCACATCAATTTCATCTAGTCATCAAGTATAAGAAGGGTATCACAAATAAGTTGGAAGACATGCTTTCACGACCACCCACATCCAATACTAAAGATTTGGGAACCTTCATGCACATGGATCCTTTTACCCATGATGCATACAAAGAGGCATACATAGAAGATGAGGACTTCATGGAGGTGCTTCAGTAGATACATAGACAAATTAGTATAGAATAAAGTGATGACAAGGTTGACTAAAATTTTCAAAATTGTTTACTCTACAAGCTTGATAAGATTTTTGTCCATAAATATGAATGGATGCAACTTATCAGAGAGGCTCACACTTCCAAGGTTTCAAGAAATTTTGGTGCTAGGAAGAAAGTTGCCAATTTACATCTTGGTATGTGTACTATCCCATAATGCAAGAATATGTAACACGATATATTAGATGATGTATACTTTGTTCTACCAACAAGCCCAATAACATGAAACAAGGTCTATACCATCCCTTACCTATACCCATTTGACCTTGGGAAAGCATTTTCATGGATTTTATGGGAGGTTTACCAACCATATGGAAGGGACATGACTATTTAGTTGTGGTAGTTGACAAGTTCAACATAATGTGCATTCTCATGCCTTATAAAAAGACCATTAAGGGACAAGAATTAAATGACCTATTCTTTGAATAGGTGTGGGTGCAATTTGGGATACTAAGGAGCATCATATTAGATCGAGATACTAGATTTCTTATTGAATTTTGGACTACATTGTGGGACAAGATGGAAACTAAGTTGAGGAGGTCTACAACATTCCATCCACAGACATATGAGTAGACATAAGTAGTTAGCAAGACTTTAGTGAAACTTTTGAGGGGTCACAATAAAAAACATCTGAATACCTGGGTTGAAACATTTATATATATACAACATTCTTATAATATAGAAGTCCACACTTCTACTGGTAAGTCATATTTTGAAACTTTCTTTGGGTATTTTCCACCTTCACCCTTAGATGTTGTATATGGAAAAAAAGGAGTGATGGAGGACTTCACAAGAGAGGCATTAAAAGAAGAAAAAAATGTTGAGAATATTAGGAAAATCCATTTGCAAGTACAAGAGACATTGAAGAAGTCATAAGAAAATTACAAGGCTAGACATGATCAACACATAACAAAGAGAACATTTAGAGTAGGAGACAATGTATGGTTACAACTGAATAAGGAAGGGCTACGAGGTCCTGGTAAGAAGATCAAGGCTTTGTGGCATGGTCCTTTTCAGGTATTGTAAAAGGTGGGAGATAACGCCTACAAACTCATTCTACACCCATAGATGTGCATTTACTCAGTAGTGAATGTGGATAATCTCAAACACTATGAGTCGTCCATGTTGTATGGGAAGGAGGAGAAAGTCCTACATTCTATAGAGGAATAACACCAAATTCTTAGGAATAGCTGGTAGAGAAAACAATTTTTTAGAAGCGGTCCAAAGCTACAAGATAGGGGTAGCATGACCTTTGGAAGATTGGGTTGAAAGGACAACTTCTAGGAAAAGTAAAGTGGTACTCTAGGGGAATATAGATGAGAAATTTCCTCACCTCATTTAGTAAATATATTTCGGATCAAAAGCCTCTGTAAATGGGGACTTATGATTCAAATTGGATCATTATATTGTTTTTAATCTATCTCAAATCTGTCAGAGTGGAAAAAAATTGGAGGAATCAACTTACAAGGCCATTTTAGCATCAAGTCCTAGTTTGGAAAATTGGGGTCCATAACCTTTCAAGGATATTTTTGAGCAATAAAATGAACTTTTTTGGGTTAAGACTTTCCCAACAAATCTTGGACCCCATGATTCTATTCTACACATTGAGATATTTCCAATGGTGAAAACATCATGTCAATTAGAGCATGTATGCAAAAGTTATGCCTCCCGCAAGTTGACCTACCATGTTGACCACCATGGTACGCGAGGATGCCACGTCAACCCCCCGTTACTCATGCATATGGGGTTAGCCACATATGTAATTTCAAGAATATTCTAGAAGGTCCAAAACCATATCACAATTGAGGGTTGAGGAAGTCAAAAACCTACCCTTAGATCTGTTGGATCATGTTGTCATTGATGCCAATGGTTTGATTGATTGATGTCAAGTTATTGATTGATGATTGATGTAATGTGTATGTATTATCCTTGATGAGAATGATATATGTCAAGTGGAAACCAATCGATAAATATGGATCAATGAGTTGTCATTGATATGATGAAGATGGATCAATGAGTTGTCATTGATACATGATGCATAGTTGATGTATATGATGCAGTGGTGGATTGATGCATAGATGAATCATTATAGTCTTATGATGATTGATAAAGTTCACAAATGGATGAACTCCAAATTGGTCCCCTTATGGTGAAATCCCTCATGGGAAGACACTTTGTGGTTGAGTTGTGGTTGGGAGGACCCATGATTGTATGTGGAATAATGAGATAAAGATAAATAAAGTTGTTGGTTAAACTATCCTATATGGATAGTGCTTGTCATGCCATTTCCAATGGTATGTGGAATATCACATAACTGCTCATGGTTTGAGAGTTATGGCCCTACAAAGTTGAAGGAACCCCATGTGTTGGCTTGAAGCCCCAAATGGGCAAAGAAGTCAAAGTGCCCTAAAAGAAGAAATCATTATTTAAATGATAAAGTAAAGTGACAAATTCAAGATGGATTATTTAAATAATAAAGAAAAGTGAAAAAATCAAGAAAGATTATTTAAATGATAAAGTATTGGAGAAATTTCTATTTATGGAAAGTGGTTGACCCTAAAATAAGGAAAATAGGTTAAGTGACCTAGAAATGGGTTAAGTGACCTAAAAATGGGTTAAGTGACCTAGAGGATGAAAGTATAAATAATATGGATATGGTCTCTTGCAAATCATCCTTTTTGTGGATCAATGGAGAGCTTCTTGTGAGATTATCTTGTGGAGTATTGATGGAGAGCTTCTTGTGAGATAATATTTGGTATGGATCTCTTGAGCATGATTGAAGATGTATTCTAAGAAAGAGATAATGAGGAGGATCTCATGGACGTATCAAAGTTTTGGCAATGTCGGAGATCTTGACAACAAAATTCTCGGAGCTTTAGAAACCCTAGTTTCTAAGGTATACGCAGGTTGTCTATGTATAGGTTGTGTAGACATTGAAGGTAGACGCGGGACATATGAGGACATGGTGCATACAATGGATAGAATGGTGAAGAATTGTGTTTGAGCTGGTGCCAAGCTATTGGATGATGACGGAGGTTCTAGATCTACATTCTATGGCCTCATATCTATCACTGAGACACGGGTATGGTTACATTATTGTCTTGATGGATACTATTTTTTTATGTGTTGTGAATGCTTAGGGAATTCTTGGTATGGATTCTATGGTGTGGTTCAGTTTGGTTGATTTGGTTGCTAGATTGAGTAGTAATATTTTGATTCGATGGTGACATGATTGTTGTGGTATACTATTTGTTTATACATGATTGAGATAGCATTCATATTGATTTGTTATGGAGAATGAATGAGCTATTGGAGAGATTGGATGTGTTGTGACTAGATGGTGGACAGATTGGACAGTCAAAGATAGAAGAGAATGATATATTGTTTGCAAATGATATGAGTTGATATTGAAAGATAAACCCTAACAACTCAGAAGGTATATGCAGGCTGTTGTATACACTGGATGCATACATACGCGGGTTGTAGTGAGCTAGGGTGTGTACACACGCATGCTACACTACTCACAGGTCATGTACCAGTTGACAGATTGATTTATGTTGAGGATTGTTGCCTCATTTTATTTGGTGCTGAGTATGTAAGCTAAGTCTTGCATAATAGAGCTGGTGCTCTTGTAGAGTTGTACTCTATTAAGTTGTTGTTGATAAACCCCCATATTTTTGTCCATAATAAAAAGAAAAATTGTACATACATATTGTGTTCTTTGTGTTCCTTGTGGTAATGGCTTGTTGATGATATATTGCTGAAATATGTTTTTGATATATGTTCACATCCAACTGGTTATAAATGAAAGAAAAGGGTAATGAATAAATGTTGAACGTTAACTAAGAAGTTTTGTGCAAGAGGGAAGATTTGGGAAAAATAGCCCCACACTCATTCACCCCCCCTCTAAGTGTGGTAGGTGTGTCCAACAATTGGTATCAGATCGGGCCTTTAATACAAGCCTTAACAAGCTTGAAGGATATCCATAGACACACAAATGGATGATGAAGTTCCAATCCTTGATGAGGAAAACTATTCTACTTGGAGAATAGAGATGAGATTACATTTGAAGACAATGGGAGCAACCATTTCGAAGGCAACCATTGGTGGATCAGTTCCATTGAAGAACAAGTCAAAGTTTGCAGATCAAATAGAAGGAAAGAAGAATGATGCATTGGTTCTCAAGACCATTCTTAGTGGACTCTCAAGCCCTATCAAAGAGAGAATGGGACAATGCACTTCCGCCAAGGATCTATGGTTAAAGCTAGAAGAGACATATCAAAGCAAGAAGGAGAAATAAGATGTTGAAGACCACTGCATCAAGATTATCAAAGGTAAAGAATCTCCAAAAACCCTTGACTGTATTATTTCCAAATGTGATCTTGAAAACATTTCAAGTGGAGATAAAGAATCAAGTGATGATAGCACAAAGGAAGATCTTGGAGACATTTCAAATGAAGGCAATGAATCATGTGATGATGATGGCAAGAAGGAATATATTGAAGGTAAAGAATCTCCAAAGACTCTTGATTGCAATGATTCAAAATGTGATGATGTTGAATTTTTCTCAAGTGAAGAATATGATATAGAAACAGTTTGTGTAAAGTTTGATGATAGTTATCCCATGGAAAGAATAGAAGAAAATCTATTAGAACTTCAAAAGGATGTTGAAGAGGGTTTATATAGATATAGAAGTGATCATTTTTATACACACTATAACTATCTTTCAGATAACACTAAGAAGTTTCTTAGGAGGAGTCAAAGGCACATATTGAAGTTAAAGGGAATGCTCAAAGAACAAGAAGAGAGCAATAAGACTAAATTGATAGAAAAGGAAGAAGAGATCACAAGACTAAAAAAAAGGAAAAGAATATATGAATGTAGATGATGAGATCAACAAAAGTTTTGAAACCATTGTCCATCTCAAGACCCAAATTGAATAATCCAAAAGAATAGAGGAACTATTGAAGAATCAAATAAATGAAAAGGAAGTCATGTTGTAAGCTAGAAGATGAAATTGTTTACCTTAGAAAGAAGGTAGAGAAGTCAAACAAATTCTTGAATAGCTCAAGAATCTTGGATGAGATATTGGAAAGTCAAAGATCACCATGTGATAAATAAGGTCTTGGATACAAAGGATAAGATACACATGCTGAAGAAAGCACCTCAAAGAAGCATGAGGTAAGTCCATCCAAGAAGGAAGACAATTTTTCAAAACAACCATCTACACAAGGCAAAGAAAATCTCAAAAGAACAAAGAAAGCAAGACATCAAGAAGCTACTTTTGGGACACCAAAGAAAAGGTATGAAAATATTTTTCATGGGCATTGTTATTCATGTAATGGATATGGTCACAAAGATTTAGTATGTAGATCTTATGAAAGGATATATGATGAAAGATTATATATGAGGTGTTGGAGATGTGATCAAGTAGGACATATTTATGTTCACTGTAACACCATGAGATGCTACATCTATAGTGGATTTGGCCACAAATCCCAGGAGTGATGGAACAAAAGAAGAAATTCCATGATGAGGACTTCACATAGCATGGCTAGAAGAAGGAATGAGGTAAGAAAGGGAGACACCTTTGAAAATATGGATGCTTAGAGCTCAAGTTCTAAGGAGCAGGGACACCTACAAAAGTGGGTAAAGAAGACAGAGAAAACATAACAGAATGAGAGACTGAAGGGAAGCTCAAGTAAGTAATCTATTGAGGTATATGTGGGTTACAGTGGTATCAGTCACATACATATGCAGGCTGACCTTGTATAGGTCGTGTACATATGCGATCTATATGTGCAACAGGGCGCGTATATGTGAAAAATCCTTGGGAAAAAGGCAATGCACATGGATGACAACCTGATGTGATGGTATAACTCTATGTTGCAGGGTCTGACATTGTTTATTGCAGGTTCTCACATTGTTTTCTATAGGTTTTCATGGTTCTATGTTAGATCATGTAAGGTGACGATATAAAATATATCTTGGGTACATGGAACTAACCCATGAGTATGGATTGATGCTGATCAAATGCTCATCTATTGGATTATACTTGATGCATGATTGGTACACTTCTAGTACAATGGTAGAAGTACCTACTAGCAGGATGACTGGCACATGTTTTATAGAGAATTTGGCATACATGTATAAGATTCATCATTTTTTGGTATTGGTTCATGGTGGTGTACATGTTTTGATACACTCATATATGGCATATGCTTGATGATACTATGTTGTTGGTATTACTTGATTAGCACAAAAAATTGGTATTTGTTTGATACATGGTTATGGTACTTGGTTCATGATGGAGACATATCATGAGCGATATGCCACATGGTTGGCATACTGGTAGATGCACATGGTTGGCATATTGGTGGATGCACATGGTTGACATATTGGTGAATGCACATGGTTGGCACATTGGTAGATGCACATGTTGGCATGCTGATATTTTACTCATGATTCTCTATCTTTGACATATCTTATGTTTCATGATAGTTGGTATGGCATGAGTTTGATGCATGAACAGGTCCAAGGATCACTATATGGTATCATATTGTTGATATTGCAGAGAATATAGGGGGAGACATATCCATAGTGGGAGTCATTCTTCTTCCCATGATTCTAGGAGGAGATATTTATCAGATGCATACCTAGAATAGAGTCCTATATTTGAAGAAAGAGCACATATGCATAATTCTAGGAGGAGTGATGGTCACAAGGGGAGTATTTTTGATGTATCTTCAACATTACATCAGAGTGATATCCCTTGTTCAAAAGGGGAGAGATTATTCAGTGGCGACAAGATAGGGGGTGCATCCCCATGAGGAGAATGGCCCTTTTCCATTGATGTCAAAGGGGGAGAGATAGTCACATTGATGTGATTATTGATTGCGAGAGATAGTCACATTGACTATTGATGATATGATTAATGTTTACTAATAGGGAGAGATAGTCACATTGATATGATTGATGACTATTGATGTAGAGCATGCCTTGTCTACATATTTGACATCAATAATTGGAAATTGTTGTTGACATCAATGTTGGTATTTCCATCAATGCCAAAGGGGGAGATTGTTGGATCATGTTGTAATTGATTCCAATGGTTTGATTGATTGATGTCAAGTGATTGATTGATGTAGAGCATGCCTTGTCTACATATTTAACTGGTAATTGTTCTTGACATCAATGTTGGTATTGCCATCAATGCCAAAGGGGGAGATTGTTAGATCATGTTTTCATTGATGCCAATGGTTTAATTGATTGATGATTGATGTAATGTATATGTATTAACCTTGATGAGAATGATAGATTTCAAGTGGAAACCAATTGATAAAGATCGATCGATGAGTTGTCATTGATATGATGAAGATGGATCAATGAGTTGTCATTGATAAATGATGAATAGTTGATGTATATGATGCAGTGGTGGATTGATGCATAGATGAATCATTATAGTCTTATCACGATTGATAAAGCACACAAATGGATGAACTCCAAAGTGGCCCCCTTATGGTGAAAGCCCTCACAGGAAGGCACTTTGTGGTTGAGTTGTGGTTGGGAGCACCCATGCTTGTATGTGGAATAATGAGATGAAGACCAATGAAGTTGTTGGTGAAACTATCCTATATGGATAATGATTTTCATGCCATTTCTAGTGGTATGTGGAATGTCCCTACGGTTTGAGAGTTATGGCCCTATGAAATTGAAGGATCCCCATGTGTTGGCTTGAAGCCCCAAATGGTCAAAGAAGTCAAAGTTCCCTAAAAGAAGAAATCATTATTTAAATGATAAAGTAAAGTGACAAAGTCAAGATGGATTATTTAAATAATAAAGAAAAGTGAAAAAATCAAGAAAGATTATTTAAATGATAAAGTAAAGTGACAAAGTCAAGATGGATTATTTAAATAATAAAGAAAAGTGACAAAATCAAGAAAGATTATTTAAATGATAAAGTATTGGAGAACTTTCTATTTATGGAAAGTGGTTGACCCTAAAATAAGGAAAATAGGTTAAGTGACCTAGAAATGGGTTAAGTGACCTAAAAATGGGTTCAGTGACCTAGAGGATGAAAGTATAAATAAGATGGCTATGGTATCTTTCAAATCATCCTTTTTGTGGATCAATGGAGAGCTTCTTGTGAGATTATCTTGTGGAGTATTGATGGAGAGATTCTTGTGAGCACATATTTGGTATGGATCTCTTGAGCATGATTGAAGATCTATTCTAAGAAAGAGAGCATGAGGAGAATCTCATGGACACATAAAAGTTTCGGCAATGTCGGAGATCTTGACGGAAAAATTCTCGGAGCTTTAGAAAACCTAGTTTCTGAGGTATACATGGGTTGTTTGTGTATAGGGTGCGTATACATTGAAGGTAGATGCAGGATGTATGAGGACAAGGTGTGTACAATGGATAGAATGGTGAAGACTTTTGTTTGAGCTGATGCTAAGCTCTTGGATGATGAGGCAGGTTCCAAATCTTCATTCTATGGCCTTAGATCTATCACTGAGACACTGGTATGGTTACATTATTTTCTTGATGGATACTATTGTTTGATGTGTTGTGAATGCTTAGGGCATTCTTGGTATGGATTCTATGATGTAGTTTAGTTTGGTTGATTTGGTTGATGGAGTGAGTAGTACTCTTTTGATTCAGTGGTGACATGATTGTTGTGGTATACTAGTTGTTTATACAAGATTGAGATAAAATTCATATTGGTTTTTTGTGGAGCATGAACGAGCTATTGGAGAGCTTGGATGTGTTGTGACTGGATGGTGGGAATATTGGATAGTCAGAGACAGAAGAGAATGATATATTGTCTTCAGATGATCTGAGTTGATATTCAAGGATAAACCCTAACAAATCAGAAGGTATACACAGGCTGCTGTATACACTGGACGTGTACATATGCAGGTTATAGTGAGCTAGGGTGCGTACACACACGGGATGCACTATTGACAGGTCATGTACCTGTTGACAGATTGATATATGTTAAGGATTGTTTCCTCATATGATGAGGAAATAAAGAGTCAAATTCATGAGCTCCTTTGAAAGGGCCACATTCGATCGAGATCCTCACCTTGCAAGAGTCTAGTTGTGCTGGTGTAGAAGAAGGATGAGACATGGCGACTTTGTATTGATTATAGACCCCTGAAAAAAAATCATTTTCAAGAACCAATACCCGATCCCCTAATTGAATATCTTCTTGATCATCTTAAGAGTGCCATGTTTTTTAGTAATATTAATATGAAGTCAAGCTACCACTAGGTTCCAATAGAGCCGACTAATTTATGGAAGAAAACCTTAAAATATAAAGAAGGCGTATTTGAGTGGTTGTTCATGCCTTTTGGATAAAATAATGCTCCATCACATTCATGAGGATGGTAGATGATATTTTCCATCCATTCACAAGCTCTTTTGTGGTTGTATATTTGGATGAAATCCTCATATTTAGTGAGACCTGGGAAGAACATTTGTAACACATTCAACATGTCCCGAGCACCTTGTTGCAATACAAGTTACACACCAATATAGAGAAATGCTCATTTGGCATGTATAAAATTCAATACTTAGGATACATCATGGATGAACATGGGGTGCATGTGGACCCAACCAATGTTCGACAACACAAGTATTCCAATAGAGGACGAACACCTTCAGTAACAAATCACACAACCAGATCAAAGATCAACACACTAATGTTTTCACATGGTAAAACCCCTACGGGGAAACATCCATGGCCCCAGCCAACGCGACCACTTGGAGCAGTTTATTAATGAAAAGAACAAGATTATAAAGATATTTTACAAGAGATTTTCTCACAATCGATCATCGACAAATGACCCTCCATGATATTTAAATAGAGATCATGGACCAATTGGGTGTTAAGCCATAGATCAATGGTCATTAAGATCGAGGAGAGTATGAACGGTTAGATCACTTTATGTCGGGAACATATCATGACCGTCGGATTTCCTAACTACAAATGCATACTAATTCATACTAAAGAAACACACTAGAAAACACACTTTTACCTGGCGACACAATAAATCAAGTAGATCTTAACTAACTCCTAAGTGTCTAAATATCCTAACATCCCCCCTTAAGAACAACTTGGGATAGGATTGAAGGATTTACAATAGTGAAACAATAGGAGAAGGAAGGAGGCATTAGAGCTTATCCCCCCTTAATGACAACTTCCTGAACTCCTAACATATATTGAAGTTTGGAAAACTTCGCTTCTGTAAGGGACTTTGTGAAAATGTCTGCAACTTGATCTTCTGTAGGGAAAAATAGCACTTCAATAACTTGATCATGAATGATATTTTTGATGAAGTGCATGTGTAGCTCGATGTGTTTTCTACGTTTATGTTGAACTGGGTATTTGGTGAGCTTGATGACACTCTGATTGTCACACCAAAGGATGGTTGTATACCAGTGCTAGAATCCAAACTCTAAAAGGATCTGTTGAAGCCATAGGTCTTCCTAACTTGCATTTACCGTTGCTCGGTATGCTGCTTCTTATGAAGAAAGTGCAATATCCTGTTGTTTCTTACAGGTCCAAGTGACAGGTCCTGAACCAAGGATGAAAATATAACCTATAGTAGACTTCCGATCATCAGGGTCACTGGCCCAATTTGAATTAGTGAACCCAACCAATAAAGTAGTCTCCCCTAAATTGTAGTATATCCTGAATTGAACTGCACCACAAACATAGTGAAGTATCCTTTTAGCTTCTTTCCAATGGATTTCATGGGGCGTTTTCATATACCAGGCAACAATACCAACAACAAAGGAAATATCAGGATGGGTATGAGTCAAGTATAAGAGGCTACCAACTAACTGACGGTACAGGGTGGCATCAACTTCAGGAGAAGTACATGTGGTAGTAAGATTGCCTCCAGACTGGAAGGGAGAAGGTGTTGGTTTACAATCATCCATGTGAAAGCAATGAAGAAGGTCAAAAGCATACTTAGACTGGGAAAGAAAAATTCCTTCATTGGTTTGCAAAGCTTAGAGGCCAATGAAATAGTGAAAAAAACCTAATTTTGTCGTTTCAAATTTCTTCTTAAGGATTTTTTTCACATGGTTTAAAATCTTTGAGTCACTACCAGTAAGGATAAGGTCATCAACATAAATGACAAGGATTATGAGATGGATTCCTACTTTCTTGGTATAGACATTAGGATCAGAATGGAATCTAGAGAATCCAGTGGAAATAAGAAAGGTGTCCATTTTGGCATACCAATCTTGGGGAGCTTGCTTGAGACCATAAAGAGATTTCTTAAGGTGAAAAACAAGGCTAGAGTCATTTGGGACATAGCTAGGAGGTTGTTCCATGTATATTTCTTCTTGCAAATCTCCATGCAAGAAGGCATATTTAACATCCATCTGATGGACCTCCCATTTATGTGAGGCGACAAGTGCAAGAACAAGGCAGATAGAATTCATTTTGGCTACAGGGGAAAAGGCTTCATGATAGTCAATTCCTTCAACTTGGGAAAATCCTTTGGCAACTAAACGAGCCTTGTGTCTTTCAACACTTCCATCTGATGCATACTTAGTTTTGTAGACCCATTTACATATAAAAAGTTTTCTTCCTTTTGGAAGAGGTACAAGATTCCAAGTATCATTTTCCATTAAAGAATGATACTCTTAATTCATTGTTGTATCCCAATCTGGATGACCTAAAGCTTCTGCAAATGTCTCTGGATCATGAGTTTCTGAAACTTGAGCCAAAAGAGAAGAGGCTCGCTGAAACTATGAACGTGTATGAACGTGTCCGATGCTGATCTAAAGGATCACCGACAAGATCAACAATTGCTTCTCATGTTGAACAAACCCATCTAGGAAGCAATGGAGCTTGTGCTGGTTCAGGTTCAAAGGACTCATCTAGAGAAGGGTGAGCAGGCGGAGGTGGATTTTCATCCTCACTGTCATCATCTAAAGAAGAAACCAGATTAGAAGAAGGCACAAACGTCGAAGATGGTTCGCAGGACGAAGAAGGCACAACCGTCGAATTAGGCTCGTAGGCCAAAGAAGGGACAAACACCGAATTAGGCTCGTAGGCCAAGAGATTTTCATCAAATTTAAAATCTCTTATAATAATAATTTCATTACAATTTGATTGAAGAATTATGTAACCTTTGACATCTTCAGAATAACCAACAAATATACACTTCTCACTTTTAGGCTGCAATGATTTCCTTTTCTCATCGGGAATGTGAGCCCAAGCTATACTGCCAAATACATGGAAGTGACTTACATTTGGTTTAATTTTAGTCCAATATTATTCCGGTGTTATATTTTTAAGAGCCTTTGTGGGAGTGCGATTTACTATGTAATTTTCACAGTTGATGGCTTCCGCCCAATACTTTAGACTTAATCCCTTAGATTGTATCATACAATTAGCCATTTCTTTTAATGTGTGGTTATTTTTCTCAACAACACAATTTTGTTGTGGTGTATATGGAACAATGTGTTGCATTTGGATTCCCTGTGTAGTGCAGTAATTTGTAAAATTATTGTTCACATATTCGCCTCCATTATCTGTTCTTAACCTTTGAATTTGATGTTCAGATTGCTTTTCTACAAGGGCCTTGTAGGCCAAAAACTTGTCAAAAACTTCGCTCTTAAGTTTTAAGAAGTAAACCCAAGTATGTCTGGAAGAGTCATCACTGGAATTTAAGAAATACTTGCACCCAGAAAAAGGGGAAGAAAGCGGACCACAAAAATCACTGTGAACAAGATGCAAAGGACCCAAGGATTGCCAAGAGGCACATTTTTCAAAACTATCCCAATGATGTTTGCCGAGAATGCAACTGGCACAAACACCATCTCTGCATGAAACAATTTCTACACAAAAAATATTTGAACTTTTTACAATAAATATGAAATACAAAACCCTAGACATCCAAAAACCTAACCGTGGGAGATGAAGCGCCAAAAGTCATGTGGGTCTTGTTGGGGTAAGTTAGTACATTAACTTCTTGGGGTCGTAACTTTTGCATACGATCTTCGTTTAGGGTGCACAATATCTTGTTGTAAAGGTATTGACGAGGAGATTCATTTAGGGGTCTCAATCAGAGCCTTTGGATATCATTGAGAGGCCTGATCGTGAAAAAAACATCGTTTAGGACCTTAAACTTGCCCCGGAAATTAAAAACTACTAAAAATAGTAAATTGCCAAATTTGCCAGAAAATTGTTTTGATCCAGTTGGAGAAGGTGGGTATCCACCAATATCTACCTGGATCACGAACCTTACCCACATTACCTGATTTATAAGAAATACAATTTTCTTTTCTTGGGGTAGCATGGTAGGAGGCTCCATAATCTAAAATCCAATCACCATCATGAGTAAAAGTATGAAGGCATGTATCCTCATAAGAAAAAATAATTAATACCTCACCATCTGCTGCAATAGAAATTTTTTCTTTAGTATTGTTGTTGTTGTTGGTTTTATTTTTCTCATTTTTCTCCCTTCTAAATTTCCAACAATATCTTTTGACATGGCCAAGTTTTCCACAATGATATAAAGATATTCTTCCATGCATAGAATTTGACCTGCCCTAGATATTGATCGCCTTGATTTATTTCTGGTTGTTTTCCTTCCTCGATCACCAAGAGTTAATGCCTCCATATTTTTCATTTCCTCTCCCATATATTTCATGTGCATATATTCATTTAATAATCTATTAGAAACATCTTCAAAAAACAATTTACCTTTTGGTGCTGCATTACTTATGGTGACAACCAATTTCTACCAAGTTTCTGACATTGAGCTCAAGAGTAGAAGTGCTTGATCTCATCATCAAATACAAATTTCAATGAAGTGAGTCGGTTCAACACCATGTGCAACTCATTTGAATGTTCAACCACTGAATTCCATTCCTTGATTTTGATATTAAACAATCTCTTCATCAAAAATAGTTTGTTCACCATTGTATCTCATTCATATAGATCATGAATATTTTTCCATAAGGACTCGATTGTCTTTTCTTGTGAGACATGGCAGTATACTATATTTTCCAAATACTATCAAATAGTAGTGATTGTCTTTCAATCTAACTTCTCCCAGCTTTCATTAGTCATCGATGAGGGTTTCTTTGATTTTCCCTCCATCGGTAATTGCAGTCTTTGATTTTCCATCCATCGGTAATTACAAACATTTCAAATTCAGTATATCTTCCATTTTTTACTTCCATGTGTTGAAGTTTTCCTCGGAAATATTTGCAATATTTATCATCTGCTCTATTGCAGTCACCTACAGACACTGAATATCTAACAAAAATTTTCTCTCATATTAGTTGATAGTTTAAAAACAACATTCAATAATAGATCTAAAATAAAATTCTATAGATCTAATGCACATGTATATAGATATGATATTATCATGAATAGATCTGAAGAATAATTATATAGATCTCTAACCCACATGAATAGAACTGAAGCTAAAATATCTAGATCTGAAATACACTCAAACAAATATCTAATATAACTAATAAGAAAGAGGATAGTGAAAGAACAATAGAACACCAAATATTTTATGTGGAAAACCTAGCAAGGAAAAGCCATGAGGAAAGGATCATCCTTTATTTATTTTTAGAAAATAAATACATCAAGATTCAACTCTACTCCTTCTGCTTCATCTCTACACATTCTTCTTGATCTACTCCTTCCTTCTTGTATATTTATGTGAGAGAAAAAATACATATATAGGCTCTCATAGAAGAAGATAGAATAATGAAGAACGCTCTAGAAGAGTACATTCTGGAAGTTTTAAGAATTCAAGAAATACAATTATTTTATTACTTGGTCTCACATACAACATTTTTCACATGTTAAATGACAACAAGTCCAAGTATTAACACTTTGAAGTGTTCAAATTTGTAAGTGTTGTCACTGTAAATAGTTTGTACTAGTTACTACCTTAGGTTGCACTAGCTTCCATTTTCTTCCCCTTTACTTTGCTAAGTCTTTCAACACCTTATTGAATTTTTTTACCTAAATAATTTGTATTGGTTACTACATTAGGATGCATTATATTCCACCTTCTTCTTCATGCACAAGTACACAGGAAGTATCATGGGAAACCCTTCTCAACAAGGGAAGAAAACCTAGCCAATCCTTTGTTATATTCTTCAAGAGAAATACCTCCACCACCAAGAAAACCTAGCACACAAAAGGGTGCTAACAAACCCTAGAAGACTAGCGCCCAAGAGAGGTGCACACTTTTCCCAAGAAGATGTACTTGCTGAAATTTCCAAACTCACACTTAAGATATGATTCCTCAATGGGGAATTTACCTTTACTTATATTATAATAAAGCTGTCAACATAAGTGTTTATTGGCACAATAGGGCCGACCTCACTAACTCACAATATAATTAATAATTACTAGATTAATTATCTTTTACATTAAGGTGGGGCTGACATGTACCCTTTACATTACAATTAGGGTTACAGCTAAGTTTGACTCTTGAAAAATATAGCAAGGGATATCATACAACCACTAGTTCTTAGCCACTAGAGGCACATCCATAGGGATGTCCATATCTATATCTAACTGCATCTCACAGGAGAACCACACTCACTAGTGCTCAGCCATTAGGATCACATTCACCTATTCTCATCCACAGGAATGTCCAACTCAACAGATCTTCTTTCCCACTGCATTACATAGGAGAGTCATCTTGAGTTCATCATCTCAAATATCTACTCATAGGAGGGTAATACATCATTTTCATATCTATGCCATAACGATGCACCCAACTCATGGGAATTCACATGTTCACATATGCTCAACCACAGGCATGTCTAACTCAATAGATCTTCTTTCTCACTTCGTTACATAGAAGAATCATCTGGAGTTCTTCTCAACTCTCTGTAAGGAGGAGGCTAGCACTACGTTCTAGTTCTATCTTAGATAGGAACCACACACCCAAATCATGGGCTATCTCTCAGGCCGACTCAATTAGTCGGCATCCTGGAGGATGTCTCACGCAACTGTAATCATCAACAATCCCTCTCATCTAGGGAGACATTCTTCATCAAGCCAAGTCTTTCACGAAAGTACTAAAACTTTGTCTTGGTTGCAGTCATCAACACTCCCTCTCAACCAGAGAGGTATTCTTCACCAAGAAATTTTGGCTAAGATGTCTGCAATCTGCTCATGTGTAGGAAGGTACAACACACATACTTATTTCCTCTACATCATGTCTTTGAAAATGATATTTTATCTCAACATTTTTTGATCTATCATGAAAGATAAGGTTGTCAAAGAGTTTCAAACAACTCTAGTTATAATTATAGAATCCATCTGATGATCAATTAAATCAGTCAGAATTTTATGAAGACACACTTATTTGCACACTTATTGATATATACTCTTCATATGTGGTACTCAAGGCCACAAAGATTTGTTTCATGTTGCACTAGGAAACCATGGAAAACTTCCCGATAAAACAAAAACTAGATGTTCTCTTCTGTTCCACTGTATCTTCTGCTCAATCTGTATTGACATATCCCTGCAAACTCAAGTTCACACTGGAGGCATATCTTAGGCCATATCCAACTGTGCCTTGTATATATCTCAATACATGCTTTACTGCTATCCAGTGTGTCTGTCTTGACTGCCTCATGGATTGACTAAGCACATTCGTTGTATAGCATATATGAGGTCTGGTGTTAACCAAATACATCAATGATCCAATTAGTTATTGGTACACATATGAATCAATCTCGTCTGAATAATCATCATTTATTTTTCGTCAAATCCATCACCATCGGTGTAGACATGGATTTTCATTATGTCATGCTGAACTTCTTCAATATCTCCACTGTATATTTTCCTTGACCTAGGAAAATTCTTAATGGTCCTCTATCATACTTATTTTCCAAAGAAGTAGTGCATCATACCCAGATCCTTCATCTCGAAATCAGAAGTTGAGGCTTGCTTGTATCCAACAACACGACTTCCTAAATAGGTCATCAAAATTAGACTTTCGTCACAAATGTAGTAATATATTTTTGGTTTAGCAACACTTTTGCTGAAACCCAAACTCATCAAGAATCCATATATCTGATGTAGTTTCCAACTCATGGATGGTAGTATAGATGAAAGTGCATCGATCTATTGGATCAATCATAGTTCACTCCATCTTCTTGTGAGAATCCTATGGATATAGATCTCACTTTCGTATTTCTCGTCACTTCCATAGGTTGCATGCTTGATCTTACAGATCCACTTGGAAGTCATCATATACTTCCCTCATGGTCTTTGAACAATATCCCATAAATCATTCTTTAAGATATATTGGTATTATTTTGCTATGATATATTTCCATACTTTTTCACCCATTTCTCATCCATGAAAAGGAGTCTCAGAATCAATGAAGTGGCTCATGGCTAAAGGATGTCTTTGAAAAAATATATTTTTCTTTCTAAGGATGTCCCTTGAGGGACTTGTATATTCCTCTACCTCTTGCAGAGTTTTTTCGACCCTAGACATGAATTTTATTCCCCACTGCAATATCTATGGACATATCAATTGGAGCAACTAAAATGGCTAGAATACTGTATGTCTCCCTTTGAACTACTGAAGGGGGAGAAGGTATTGTCTCTTCCTCATTTTTGTTTTGTTTCGAATCCCTCTTGAGTCAAGTAACTCTCTCTGGATTTTGAAGAATGGAATTCTTATTTTATTTTCTTGCTATATCTCTTATGTCTTCTTTGACCAACATAATAATCAATCAATAAGGTTTGGACTCCTGTACCAGGGATAATTGTCCAAGTCATGAGGGATCCCACATTGGAGATAATACCCTTCACTTATTAAGAATGGAATCAACTATAAAATTAATGATCAACCAATTTACCTGGATCTGTAGTCATTCTCAACTTTATATTTGTTTTCGAGGAAATGCTTCTCATCTCTTTTATCTTCATTCTTTTTGGATGGGTCTAGATCAATGTCAGCGGTGGAAGCATATTGTCTTCCTTTCCTCCTAGTAGGAAAATTGCTTGCATAGTGCCCATATTTGTCACATATGAAGCATTGGATATATGAGACATCTCTTCTCTAATTATGACCTATGGCTAAAGGATATTTCTCATATCTGAATGTTTGTCTGAATTTTCTTCTTAATCTTCCTCCTTTCTTTGTATGAACTGCAAGAGCATGGTTGTCATCAGGGGTGTCTTCCACTCCTCTATTTCTAAGTCTAAGTTATTATTGAGTATAGTCTGTCCACAGACGATCAAAGTATGGTAGATTTTCTCTTCCACTGACACTTCGAAGAAAATTTTCCCAGTGTTTTGGAATATTGTTGAGAGTTGATAAGACAAGTTCTCCGTTAGACATGATTTCTCCAATGGCACCTAATTGTTCTTTGATCTATGACATCTTCATAAAGAAGGTAGAAACTGTATCAACCTTTGTCATCTTGGTACTTTGAAGTTATCCCTTTAAGGTAAGACCTCTGAGGCTGTTTTCACTTTCAAACATATCTTCCATTTCTTCATACATTTCATAAGTTGTCTTCATGTTGGAAATACGAGGTAAGATATGATATCTTACTGAGTAGATGAATATTTTTCTTTCCTTGACATCTTCTTCCCTTCTTATTTCCTTCTCTTCATTGGTAGCTGTATCTGGTAAATTTTTTGTCACCACATTCAAAATATCATCTTGTTCAAGGATGAACTGAAGCCTTGAATTCTAGGAGCTGAAGTTGCTTGATCCATCAAGCCTATCTTCCACTAAATTTGTGTTCTTCATTTTCTCTGATTTCTTCACAAACTCTCCCTAACTGGACTTAGAAAACCTAATGGTTAGGTTGGAGGTAACCTTTGTTTTTTTTGGTCTTATGAATTCTAGCAATAAAATTTGAGAGTGTCACGGGAATACTTATTGAGTTGAAACATTTCTTCAAGAAGTTGTAGAAACCCTAAGATCAAGATTCTGCAAAAAATTTCAGAACCCTAGAAACCCTAGGGCCAAAAACTCAAAATACTCAGAAATTGAAATTGAATATCACTAGAGGTGTGTTGAGGAAGGCCGTACACCTTTATCCAAGTTTTATCCCCAACATCCATGTTTAAGGTGCTGAAAAGTTCAAGCAAGTGAGGGTCGTATAGATTTTTGTGGAAACCCTAGAGGTTGTACGAACTTGCAGAAGGAGGATGGATTTGATTTTAATTTCTTGTGCAAGGGTTCTTCAACACCTATGCTCTAATTCCATGTTTTTTTTTCAATAGGCAAGGTTTAAGCATGAAGTTCATTATATTTTAGCATTTTACTTAAACCATAAACAATTGTGTTGTAGCAACGAAGATCACCAGAAGAAACACTATGCACAAGTACACAAGAAGTATCCTAGGAAACCCTTCTCAACAAGGGAAGAAAACCTAGCTAATCCTTTTCTATATTCTTCAAGAGAAAGACCTCCACAACCAAGAAAACCTAGCACACAAAAGGGTGCTCACAAACCCTAGAAGACTAGCCCCCAAGAGAGGTGCACACTTTTCCAAGGAAGATGTACCTACTGAAATTTCCAAACTCACACTTAAGATATGATTCGTCAATGGGGAATTTAAATTTAATTATATTATACTAAACCTGTCAACATAAGTGTCTATTGGAACAACAAATTTTACCTCACTAACTCGCAATACAATTAATAATTAATAGATTCATTATCTTTTACATTAAGGTGGGGTCGACCTGTACCCTTTACATTACAATTAGGGTTACAGGTAAGTCTGACTCTTGAAAAATATATCTAGGGATCTCATACACACACTAGGTATTATCCACTAGGGGCACCTCCATAGGTATGTACATATCTCTATCTCACTGCATCTCAGAGGAGAACCACACTCACTACTACTCAGCCACTAGGATTACGTTCACCTGTGCTCATCCACAGGAACATCCAACTCATCAGATATTCTTTCGCACTACATTACACATGATATTCATTTGGAGTTCATCATATCAACTATCTGATCAAAGGAGGCAAATACATTGTTTTCATCTCTGTCTCATAACGATGCAACCAACTCATGGGAATTCACACGTTCACCTGTGCTTAACCACAAGAACATTTAAATCAACAGATATTCTTTTGCACTACATTACACAGGAGAATCATATGGCATTATTCTCAACTCTCTGTAAGGAGGAGGCGAGCACTACGTTCCATTTCTTTCTCAGATAGTAACCACACACCCAACTCATGGGCTCTCTCTCAGGCCGACTCAATCAGTCAGTGTCTTGGAGGATGTCTCATGCAACTATAATCATCAAAAATATGCTCGTATATATAACATCTATCACTCAGTTAGACATAATAAGCATGGATAGATCACATAGTTACACAAACACTTCATAAGTTGATTGCATGCATGCACATGTACACGTGCATGTGCATTTGCACGTGACCGCATGAGGAAATTCATTGGCATGTTTCCAACAATCTCCACCTTAACAACAATTTACCTGATATATCACGAACTTAATTAACTCATCCATCACCTTTCTTGCAATAAAATCCAAACACCATCACAACTCCACAACTTCTCTAACAATATCGTTACGTGAACATGCCTACATGGTTCACTCCAGTAGAGAACATTCAGTCTCCATCAATAACCTATCTAATAGACCGATGCACATGTCCAAATATCATGAATCATAAACATAGACCAAATCACTACAACCATTGTAGGTGACACTTGTGCTTATGTGTTTGAATCACCCATTTTCATGCTCCTGACCTGGTTTTTCCATGCATCTATTGACAACACCAACTGCATGTGAAATGTTGACCATTTCTCCATCGCAATCATAAAATTTCCTACTAGCATATAATACTCGAGAAATATAACCCTTTTCTTGTTCATTAATTAGGACATAAACCTAAAGAGAAATTACAATGGAAAGACAAATGGATTTTACTAGTTTGACATTATTCATACTAAATTTCCTGAGTATCTTCAACACATACTTCTGTTGCGATAACCTAGGTTACCATATTTCCTATCTCTGTGTATTTCTATGCCCAACATTTATTTTTCTGCTCCCATATCCTTCATAAAAAATGTCCTAACCAACTAAGACAAACTGTTGATCTCAACCATTCTTGTGCTTGTGTTGTGAGGGAAATCTCCTTATGAACTAGCAAATAGGGTTATGCTTTGCATCCATATATGACCAAGAGAAAATCTACTTTCTACCTTCGTCCCCAGACTTAAATCCTATTTATTTTCAGTAAAACATGGCTAGATCAACCTACCTCGTTCCAGGCATTTGATTTTGATCCCTTGTCGCACTTGATCACTTGTTCATATTTCTCCTTTCCAATGCTGACCTGCATACAAGACAAGAAATAACTACACATGCATCTTACCTATAGACTAACATGTTAGAAATTCAAACATGTACTTAACAAATTATGAATAAATCATGAATTGGGATGGGAAAAACATTTTCTTTATTACTTTGAATGAGTCAACTTACAAAAAGTCGAGACCGGCCACCACTCTGCAAACCTGATCCTGGGCTCCTCTTCAATTGTCCTCCAACTTCTTTACTTTGTCTCTCTTCAGGCATAAGGATGGATAAAGGGTTGAGACAGTGAGAATATGAAAATGGGTAGAGTTTCTTTTCTATTATTTTCCTCCTTCAAATGGGACCCCTGGCCCTTCTTTTATAGGTTAGAAGAAGCTAGGTATTTGGACGAACCCTCGGCCACACATGGCTGGGAGTTTCAGTTAACTCACCCAGAGTTGTGTGTTCCATCGACAACTTTCCTTTTTTCGTGCTTTTGTCAGTCCACATGGGCTGTTTGAGTTCAGCTAGCCTGTACATGCGTGCAATAATGGAGTAGGGCATGTGGGCCTTTATAAAAGAGGATTTTTAAAGAGTTGTTTAGTACTGCTTTGGCAAAGAAGGGATCTGAGATGGCCTGATGCCAAGTAAGCATGTATGGTGCAATTTAGGGTTATAACAGATGCCCCCTAATGTGTGAGGTCAGAAGAGCATCTGATGGATGAAATACATTACCAATCTTTACTGATGTGCCGAACGATTGAGCCCAAGGATCAGGAACCAGGAGGCGTCATTTGCAAAATAACAAATGTCTCACCGAGGTGGGCATACCCATGCTCGAGATAAAATAGAATCATGGCTACCAATCAAATACACTGTAGATCCATGTCATATAATTATATAAAGAGTAGCCGTGAACAATACACAACGGAGCTACATCTCAAAATTGAAAAGATATACATATAGAGTATCCATATTCTAGAGGTTGATACGGCCTGATGGCTAGAGATGAAATCTTCAGAGCTCGAGAAACAACTTCAAAATATTCAAAACTCAGGTAGGAGTGTAATATGAGTGTACGACTGCATTACCCAGAGGTCTTCGATGACTCGTCGATCATGGACTAGATAATCTTGATGATCATACTGAAGGCTTCATTGATTTCGAACAAGGACTTGATTGGACATTCATGATGGCTAGGTATGAGGGCAAGAGACAAATTGTAGAGAGGCCGACTCAGTCTTGGCGACAAACTTCTCTTGGAAAATAGCACAACAAATGATGAGACTCAGGCAGCATGGCATTAATCATAAGTGTACGAAGAAGGAGGCAACACAAACTCTCCATATGTTTGGAAGGATAACCAAATGGTGGAGGACACAACTTGATATAGTGAGAACAACCTCCTAAGGTCGTACTACATCCCATATTTTGATGAACAAATGGACAAATGTGCTTTATCCAAAGGCAACTCATTATGCTGCCAATAAAGAAAACACTTTTCCCTTCCTCGTTTTTGGGGTATATTTGATTTTTTTTATTTTTTTTGTGTTTTTCAATAATTGTGTGAAAAAGAATAAAGGAATGTTACATTACAATGGAGGAACAAGTGTTGCAAACATACAAGTTCAAGGCACAAGGACAAGACTGATGTTCTAGTAGAATGATACTCGAGAAAAATCCTCTGGGGGCCAAAGGTGTTAAGACGTAGAAGAAAACTATTACAAGGCTGGCGTATAAGGTATGAAAACACGGTTTAATAAAACACACAATGGTAATGTCCTTCAATGTAAGTTTAACGATCCCAGAGAAAGAAAGCTCGATGGTTTTTCATATTTAGAGAGTCTGAAAAAACATAAAAGAAAACTCCATTGGAGTACCTTTTTCAAGGATAGTCTAGTCGGTTCAAAAAAGGGGTAAACTAGCACTGATAAGGCATCTATTCAAAACCATTTTAATGAGTGTGATAAGGACAAGATCACTCAACCATTTTTCATTTTTAAGGAGTCTGAAAAAATCTTAACTATGGACTCCGTCAGGAATGTTCTTTTGGACCTGTTTAACGAGTGTGAAAGAATAAGATCACTCAACAATATTTTCAATTTTAGGGAGTTTGAAAAGAGCTTAACTATGGACTTTGTGGGGGTTCCTTCTTCATAAGTTTAGTCCCTCAGGCCCGAAAAAGGAATAAAATTATACCTGAGAGTACTCTTCTATAGAGATGAAGTTCCATAGAGTATACCTTTGTTCGTATAGTTGATCGTCTAGACTGAAAAAGGGGTAAACTACCGCCAGACAGACGTGACTTCAAATTTTAGTTTAACGAGCATGAAAGGCCACAAGATCTCTCTACAATATTTTCATATTTAGAGCCTCTGAAAAGGGCTTAAAAGAAGACCCGTTGTTTTTTGGGAGTCCTGAGGGTGAGGTCAAGAGTGAAGAAGAATCATGCAAATGAGGCTCAAACTCGTATTCAGGAAAAACTACAAGGACTCCTGAGCCTACAGTGTTTTTAGGGGCAGCATGAATACCATAATGCAACCAGGATCTACCTAGGATATTCATGTTCCGGTAAGATATACCACCAAGTTGTGACACTTCTAAAGCATAGATGATGGTTCTATGTCACAACCTGATGGGATCAATCCTATGGTAAAGGAAAAAGACAACGAGATACAAAAATCAAGGTAGAAACCTAACCTATATGTTCAAGTTGATCATCGAATTTTTTTTCCACGGACCGTCGAAAAATACTCAAAACTAAAAAAAAAATGGTCCCAATACACGATCAAATACCTCCTATGCAACTCCTGAATCACACTAAATGGCTTTCGGTATAAATAAAATGATAAGGGAGGCCAAAAAAGTGACAAAAAAAGGCCAAAAAGCCTATAAATTGAGGTTGGCAGCTCATTATCACCATTGCTAATTTGGAAATTGACATTGGAGTCAAAAGACCCCCTTTGATTAAAGTGGTGATTCCGAGAGCTACAGTGGATGAAATGAACTTCTATCTGGACCAAGTAAGTACAAACTCCCTTATCTTGCATTTTATGTCTTTATTTATGCATTGGGTTTCATTTTTTAGGGGGGCTTCGACCTTTAAAAGGTCGGCCCTAGGTCCATGCGGGTTGTCTCAGGACAAGCCGTGTGTAGATGTGACTATCACCAACACAACACGTGTGGGCCCCCTTATTGAATGCTAAAGACACAAAAAGCAAGGGTTTAACTCTCCTGAACCTTTTTGTTTTGCAGGATGTATGTCCATTGGAGAGAAAGAGAGCATGAAGAGGTGAATGAGTTGGTCGGGGAAGACCCCAATGCTATGGCTACATTGATGCAGAGTGGGTTACTCAAGTTTTTTCTATGTCCTTTCATGTGGGCACAACCTAGGCTACTAAATGTCTTGGTTGACTACTAGAATCTAGATGTAGAGGCATTCATGTTAGAGGGGTAGTCACTGGTGCCCACAGTCAAGGACATTTACTTTTTGACTGGCCTCTCTAGGAGAGGGGAACCAGTCAATTTTTGGACTTTTCCTGCGAGGCCGCATAACATAGCAGAATTGATAGGTCTATACTGTGCATCTGATATGGACCATGTGAGAACACAGGTGCCTATAAGCAAGATCACTAACCTATCGCTACGGGCGATAGTATTTCTTATTGGGCGAATTACTAGTCCTGCGGCTCTACATCAGGCATCCCACACACAGATGAACTGTGCAGTCTAGTGCTTAAATGCACAAGTTTTTTATTGGAGTACCACTGTGCTTGAGTGGATGAAGAGACAATTGACAGATTGTCATTTGCGGACACATAGGAACTTCGGGTTCGGGACCATTCTGTGTTCATTATTTTTTGAGAGAGTTCTGAGTTTTAGTCCTCGAGTAGTGGTACGAGGACACCAAACCTCTCTTCCTATTGTGTGTAGATGGGAAGTACTACTACCGCGACAAGGTGGTGGAAGGACCAACGAATCCTTCTATGATGAATTTTTTTCATAGCTGTCACGACAGATCCTAGTTATAGAGGACTACCCCTATGCCGGGATTGATTTTTTGAGAGACTCGAAGATACTAGTACCTCCTGGTGAGGCACGAGGGGAGATGGGTAAGTCTCCACCTTTGTAGTTTTTTTGTTGTATATGTAATTTTTATGTTGTTTTGTTATATATATCATTTTTTTGTTATGCCAGATTATTTGACAGATATGTATTCATTGTGTGCAGACGTGGGACCAGTGCGACCCACTGACTATGTGACGAACATGCATCATCCTAGGCCAACGGCCGCACCTGCTGCCACCAGGGGACCAACAGTAGTAGGAGATCTTCTAGCTAGGGAGGCTGAGAGGGTATTGATATGGGTTGAGCGTAACTTCACTGTGCTCACTCGCATGGCTCCGATGGCAGAGATTGAGGACCTACCACCATCTATGCAGCCTCATGTAGTGGGGGCACCATGGACGTGGGTCTGGTTGTTTCGACATTTAGACAATGTTGTGGACCAGGATAACAGGGCCCACAGGCCCTGACTTTAGCTAGACATTTTGATGTGCCACGAGAACTACTTGTATATAATTTTTGAGGGCATAAGCCCTGTGACTCATTATCGGTCCTATTTTTAAGGCACTTGCATCCGTCTATGTACTCTGGTTACTTTATGATATTATATATGGTTTTTTGGTATTTTGTGTCTCATGGATCATGTGTGCAAAAATGTATTTACATGCTTATGTCAATGTTCTTTCATATGTGTGAAAGATGCCAATCTAAAATTTGATTAGCTAGAGTATCTATAACTTGATTTAACCTCCTAGGAACATGAAAATATGTAATATAATCAAATTTTCGTTCTAAGAGACGTACCCTAAGGAATTGTCGGTGTAAAGTCGGATCATGAACCCGATACACTCTGTTTAACTGAGACACAACCGGTTGAGCACCGAGATAGACCCGAAGATGAGAGATACCCAATGACAAAGCGTCACGAAGTAACTCAATAACTGTGCTATACTCGAAAACATTATTTGTGGTGTCACCTAAGCATATCCCTCCAAAAGATAATAACTGGCCTTGAGGTGTAAAGATTACCCAAGCTACAGAGGGAAGCCTTCGAGTGTGCCAACTAGCCCCCGTCTGCATACCCAACGAACACTTTGGAATCACTTGACACTTGCCACAATGACGAAAGATGATATCAACGACACGTCCATAACACTAAAAGAAACTAAAAAGTAATAGTACAAAGACTATACATCTATTACAAAAAGTTTACCCACTGTGACCTACCTATGAGTAATACTTCTTGAGGTAGAGCCTGTTTCTTAGCTCCGCCAAAGAATTCCCTTCAAAATCAACTAGACGATAAGTGCCCTTCTTTAAAACCTCTTTTATGATGAAAGGTTCGAACCACATGGGTTTGAATTTTCCTTCCCCCAGGGGGTCCTTATCTTGGTCGTAGACCAGGACAAGGTTGCCTTCAAAACAAATCCGAGGACGAACAAACCTATCATATTGAAACTTGACCTTATGTTTGTGAGCCTCATTGGCCAGGGCCACATCACGACACTGCTCATTGAGCTGCTCAAGGTATACTAACTGTTCTTCAAGTGGAGAAGTGTCTGACAATAATTGTACTGCCAACTTTAGAGACGTGATCTGACATTCGATGGGCAAGACTGCCTCCATCCTGTAAATGAGTTGAAAAGGTGAGAATTTGTTTGTAGTCTTAACAGATGTTCGGTAGGCCCATAATGTCGAGTATAACATCAAATTCCAATTTGACTTGGCTGAGTTGATAGTTTGCTGTAGAATGGTCTTAAGAGTTTTTTTTATAGCTTCCACCTGCCCATTTGCTTGGGGGTAGTAGGGTGATGAATGTTCTTGCCGTAACCCAAGATTTTATGTTAAATCGATCATCATTTGGTTCTGAAATTGACTGCCATGGTCAGTGACAATCTCCCTTGGGATGTCGAACCTTGCTATTATCTGATTGAATAAAAGGAGAGTTGCAGTCTCTCCATCATCTTTAAACATTGGCATAGCTTCGACCCACTTTGTGAAATAGTCTACAGCTACGATGATATAGCGGTGCCCCCTTGTTGAAGGAGGGTTGAAAGTAGTGTAATAAATCCCCCAATTGGTGAAGGGACCAACTCTGATGATAGGAAACATGGGAGTGGGATGTGCCCTCATCTTCCGAGAGAAGATTTGGCATGGATGGAACTTCTTGACCGATTCGATACAATCTTTGATAAGTGTCAGCCAGAAGTAACCTAATTGTAGAATCTTTTGGGATTTTTTCAACCTAGACAAATGACTGCCACAAGCTCTACTATGGAAATCATTAAGCACGATAATTGCTTCCTCATGAGTGAGACATCGGTGTAGGATGCAGTCTATACCTCTCCAATACAATGTATCTTCAATTATGAGATAATTCTTAGCCTGATGGCGGATGAGTCGATGCTCATCGCGAGAAGCAGTGGTGGGGCACTTCAAAGTCTGCAGATAAATAATTATATCTCCATACCAGGGATATGAAGATGTGATCAAAAACATATCTCCCTGGATAGGCGATTCTTCAGGCACCACATCACCTGACTCAACCGAAAGTTCTGAAATGAGTTCCGTGAAGACCAGTGACTTTTTGGACTTTGCTGAAACAAAGTCTAAGTCAAACTCTTGGAGGATGACTATCCATCTACTAATTTTTCCACCTATTACCCATCATGTCAACATGTACTGGAATGGATTCATGACAACAATGACGGTGGTCTTGCGAAACAGAACATAATGAAGGAAATGTTGAACAACATGAATTGTTGCCAACACAAGTTTTTTGATGTGAGAATAATTAAGTTTCGGTCTTACGAGGCCTCTGCTCAGGTAATAGATCACGTATTCTAAGAAAAAGTCATCTTCCTAAACTAAAACCATGCCAATGGTTGACTCTACGATAGCCAAATATAATAAGAAATCTTTGTTATAGTTAGGTGGTCGGAGCAGAGGTGCAGTTGTGAGGGCATGTTTCAATGCGTCGAAAGAGCGTTGAGCCACATCATCCCAGTTAAAGGGAACGTCTTTATTCAGTAAGTGCATAAAGCCCTTGGTGATTTCGGCATAGTTGGCAATGAAGCATCGTAAAAAGTTCGCCTTGCCTTGTAGACTCTGAAGTTGAAGGATTGTACGTGGGGGGGGCAACTAAATTATTGCCTCAACCTTGAGAGGATCGACCATGATCCCTATTATTGATACTATGAAACCTAATAATCGTCTTGACATTATGCAAAATATGCACTTGTTCAGATTTAAGCGAATCCGAAAGTAGCGACAACGTTCAAATATAAGTCAAAGGTGTGTGGGATGATCCATTCTCTTGTGAGATCGTGATGCTAAATCATAGAGATAAGCCTCAACTATATGCTTGAGGTCATGAAAAGAAAAAGACATGGCCCACTGAAAGGTGGCTCCAGCATTTTTGAGACCAAAAGGCATTTTACGATATGCGAATGTACCCAACAGGCAGATGGATGTCGTTTTGTGTTGGTATTCGGGTTTGATTTGAATTTGGTTATATCCCAAAAAATATTCCATGAAAGAAAAGGCTTCGAAACCTTCACATTCATAAATGATCTAGTCGATGAATGGTGTGGGAAAATTATCTTTGGGACATGCCTTATTCAAATCACAGAAGTCCGTACATACACGAATCGTGCCTTGTTTTTTATTGATCGACACAGGGTTTGACACCCATTGGGTTAAATGGATAGGATATATAAACCCGGATTTTAGCAATTTCTCAACCTAAACCTTAATGGCTGCTGCTTTCTTAGGATTAACTAGATGAAGCTTCTTCCGAACCGGATTCGCATCAGGATACATTTTGATTTCATGTTCAACTATTTTTGGATCGATGCCTGGCATTTCCTCGTAAGACTAGGCAAAAATGTCGCGAAATTCTTTGAAAAGATCTATGTATATTTGAATCTTTTCAGGGGAGCAGTCCGCTCTGACAAAGACATTCTCCATGACACTAGGGTTTCAGGAGATATTGATCGGTAAGGTTTCAGTGATATTTTCCATATTACCCTCAGCATAAACCTCATGTGTAGCTAAGGGATTAATAAGACAAGGCCGATCTCCTGTCATAGTCACGGTGAATTCTCCCGCTTCAATTCAGACTAACTCTGGAAGGGAGTATGATCTGTGATGAAGATCTTCCTAGGGTTTATCCATACTAGTCATTGCTTCAATTATTGCTTCATCAGAGGGCAAGACTAAGTCTAATGAATCGGTGTGAGTGAGAGAACCCTGAGCCCAAATAGGCTCTAGAAGAGGATCTAACTCTTGTGCGGGAGCTGGATCAGTGTGGGATGAAGTTTGTTGGACTAAGGAGTATGCTACTTCAGTTGTGGACAAAGGCATGGACATGCCCGGATGCCATGTCCCATCCATTGTGGCCTATGGGGAAGGAAGGGTCCACGGATCATCAAAGTAAGTCGTGCAGAACGAAGAAACTTGAAAAATACCAACCTTATGGTGATTGGATATAAACTTGATATCACCTTGAGGGGGTGGGTAATCGAAGGTACCCATCAAAGATGGGCACAAACCAACCACTACATTGACGACACCTAGTCGAGGATTATCAATCATTGGGACTGTGTATGCCCCCAAAAGCAGGGTCAGGTCTGGAGAAGGACAATTGATCGATGGTCACTATACGACCCTTGTGTGGAAACAACAAGACCTACAAAATTGTAGCAACCACATCTTGCATGGCATAAGTCCAACTCCTTCCTAACAAGAGGTTATACTCGAGGGGAGCATTGACTACCTCTATTTTGATACACACGGTCTTCCCTCCTAACTGGATGGGGAAAGAAGGATCAATACCATGTGGTCAGAATGAATGACCGTTGAAAGCGGTGAGGAGAGTAGGTGATGGAGACAAAATGGGATGGTCAATGGCCTTCCAACATGCCAACGACATAATTCATGTTGAGGCGACCTCATCAACCATTGTGCGAAAGATATTCCGATTAAAAGTTTTCGTGGGATAAGCCACTACTATCTGAAATGCTACGTGGTAAGGTAGATGAGGTTTTAAGTCGGTTGTATCCAGCATGATTGTACCTGGATTACAAGTCTCAATAGATCCTAAAGTGGTTAACAAGGCTTTCCTCTAGGAAGGGCAGCTTTGGAGGACCTCCAAAGTGGACATCACACATGGGGTTTGTGATAAATCCTCCACAATAGAGTAGTTCTAGGAAGCCCTTGCATTTGGGTTATGAGAAGCTTTTTTAAATGCACCTTTGGGAATGCATGTCATTGTTTCTCCCAACGTCTTCTCAATCTGTAGTGGAAGAGATGGGAGGTCAGCTTCTTTACCCTTCTCAGAAGTGCTTGGTTTACTATAGTCATGTGCTCTAGTCGATATAAAAGCATCACCCCTAACCATATATATGTTTGCGGATGAGGGGTTGTTCGGAGGCGGATAGGGTTCTTGGCTGCCCCCTTCTGTGCTTGCAAAGGCTTGGGTTAGATTTTTTCCATTGTGAAATGGATTGGTTAACACAATAGGTTGTTGTTGCGTCACAAAATTTTGGGCTTCTGTAAGTCGAGGACATAGATGGGTCGAGTGGTCTTCCGTGCACAAGTTTCATGGATACCTTTCCTTCCATTTCTCAGTGTTGTCCCCGCCAGCATTATCGGTGGGTTTTTTATCCCCCTTACCCTTCTTTCATTGTTTTTTCTTTCCTTCAGGTTGTTGGGTGGCCTTTGGGTTAGTCGACTAGACTGTGTGTACCTCCGATGTTTTGGTAGGGGGAGCAACCAAAGTAGTGGTTTGGCTGGCCGCTGTGTGTTGTATAGATAACTGCTGCAACTGCTTCGTCAATTTCTCAGCAGGCTTTGCTTGTGCTGAACCAACAATACCATCGACATATCTGTCTGGTTTTATCTGGTATTGAGCATGGCACATCTGGAAAGATGTTGTATAATAAAACAGACTCAGAATATATGAGCTCAAATTGTTGAGCTCTCATGATGGTGTCTTCTTCGGAGAATACACCCGACGTTGCAACGTCTTTGGATAACTGTGGGACCAAAGACTTAAGGAACCACTCAAACAGGAATGCTAGTGGGACTAACACCTTAATGAGACTCTTTCGATGTCTCCATTATTGGATGTGATCAAAGATATGGTTTGCTTTCATCTGCTTGAAATTGGCTAGCAGCTCTGTGCCAACGTCGTATCTCACAGGTAACTGAAAATGGTTTAGGAAATCCATTGCCAGCTCACCGAAGGAAGAGTATCTTGAGAAATAGAGCTCAATGTACCATTTCATAGCACTCCCAATGAGAGTACGTTGAAACAATTGCAACTATACAGAGCCATCTTTCAATGATTTAGATGAGCACCAAAGATGGAAGGTAGTCACATGATCTCCTGGATCTTCATTAGGCTTGTCTTCGAACTTTGGAATGTCTGAAGGAAAATTCGTCGGCATAGGAGGCCAATGCGGATCGTGACAAATGGGGTCATTCAAAAACCTTGTCAAATTAGGCAAGTGCAAAGTTGCCAGGAAGGGTAGTTTGGGTTGTTGGTGATAACCTAGGAAAAAGGGGCTTGGAGTTTGACTGGCACCAGGTTGCCAGGAAAATTTTGGCTGCTAGCCTGGATTTTGGTAGAAAACATGGCCCTGGCTAGCATATGGATTTTTCATATGTGGCGACATCATCAGATGATTTCCCAAATAAGACATAGATGGTTGGGCATGCATTATATTCGAAGGACGCTGGGAAGGGTTGCCCCATGTTGGTCCCGTGGGGATGGGCATAGTATTTTGTCCAGGGTTCCATTGATTGTGGAAAGAATTACCCCAGATTGGCATTATGGACGAGATAACGGATCCTTACCTGGAATTCCAAGGTCCTGATGGGGAAGAAGTTCCTAGTTTTGCTCCCTGTGCAGGAATAGTACTCTGCATAGGAATAGATTGTCCAAAACTGGAATTGCCCCCAGTCGAGAAAGTGGCTGACAAGAAGGATTTGTTGCCAAATGTTCTAGCCAAAGAAAATGGTGTCGAACCTACCAGCATGTTATGCGAAGGTGGTCCTTGACTCCCTTCTCCAAACAAACTATGGTATGTAGGTTGCCCGATGGACTGCTGATGTGAGCCACCGAGTGAAGGGGACGAAGGAGGGATATGACCTCCTCTGTAAGGGAAATCATTAAAAGGAGCAGGAGTTCCCCCTATGTGACCTTGTAGAGGAGAACTAGAGCTCCCTACCCTCATACCTAAAGTCTGTAAAGTGGAGTAGGAAAGTACAGGACTTGTAGTCGAACTAGGCATCCCGTATGAGAATGGAGGGCCTGTCGCACTTGGTGTGAAAGGGGTTGTGGCTGCCGCCAAAGACAGGATCAGAACACTGTACGATGTGGAAGCGGTCAAGACCATGGTGGCTCATACCAATGATAGTGGGATAGGAGGTGAAAAATCTCCTGTGGTGACAACCGTAGTGGGAATTGAAGAATTCCTAGAAGGAGTAACAACATTTTTTTCCATTGCTATGTGAAACACTGTTTGGCGCTTGTAAAATTGAATTGGTATGATGAAAGGTACCAATAAATCAGTAGTTGGGGTTTCAACCAGGCCAAGAGAAGTTTCTTCAAGGTCCAAAATGGTCGATTCCGCCGGTTGTTGGTTAGGCACAATTGCTTGTAACCCGATTGCTTCAAAATACCCTTGTTGGTCTAGCTTTCGCCTTAATGGTGGCGGGGGTGGCTCCAATGTAACTGGTGGTAGGCCAAGAATCCTTTGTGATCAGAGGAGCTCATGATCCTCCACTGTGTGAGAAGATCAAATATGCTCTAGGGTAGTCTAAACATTCAAAATTAACACACACTAAAAAAGTCCCTAGAAGATAATACAGGCAAATACTAAATTAATTGGAAGAACAATTACAACAACCAACACTAGAGAAACTTACCGGTGCAAGTGCAACTCGAACATAGAATCACCCTATGGGTATACTCTGCAAAGAATGGCCTGATGTCTATCCTAGGTACCATGTTATACCCACGCAGTCACCTGTGTATGTCCCTAAAAAACATAGGCAACTAGGTTTCCAGCGCACAAACAGTCACCAGGCGGGTATAGTCGAAAGTCGGGTAGACCACAATGAGCAGGGTATCGAGCCCGAAACTTGTCAAGGGTATCAAAAGAAAGTGGTCTAGAAGATAAATGAGGACCTAGAATATATTTGAGACCCATGAAGCCCCGTGGAAAATGCAATCGACGGAATCCCAAAACAAGCCCTCTATATGTGTTCTCCACTATGATTGGTCCAACTTTGGAGGGGTTATCTCTGCTACCATTCTGCACGTGACCTCGTGTTTATCCCCTGTGTTAGAGGGGGGTCCCAGATAAATTTCATGATATTGGACTTAGACACTCCTTAACTCAGACTCTAATATTTGATTTTAAAAGGCCTTGAAGATTTTCCTCTCCAACCTAATCCAAGGCCCTAATCCTGAACTAGTTGGTGAACCCTACAAACATAAAAGTCTAGTAAATTTTAGATTTAGTGTTAATTTTATGGATTTGTCTTATGTCAAGGGTATGAAAGTGAAACTAATTATGTGTAAAAGCTGAAAGCAAAAATGAATAAAAAAGATGGAAACAAAAACTTTTAATTAATGCAAAATTTCAACAACTTTTCAAAATATTGTTTTTATTTTTATTTTTATTTATTTATTTATTATTTTTTTTTTCTAAGATTTTGGACAACAAACTCAAAATAAATTTCACTTGACTACAAGCTACTTATTATCTAATTAAACTGCAAAAAAAATTATGAAATAAACGACTTTTCCCTGGCTAATAATGCATAAACACACTCTTCAACCAAATAAGAAAATGAAAAGAGATTTTTTTTATTTAAATGCTTGATAAAGAAAAAAGGAAAAATACCAAGAAGAAAAAACCAAGGAAAACAATTCTGGCCTAATCGCAGATCACAAAGAATCACTTCAACAAATCACAGACTAGCAATTTTAAAAAATGCCTCACACTTGTCTAAAAACCCTAATTTTTTTTTATTTTTTATGACAACTTTTAAATGAGAAAAATCAAGCTAAGGGTAAGATTAATCCTAAGATACTGACTACTAATATAGAGATTCGAACACCTGAGAGGTATAATTTTTATCAAGGGAAAGGATGACTGTCTTACCCTCAACAAAAAGTATTTTGTACAAACACGATACTGTTAATCTAATAGCAAGCGTGTGAACATGAGTTGTATGGAGACAGAGGGTGTGTACACGCGGGATGGCCTTGTATAGGCTGCGTGTATATCTAAACTTTGAGAAAAAACAAAAATAGAAAACCCAAACCAGGAAGAGACCACTAATATTGATAACCAGAATCCCTTGAAGGCTTGGACACTCTTTTTAATAGAAAAACCAAATAATGTAAGGAAAAATCATATAGCAAAAAAATCTGAGATAAGACTGCAAACAACCAAGACTCAGACACAATTCCAGAAAACCCCTGAGAATGTCTGATTCTGACAGGGAAGAGGATGACTGCCTCAAACATTTTCTGGGCTCTAGACGCTACTGCTACTTCTTCAGCTCACATTCACACACGGGTTGTAAGAGAGTAAGGCACGGGTACACGCGTTCAGATCTTATGTAGGCCGCGTGTACCTCTGTGGGTCGCAAAAAAACACAGCCAAGCAAATCAGAGAAAGTTGGAATGGAAAACTAGACTCTCTGCTAGCCCAAACTTTACTGAAACTAAAAAAAAACTAGCAAGAAAAACCAGTGTTTTTCTAAAAACTACCCAAAAAATAAAATTCCAAGAACCCTAGAGACTTCCCCAGTATGGTCTCCAATTCTATTGTGAGGGAAATCTCCTTACGGACTAGCAAATAGGGTTATGCTTTGCATGCATATATGACCAAGAGAAAATCTACTTTCTACCTTCGTCCCCAGACTTAAATCCTATTTCTTTTCAGTAAAACATGGCTAGATCAACTTACCTCGTTCCATGCATTTGATGTCAATCCCTTGTCGCACTTGATCACTTGTTCGTAGTTCTCCTTTCCAATGTTGACCTGCATACAAGACAAGCAACAACTACAAATGCATCTTACCTATAGACTAACAGGTTAGAAATTCAAACATGTACTTAATAAATTATGAATAACTCATGAATTGGGACGGGAAAAACATTTTCTTTATTACTTTGAATTAGTCAACTTACAAAAATTTGAGACCGGCCACCGCTCCGCGAACCTGATCCTTGGCTCCTCTTCAACTATGCTCCAACTTCTTTTCTTTGTCTCTCTTCTGGCATAAGGATGGCTAAAGGGTTGGAACAATGGGAATATGCAAATGGGCAAATTTTCTTTTCTATCTTTTTCCTCCTTCAAATGGGACCCCTAGCCCTTCTTTTATATGTTAGAAGAAGCTAGGTATTTGGATGAACCCTCTGAAATGCATGGCTGGGAGTTTCAGTTAACTCACCCAGAGATGTGTGTTCCGTCAGCAACTTTCCTTTTTTCATTATTTTGTCGGTCCACGTGGGTTGTTTGAGTTTAGCTAGTGTGTACACGTGTTCAGTAATGGAGTAGGGCACGTGGGACTTTATAAAAGAGGATTTTTAAAGAGTTGTTCACCAGTGGTTTGGCAAGGAAGGGATCTGAGATGGCTTGATGCCAGGTAAGCATGTATGGTGCAATTTAGAGTTATAACAACTTGCAACAAGCATAGCATATAACACCAATATAATGAATATACCATAAACACAATGGTTATACTCACTTCTTGTAAAATTTGTCTCACCATGAAGCAATCAAACATATTGTACCATTTTCCTAGCATGCTTCAGGCCATACAATGATTTTTGTGTTTGCAAACAAATCTCATGTTGTGATTTTGAACTAATCATCATGGTTGTTCCATATACATCCCCTTATAAAAAGGATATTCATAAAAAACTACATCTTTTTCCATGATGATTATGTGGGTAGTAAGATCCCACAATCTGTACCCCTTAACATCATCACCATATCAAATTTCTACTTATTTGATCTGGTTCCTTCTTACAAATATGATAAAAAACCATAAGCATCACAACCGAATAATTTCACATTTGAGTAATTATGAGATCACTTGTTCATACCTCTTCATGAATCTTCCTGTCTTTTGCAACTGATGGTGACCGAGTTACCAAATGGCACAAGAACCTCTGTCCACAACTATTGCTGCAACTTGGCATTACTAAACATCCCTATTCAATCCCAACTTCCTTGCAATACTTTCCAACTTCCATGGATATGAAATTACTTTCATCATATATTCAAACACTTGATTGACCTTCCAACACATTAACCTTTCTATAGACCCACCTTTCTAAACTAGACACACTACTCCACCTCGAAGTTTTCATTCGAACAACTTTGACCAAATCCAGCCAAACTGACCAAGTAAGCCTTCATCGCTTACCTCCAGGCCCATTTACAATGGAGTTCACTAAGCCTTTTATAGGCTTCATTACGCGCAAATCCATGGCCACAATACCATGGGATGCCCAAAACACATGGACCCAAAAAACCACCTTCTTTGACCTAAAAACATATTTAACTAATTAACTCTTTCACCGAGTCAAGGTTAACCCAACACACATGCCCCCCCCACATATTCAATCTACCTGAATATTTGTCTAGAATTTTCATAGGTGATGTGATAAACCATGGGTACACATCTCTATCCAGGTCTTACAGACATATTCCCATTCACATGCAATCAATAATTTCTACAAATCCAAAGTAAATTCATTTATTATTATTAAATTTTTTTCACGGTGACTCAACCATCATTGCCCTCTACCTTCTATGTGAACACAGGTGGTGAGACACAACAGACAAACAAAAATTCATCAACCATACTTAATTTTCTTCTATTTTGGAGGCTTCTTTGGATGCGTGTTGTCTTTTACAACAATCCTTCTTGAGATGCCCAAATTTTCCACAAAACCAACATTTTTCCTTACCCTTACTGTCTTTTGAATTAGACCTCATCTACCAGATACAGATGAATAGTACTGAGGGCTCTTGCATCTAGATCTTCCCAATCCTCATCTGTCATGCTTGCCAATTTCTTTGACTTTCTAGCCAAGGCCTTTTGCAATCCTTGTTGCACAAGTAGATATCCCATCATAAGCTTCTATAATTCAAATCTATTCTTACCAATGAACTTTTCCACCTCAAACTTGGAACTCTGCACTTTCTCCATTTGCAGAAAACACTCCAAACCAAGCTTATAATACTAATCTTTTATAATGAAGCAACAATGATAGTTGGAAAAAAAGGTTTAATCCAATATATATATATATATATATATATATATATATAATATTTAAAAAACCTTTTAAAAACATCCTCTTTTTACCATTTAATAAAAGGTCTTTTAAAAGAAATATTTAATACCTCATAAAAGGTTTGACCTTCCCTTTTAATAAAACACCTTTTTAAAACACCCTTTCACCTTTATTAAACCTCCACCTCACTCACGACCATGTCCCTTTTTTTGAATAATATAAACAAACTTTCAAACTTTAGTTTATACCACCGATTTTTCCTTTAATTTTTTAATTGTCGCACTGTGTATGAGGGTCAGATGTGGTGATTAGGAAATCGTCACACTATTTTAATGGGTATCCTACGATGATTTGCACTCAAATTATCGCATTGTGTTAGAAAAGGACCTGCAACGATGTCACACTGAGTGTTGTGTGTTGCCTGCGATGACTTCACACTGTGTGTTCTGTATGGCCCGCGACGATTCCACAATTTTTAAAAATTCCATAAGTTTGTGTGCTATTGTCGAACTGTGCCACAGGGATGACCCATGATGATGTAATAAAACCTATCCTTGGTTTTTAACTTCCACTTCACTCGGCTCATCTTTGATCTTTAATCCAACGACCATATTCTCTTCTCCTTCGCACTCTACTCCAACTCTAAGCTATGATACCACTTGTTAGGAAACGGAAGAAAAACATAACATCTATAACAGAGCATAAACTAAGCAAGATCAAACACGCATAAAACCAAGCACATCAATCATACATTTGACACAATGATTTATGTGGAAACCCAAATCGGGAAAAAACCATGGGCAATAATTATCGGTCTTCTTCTTATTCAAGGGATAATTACAATAGCCTTCATAGACATACAACCATCCTCTCCTCACACAATGTACTCTCTTGCACTCGCATTTTCCTCTACCTATATGGGTATGATTGTATATATAACATCTATCACTCTGTTACACAGATTGATCATGAATATATCACATAGTTACACGAACAGTTCATAAGTAGATTGCATGCATGCGAATGTGCATGTTCATGTGCATCTGCATGTGACCACATGAGGAAATTTGTTGGCATGTTTCCAACAATCTCCACCTTGAAAATAATTTATCTGATATATCATGCCCTTAATTAATTCATCCATAACTATTCCTGCAAGAGAATCCAAACACCATCATATCTCCACAACTTCTCTAACAATATTGTTACATGAACATACGTGCACGATTCACTCCAACATTGACCATTATGTCTCCATAAGTATCCTGTCTAATAGACCGATGCACTTGTCAAAATCTCATGAATCATAAACATAGACGAAATCACTGCAACCACTGTAGGTGATACTTGTGCTTCTGTGTTTAAATAACTCGTTTCCATGTTCTTGACCTATTTTTCCATGTGTTTATTGAAAGCACCAACTATATGTGAAATGATGACCATTTCTCCATCACAATTGTTGGTTATTTCTTACTTATTCTTGAGCATTTGAGTTATTGACCCAACGTTCATGTATTTTGGGTTTCCAACAAAGCCCCTAAAACTATCGTCCCTCCTGGTGAACCAGAAGGAAACACATCACACAGAATGCGCTGCACAGTCTCACCCAAGATAGCTTTAAATGGGTGGTTGTAAGACTCATCTGTTTAAAGCCTAGGATTGAGTATGAGATAGGGGTTTAATATTTAGAACCATATACTATAAACTATAACTGTATCTTTCTATTATTCACAATTATGCACTGTCTTCACAGTTATTCCCCTAACATGCCACGTATTTCATAACAATATATAACTCATTCATTAAGCACAACTATTAACTGCTAAAATAAAGTAAAGACATACATTCATTCATCATATTACACAGGTATTACCATGGTTCACCCCACCTAGGCTATGTCCACAAATATTTGTCTCTTGGCTCTTTTATTATGGTAATTCTTTATCTCTAGTGCCGTGTGCTTACAATTCCCCTCAGAGGAGAAAGATCTATGTGAGGTGAACTAGATCGCACCAAGATACACAGCCTGCGATCTAATCCTCAAACCTTCCCTTTCTCCTCTGTTCTAACTCAACAACTTAAAAAATAGTTCATCACAATATTACTTATCGCCTCAAATCATACACATCCGGTATGAACAATACAAAGACAAACTAATCAAGAACTAACCTTACACAACAACAAAAATGGGTACCTTCTATCGTACCTGCGTATCTATATTTTTTTGTTTATTAGGCTCTTCATCCATTTACAATGTATTAGGAAAAACCTAACCCTACTAATGTTAGGTATTCCTCCCATGCATGTGTGTTGGTCTTCCTTCCATCTTTCGCTTTCCTTGTGCATGCTTTCTTGCATGTGCACAGGTTGTGTTTCCCCCCAGTTGTTACTTTCATTTCTACATGCTTTCTTTCCCCATGATCATCCTTCTTTCCACATTGTCTTGCTTCCAACAGGCCCCCAACAATGACATGTGGCTCATCCCGAGCCACCTAATTCTTTTTAGCTTCCTCAATCTCCTTGGTGATCGTCTGGAACTTTTTCTTAAGCTTTGTTGCTTCAATATTTTTCGTGGTTGCAACTTCCTCGTTCTGCACAACTTGTGGAATCTTCTCATAAGTTCCTGCCACTTTCTTCTCCAATCCTTTTAGGTGCTCCCTTTCCTCCTCGGTATTATATTTGTCCTTCTCATAGCCTACTTTAAATTAATCTTTTTCCCTTGTTGCCTACTTCAATTCGATTAAGTGTCTGCGTGCATGAGACTGTACCTCATGGTTGACACTCATGTGCAACTTCTGTAATGTGCCTGATGGTATTATTGTCAAAACAAGTTGGATCTGGTTCAAGTCTTTCAAAGGTGTCTGCCCCACAATTTCATCCCTGCACAACATGCTGGGGTTGATATGGAATGTTGTGTGTGGCTGCAGTATCCCCTTGTCTATCTGTCGATCTTCCTCTTGCACTCTTCCTTCTGTCTACGGTGTTGATGGATCTATTCCCCTATTGTGGCTTGTTATCTATCCTTCCCTGAATTTCTTGATAAACTCTCCCATTTATGCCATCTCTTTCTGCAATTTGTTCCTGTGGTGTGCTGCATGGTCGAAGTCCTTTGGTAGACAATCCAGAACCATTTTGGCGATCATTTCCCCATCGTTCTTTGTGACCGTATAGTCTAGTGACGTTTGTTTCACCTTTTATTTCTTGCACACACATTCTGTCTGTGCTACCGGTCTCTTCGTTCCCCCAGATTCCTGTGTGTTGGGATTTGGGGTGGTCTCCTGCGCTCCCTCGGCCTTTTTCTGCTATTCTTTGGTCAACTTTGTAGTTTCTTTATGCCCCTTTTGGTTTCTTGTCTTCTTGGACCCTACGTATGCCTGATTCGGCTTGCCTTGGCCCATTCTTGGTTTCTTAGGCACTTGGATTTTCGGAGGCTGCGTTTCTGCCTGCTCTGCCTCTCATTCTACTGTTCTTTTTGGTACTTCTCAGGTAATGGTTGGGATCCTCCATTCATTAGGCCATTTGTTGATGACCATGTTGATGTCACCCTCTCTGATGCAGTAGTGCATCTATAGCCACTATTTATCTTGGTACTTCCTTGGTTGTATCCACATTGTTTGTCATGTGGCTAAAAAATTGGCGATGTTTGCATATCACCCGACAAATTTTGGTGTTATTCTCCATGATCAACTGATAGCTTCCTGTATGTCACATAGGTATTATTAAAATATGATCCCATTCTCCCTCTTATGTCTAGAATGTGGCCCAGATCTCAACAATAGGTACCTCACTCTCGCTGGCTGTGGTCTAGTACAAAAAATTACATACCCTGGTTCTTGCCATCCCATGAAGGCTATTAGGGTAATCGACCATGTGTAATGGAACTCCATGCCTAGGTCCTACACATCCTTCCATTCCTCTTGGAATAAATTCAATAGATATGGTGCCCAGCTCATTGAGGTGTCTTCTGTGCACTGAGTTGCAATTGTAATGACTCCAACTAGTACTTCCTCTTTGCGACATTTTCTTAGTAGTTTTCACGTTAAGATTTTTGTGCCCAATTGTGTGGTTGTGTTGTTTATTCCTTTGATCATGATGCCTCTCGTTCCCCTGGAGGTGCCATACTTCTTATTCATTTCCTCTGCCAACGCTTTCTCCTTGGATTTGTCATCCAAAATAACCGCGGGATCCATACCCTAGGTTGGTAACCATGTAATTTGCATGATAAGATCAACAACTATGGGGACGGGTTTGTCCACTCATGTGTGACTGTTAACAACTACTTGATGTAGGTTGTTGCGTACTGGCCTCTGCCAAAATGTGGTAGGGTCGCCAGACCTAATATTCGTATTTTGTCTAACCCAGTTTCCCACTATTATGGCTGGCTAATCGCTTCTCCCAGCTGAGTTGTGCCTATGGTATTTATAAAGAACCTACGTGCAAGTTCTAGGAACTTGGTTTCGTTTGATACATCATGGTATGAATATTTGAGATTCATGATGTGGCCCAGTAGGTCCGGTCCTACCTGTACTCCATCTAGTATGCATGGTAGAATAATTTTTTCTACAGTTTTCTTGCGGGGTGAGATCAGTATCTATACTTTGTCTTCCTTCTGTGGTGGATGGTTTGAAGGTCTTACAGCTTCCCATTTCTCCCCTATCAACCATTTTGGCCAAGCTGAGGCATCTTCAACAGTATTGCCTGTTGGTTGTCCCGAGATGGTCATTTGAGACCTATCTGGCTCGACTGTTGCTACAGGATTTTGTGTCATTTCATTAACTTACAGGGCTGCTTCGGTGCTTTCTAGTTTCACTTCCTTTTGGGTTTCCGCTTCCTCATTCTGAGGCTCCTGCAACGCTACTGGCGTATCCAATTTCATCGCCTCTTCTTTTTGTTGCTGAATTTCTTCCACAATTGGTGTAGAAATCACCGACATCATCTTTGGGGATAGGATTTCATCGATATCAATGATCTTTAGCTTCTGTTGTTCATTTTCTTCCAATGGTCCTCATGACCTAGTTTGAACCCTAGTCAGTCTGGTAGTCTAGCTCACTTTTGCTAGCGTTGGTGGTTCCATAGTGGTGAGTGTCGAACATTTGTTGAGTTTGAATAAATTCTGTGGGGTTTGTAGTATTTCTTTGTGCATTGTGGCTACTAGTACTCTCTCTCTATTCTCCTTTCATGAATAGACTAGTTGTTTCTGTGCTCACGTGTTGTATGGGTTTGTCATGAAGCTTGTCGAGGACACTTCCTCCATTATGCATTTAATGCACCATATCTGTGGGTTCAATGTATCTACAACGATTTCATACTTTCCATTACGCTTGTGTTGTCATCTTCAGTTGGTGCGATTAATGTGATGTCCCATCGGTCCTTGTCATCCTTTAATTCCTCCTAGTGCTACCCTATCATACTATTTTTTGTCAATTTTCCCTTTCCCGCTTGTTTTTTTCCTTTGCATATAACCATTGCCATTGTCGTTGTCAAATTCATGTTGCTAATTTTGTGTACCCCCCTTTTTTATTTTTTTTATTGCGCCATGGGTGGTATACTATCCTTATACAACTTCAATCGGATCCCATTGATCATTCCTCTGAGTTCTACACCTGCTAAATCTCATAGTTGTACAGCTCCTCCGTCTGTGACATATTTTATTTCATATGGTCTTAAACAATGCATTCTAAGATTTCTTGATTGTTGAAGAGATTTGTTGTCATACATTAGTACTAGATCTCCTTCCTTCAACGTTTTCTTCTCGATGAGTCGATAGTGCCAAGCTTTGTCTCTTTCTTTATGCACTTGTTGATGGAATCCTGCCAAGATTCGGTCTTCCTCCATGGTCAATAGTTGATTCAGTTGCTCCTGTAATGTGCCTCGTTCTGTCATTTGTGTGATAGCTGCTACGTGCAAGATGGGTACTAAATATTCTAATGGCACTACTGCTTCTTGGCCATAAACCAATTTGAATGCTGTGTGTGGAGTCAAATTTTTTCATGTAGTCCTGTATGCCCATAATATTGCTGGTATTTTCAAGTCCCAGCCATCTCTGTCGACGTTACAAATATTTGTTAGTGCGTTCTCCAAGATTTTGTTGAAGGCTTCCATTGTGCCATTCGCCTGTGGGTGATACGGTGTGTTTTTCTGGTGATGGACTTCTAACTCTTCATTCATTGCACGAATAGTGTTGTTTATGAAGTGTGTACCTTGGTCACTCATCAAGACTCTTGGGCACCAAAATCTCATTATTACTTGTTCAAACGAAAACTGTGTTTCTATCTTTGTGATGCAATCTTTTACTGGTGTGGCTCTAGCCCATATTGTGAGATATTTCGTCACTGTAATAATATATCTTTCCCCTGTCCTTTTGGCTGGTGGGTTAACTAGGCCCACAAAGTCTATTTCCTATTTGTCAAATGACTATAATGTTACTTGTGTCCATAGTGGCATCTCGTCTCTTCTATTTGGTTTGTCTACACTTTGATAGACATCACATCTTTGACAATATTCGTTCGAGTCTCTGTGAATTGTTGGCCACCATAGTCCTGTGCGTAGTAGGTTCTGCGTGGTAGGTTTCCCTGCATAATTCCCTCCTACAAGTCCCTCATGGGATTCTTCTAAAATTCTTGGTCTTTCATGCTCTAATACATATCTTCGCAAGATGTTGTCTGTGCCCATTTTATATAAGTGTCCTACAATCAATTGACAGTCGGTCACACAAACTACTAGATTCTTCTTCTGCATGATAGTATATTCTTGCAGCGTTGTACCCATAGTCAATTACTAAATTATATTTGCGTAGTATTCATCAACAATCTGTACCGAGAATAACTATGCATTTGGAAAGTTGTCTTCTATGTTCATAGGTTCTTCCCCATTTGTGACCTTTGAGAGGTGGTCAGGTCTTGCATTCAATTTTCTTGGTTTAACTATTACTTCAAAGTCGAATTCTTGAAATAAAAGTAACCATCGACAAATTCTCCCCCCCAACACTCGTTTGTTGACTAGGTATTTCAGGGTTGAGTGGTCTTTGAACATACTAAAGTGTTTTCCTAATAAGTAATGCTTGAACTTCTGTAGTGCATAGACCATGGCTAGGCCTTCTCTTTCTATCGTGTTATAATTTTCTTCTGAGTCGGATAGCTTTCTTATTGCAAATGCATTCAGGTGATTCAAGTCTCTCGCTCCTGGTTACGCTAAGATATCTCCAAGTTCTATCACTGATGCATCTACATGCACATGGAACATCTTTTCCCAGTCTGGAAATACTAATATTAGCGCAGTAACCATATTTTCCTTCAAAATGTCCAGACCATGTTGACACTCATCGTTCCACTGAAACTGTGTATCCTTTCATACAAACTTTTCCATGGGTGTTGTAATTTGTTCATCACCTTTGATCAATTTCCTGTAGTATCCTGTGCGTCCTAACATCTCTCTTAGTTGGCAGACTATTCTTGCTACCGACAAGTTAACAATGACTACAATCTTTTCCATATCGACCAATAAACCTTGTTTGCATACTATATTTCCCAATAGTATCCCAAACGTTGTTCGAAATATGTATTTCTTGATGTTTAATGATATTTGGCACTGTCTTCATCTTTATAACATCAACTGTAAAACTTCCACATGGTTTTTCAACATGCTATATATTGTCCAATCATCTAGGTATACTTCAATAAACCGATGGATGAATTCCTTAAATGTGGGAATGACCACTCTGGAAAATATTGTTGGTGCGTTCTTTGGTCCAAATGACATGACTGTGTATTGGTAAGATCCCCATTCTGTCGCAAACGTGGTTTTATGTCTATCTTCCTGTGGTATCTTAGTATGATGGTAGGCTGAGAATCCATCAATGAATGAGTACACTTCATGTCCTCCCACATTCTCTAGAACTTCGTCTGTGAATAGTGTAGGGAACGATTCATGTAGGCATGCAACATTCAACTTCCTCAAGTCGATGCATATCCTGATTCCTCTTCCCTTTTTCTTGTCCTGCACTACCATCGGACTTATCCATTCTGAATCCTCAACTGGTTCGATGATGTCGGCTTTGAGCGTCCTGTCTATCTCCTCTTTAAATTTATGTTTATATATGGGGTTCAGTTTATAGGGTCGTTGTCTGATAGGCCTTGTGTAAGGTCTAAGTGGTATCTTCATTTCTCCTAATTCTCTAGCTATGACCTTCATCTCTGTAAATGTTGTGGGAAAGATGTCACTTTATTCGCATAGAAACTCTTTGATACTTTCTACTATTTTCTCATCCCAGTAGTCCCCAATGCTAGCCATTTTGGGTTGCTCCGTTGTATCGATGTTAAATTAATCTACCTTGATTGGCACGAAAATGACTTATGATTCTATGGGTGGTCCTTCCACATCTCTTTGTCCTTCTTCTTCTTCGATCTAAATATTGCGCGGATCATCTTCATCTGGTGATTCTTCTTGTACATGGTAACATGACAACAATTCCTTGACCATATTCTTATTTCGCTATTGCTCTTCTGTGATTAAACTCTATTTCCAGTTATTTGATGTATATCACTCCTCTGATCTGTTTGGGGGCTGGGTCTATGTTGGGGCTCCCATGTTCAAATGAGAAAGTGACTGTGAATTTCTGTTGTAATGTCGTCCATGTCATAGTTCCTTTGTGCAATTCCTGGTCCATGTACCAATTCACTGGTATTCCTTCGAGAGTATGTATGAAGTGATGAGGCAATTCCTCTGGTGGTGTCATCATCCACAATGTTCTAAAAACCTTCAAGTGTTATGTTGGTGTTCCATGTCCTTCATAATTCTGTTGTCTATTGTTTTTTTGTTCTGCGTCGAACCTTATGCATAGTAACCTCTTACATCGGTACCAGTCTGTGATTGTATCCTTGTGTGCACCCCACCATCTTGCGGGTGTGGCATTTAGTGCTAAGTCCAGTGCCAATAATATATGATTCTCTAAGACTTCATCTTCCTATTGTGTTAGGAATTTTTCTAGATCATTTAGTCCATGGAAACTGGGTGGTTCTCTGATTTATGTGCCTACCCACCTTACTGTTCAGCCTATCCTTGCACATATTCTCGTGGATACTTCATGTAGCCTCTACTTCTAGTTTTCCAAATCGGTGTCTGAGTCTATTGCACATGAAGTAATACTCTGCCAACTGAGTACCCCATCTGCAGTTGGATTTACGTAATCCTCATCGCACGCAGTTTTTCTGTACAATTGGTTGATTTCCTCTAAGTCCAAACAAGTGTGTTCTATGAACCTCTCCCCTTCTGATGGATCTAATGGCGCGATGACCCTATATTCTCTGGATTCAAATGTCATTTTATTGGTTTTTAAATTGATTATGGCCTGGTTTTCAAATGCCCAATCTAGACCAAGCAATTTCGGGTAAGGTGTTATGCGATCTATTATTTCAATGAATTCAAAGTCTGCTTTTGTGCGCACTCCATCAAGATCTATTGTCACTCCTTTCAGTCTACCTATTGTTAGGATTCTATGTTGGTTTTCTAGTTTCAATTAGACATTTGAGTATCCTAGTGTTGGCTCTCCCATGCGTTTCCATGTCTTCTTTGGTAATACATTCACTTCGGATCCTAGATCTAATATAATGTCTCCCATGTTGAAATCCCAAATTTTAGCATTCAGTCTAAATTCCCTACTTGTTCTTCTTGTGTGTAGGTGGTTAACGGTTTTTGGTTCTATCTTTTCGTCCATCTCACTGCTACATTTCTCTAATATGTTTTGCAATATTTTTATCGATGAAGGATCACTTAATACTTTCACACATTATTGAAAAAAGCCTTTAATTGTACTTACCTGTCCCATGGGCTTCATTCCATTGGTATGATCCAATGATGGCATCATCTCATATTATGGGATTCCTTTCTTTGTAGTGCCATTGAATTTGACGTGGTGTCCTTCTTCTAAAATTCTTGTCTGCTTCTTTAAAGGTCTCCTTCTGCTTTTGTGCATCAAACTCCTTCCTTTGTTCAATGTTCTTCTTTACCCATTGGTTTTGCGCTGGTTCCTGGAGAAATGTGTCATTTCCTGTTTTCGTTCCTCCATCAGTGACTATGTTGATGTTTCGTCTGTCGTCCCTTGCTTCGACTGCAATCCACTAGACATTCTGATTTTTTTGGTTCCTCTTTTTCTAAATATTTACTAGTAGTGTTGGAATTCCGTTGTATCATGGTCCGATGCATGAAAATACATACAAGTGGATGGTGGAAGTGGACATTCCCATGCATAATGTCTCGGTTACTAGAAATTGTGGCATGTGACTAGACCTTTTCCCTATCTGAAGCCTCCTCTAGCTCGTCCTCCTCCTCGATAGCCTGCTCGGTCACCTCTTGGTGCATTATACTATGGTGTCTGATTGTACTGTACCATATTGTACTGGAGTTGTGTTGGGTTGTATTGTGGTTGTGCATTATTATATGGTTGTTGCACAGTGTTGTATGGAGCTAGGGCATGATTGAACTGTGGTGTTTCCTACCCAGTCATCATTTCGGCCTGTACCCTATATGTATATGATGTTCTTTCCCTCATCAGCTCCATATTTCTACAATATTTATCATTGTGGCCCATTGATTTGAAAAAGGTGTAGTATGAAATCTTTGGGATGGTCTGGTATTTTTTCATCATCATGTAGTGGTAAAGGTTGTGACCTAGTTTCTTGCATATTTTGCACCATAGCCCTCCCGTTGGTAATGTGTTTGGAATACCTGCTTCCATATAATGCGTGAATGTTGGGAACTCGTTCTTGTGGTGTCCTTATATCCTACATGTGGTGCACCAAACGACTTCTCATTTGTCTTTTTCTTATTCTGGTTCAGCTGAAATGTTTGATTTTTCAAATCCTCCTTTAGTTCTTCAATAGCTGGGTCCGTCTGCTAGTACTGATTCTCTTCCAGTTGAAAGGCTTCCTGCAGAGCCTCTTCCTACGTCTGAAACTTCTGCTATCGTAAAGGATATTTTAAATATGGTAGTAGTGAGTTGAAAAACAGGTGTCGATGTTGCATATTGGTCATAACATATTTGAGCTTTCCCTTTAATCTCTTGAATCTCTGATCAATCTCCTATACAAATTCTCCTAGTTTCTGTCTGATTTCTATCATCTCGTTCATGTACTGATCCTTTGAGCTCGACTTCTGGAACTCATCAATCAATAACTTATTAATGTCAGCTAGTGTCCTTGTCATTCCCGAGGCACTATTTTTGTCTAGACGCATGTACCAGTCTAGTGCGCAGTCTCTTAGCGGAATTGCTAGCTACGCGAGTTTGGTATCTTCATCAATGATTTGTTTTTATTCCCATATCTTTGCACAAATGAACAAATGTTTCTTAGGGACTTCTATTGCTTCTCCCCAAAATTCTGGTAATCGGATAGTGGGATCGTGTCCTGCCATTCTGAATACTAAACGACTACCTCCTTCACGTGGTGTAGATATTGGACTAGTGCTGCCTGGACTGGCTCCTCCAATTGTTTCTCCTTGTGTAGATGTGCTTCCTGCTATCAGACTTCCTTTGAACTTCGATTGTCTAAATGATGGTTTTCTCTTTGGTGTATTAGTTGCACATGGGTTTATGTGTTCCACACTGACATTAATATGGATAGGATGGTTGCCTTCTTCTCCCATTCTCGGACCTCTCGTTTTCCTTTTATATGTTGCATGTAGTATTTCCTCAATCTTCTCCATAGACTGGAGATTCTCTACCTCTTCCTCATCACTCTCCAAGCCTTCCCTCGTGACTAAGACTCTATTCTTGGTATTTACCTTATATTGGTAGGGCACCCCACTACGCATCTTTCTTGATGATGCCAAGATCCACTTGATCTGGTCATCATCCATCATGATCAGGTCCAAGGGTTCCTCCTCCGTCTTGCCTTTATCTCTATCTCCTTCCATTTATCCCCTCTTTGTCAGTGCTTCCCCCCTTCCCCCATGCACGCAAGGAAGATTAGCTGTTTGATTCCATTGTCATTACACCTTTTTTATATAGCAATATCTTAATAGAAGTATACAGTGAATTAATGTATTTTCCTCAAGGTCCGCATAGAAATTATTTCTCTATAACGCTTTATGACTTCGTTGTGTCAACTGCAAACTCTGTTATAAACCCTACAACAATACTATCAAGACAAAATTCTACTGCGTGGGTGAATTTGTTGTTCACCTATTGTAGCTTCTCAATCTGTACTGGAGTCCAATCTAGCTATCAAATCTAGTTTGTCGGGTGGTTATCCTTCACCCATAGTATCCACTCCTATAGTAGATGTGGAAAATCACAGAAAACGACTTCGTGTAAATCAGTAAACACATATTTGTCCAGATATTTTCGAGGTGTGATTCTAGGGTTTCTATTTTCTTTTTGTGAAAACTCTATCTCTTTGGTTCTGAACCAACCTTTGATTTCTTCTTTAGTGGGGTTCCACGGTCTCAACAATCCCTTCTAGTGGCTCATTGCTCTCTTCTTTTCTTCGTTTTCTTCTCACTCAGTCTATCTCACCTACTCAGTCCTCTCTCATTCCTACCAACATGGAAACATAACCATTTGTTGGTTATTTCTTACTTATTCTTGAACATCTGAGTTATTGACCCAGGTTTCATGTCTTTCGGGTTTCCAACAAAGCCTCTAAAACTATTGGCCCTCCTAGTGAACTAGAAGGCAACAAAACACACAAAATGTGCTGCACAGTCTCACCTGAGATAGATTTAAATGGGTGGTTGTAAGACTCAAGTGTTTACAACCTAGGATTGAGTATGAGATAGGGGTTTAGTATTCAAAACCATCCACTATAAATTGTAACTGTGAATTTCTATTGTTCACGATTATGCACTATTTTCATAGTTATTCCCTTAACATGCAACATATTTCATAACAATATAATAACTCATTCATTAAGCACAACCATTAATTTCTAAAAGAAAGTAAAGACATACATGCATTCATCATATTACACAGGTATTACCGTTGTTCACCCTGCCTAGGCTATGTCCACAAATATTTGGCTCTTGGCTCTTTTATTATGGTATTTATTCATCTCCAGCGTCGCGCACTTACAATTCCCCTCAGAGGAGTAAGATCTATGTGAGGCGAACTAGATCGCACCAGGATCCACATCCTGCGATGTAATCCTCAAACCTTCCTTTTCTCCTCTATTCCATCTCAACAGCTTAGAAAATAGTTCATCACAATATCACTTATCGCTTTGACTCGTACACATCCAGTATGAACAATACAAAGACAAACTAATCAAGAACCAACCTTACACAACAACAAAAATGGGTACCTTCTATTGTACCTTCCTATCTATATTTTTTTATCTCTCAGGCTCTTCATCCGTTTACAATGTATTACAAAAACCCTAACCCTACCGACATTAGGTCTTCTTCCCATGCATGTTTGTTGTTCTTCCTTCCAGTTGTCACTTTCCTTGTGCATGCTTTCTTGCATGCGTGCATGTTGTGTTTCCCTCCAGCTATTACTTATGTTTCTACACATTTTCTTTCCCCATGATCATCCTTCTTTCCACTTCGGCTTGCTTCCAAAAAAAATCATCAAATTTCCTACTAGAATATAATACTCGAGACATATAACCCTTTTCTTCTTCATTAATTAGGACATAAACCTGAAGAGAAATTACAATGGAAAGCCAAAGGGATTTTACCAGTTTCACATTATTCATACTGAATTTATTGAGCATCTTCACCACATACTTCTATTGTGATAACCAAGCTTATCGTGTTTCCTGTCTCTGTGTATTTCCATGCCCAAGATTTATTTTTTTGTTACCATATCCTTCATAACAAACGTCCTAACCAATTGAGCCAACCTATTGATCTCACCAAGAAGAATAACATATAACACCAAGATAATGAATATACCATAAACACAATGGTTATACTCACTTATTGTAAAATTTGTCTCACTGTGAAGGAATCAAACATCTTGTACCATTTTCCTAGCATGCTTCAGGCCATACAATGATTTTTGAGTTTGCAAACAAATCTCCAGTTGCAATTCTGAACTAACCATTCTAGTTGTTCCATATACATACCCTTATAAAAAAGAGATTAATAAAACACTGCATATTTTTCCATGATGATTCTATGGGTAGTAGGATCCCACAGTCTGCACCCTTTAACATCATCACCATATAAAAAATCTACCTGTTTGATCTGGGTTCTACTTAGAAAGCTGATAAAAAAACATAAGCATCACAACTGAATAATTTCACATTTGAGTAATTAACAGATGACCTGTTCATACCTCTTCCTGAATATTCCTATCTTTTGCAACCTGATGCATACCCACCTTCTCTCCTCGGGCTTCTCGACCTCCCGGTCAAGGATCTTCGATTCTTGGAGCCGAATGGTCTCTCTAAAAATTTAATGGTCTCACTATTGATTTGTCACAGGCCCTTCTATTCTCATGGTACAGGTTCTATGGAACCCACAACCTCTCCTTTCGCACTGCTGAACTACCAGTTCCAGGTGCTAGCTCCTCTTATATTAGATCTTTCTCGTATGTAACCTTGGGCTATGTCCTTGTGTAAACATGCGATTGCAAGTGTGACCTAAAGTGGTTTAAGGCCACACTACTATTCTCCCCACAATTCACCTCCAACTACCACGTCTCCCTTTTCTGATACCATGGTTTCAGCTATGGCCTACTCTCAAATTTTTAAATTCTGAGCATTTTCTATCCCCGCAATGTAGTGCGATCGTCAATCTTGTGATCTCAGGTGGGACCTCTTGATCAATGGTTTAGATCTGCTCCTTTCAAATCAGAAATCATGATTTACTTCACAATTCAGGTTTCAAAGTTTTCAACTCTCAAGATTCACTTTCTCCGCAATGACATGTCTCTTGCCATGTGTCCTCCTCAAATCAACAACTCTAACCATTTCGGGATTTTAGGCTTTGGAAATATCAAATATCAAACTTCACCTTTCTCCAATTGATGTTATTTGAAGCTCGTGATCCACTAACACGTGTCTCCTGCATATCAAAGACTGTGATTATTTTGGGTCTTCGGGCTTCGAAAATCTCAACTCTTAAATTTCTATTTCTCTCGAAGTGCATGGATTTCTACCACACTTCTCTCTGGATCTGACGGTCCAGATTTCTTCAAATGAAATCACTTTACACACTCCTTGTGATTCACAGTTCCGTTCTTGACACTTAGTCGATTTTTAAATCTATGCACTCCTTGCAACAAGTTCTCATGCAAGACATAAGTTCTTGCAGTGATTGTTCACACCTTGCAATAGTCACTTTGCACTCCTTGCAAAGGGAAGTTTCACGTTTATATCTTCTAAGATTCTGATTTGAAATAAAATCTGTTAACGCACTCCTTGCACACTGTATGCAAACCTTGAATGGACTCAATGAAGAGAAAAATGGAAACTTATATAAACACTTCACAGTTTCATGTATTCAACAACATAACTCATTCATTCATGAAACCAAAAATAACAAGGAATTGTAAACTGTAGCAACCCCACGCATTGGATCAAATTTCCTCTATTATATTCATTCAAAAGTAAAATGACAACAACTATGATAAAACAACAAAAAAACTAAGCAACAACTAAATCACAACAAACTTATTCTAACTTGTAGCAGCCTCATTCGGGCGTACAAAATATCCATTTATTTCAGAGGGTTCTTAGGGTCCCCCCCCCCCCAAATACTCATCTACTCAAGAAGAAAAAACTAACTACTACTTAATTTCCATTACATTCAAGACTAGATTGAAAATCCTAGGTCACTCATGATCACTTGGCTCCCAAGCATTTGATCTTCCTCAATTTTTGATCATTTAAAAAAAATTTGAAGGAAACACCAGCGGTTAATATTGTGAAATTATTCGAAGGCACACTGAGGCACTGATTTGTCCCTCCATGTATGATTGCTGATGATGCTCCTGCATCATACTCCTTTGGCCAAAAATTCATGGACTCCTATCCATGAGCTCTCACACTGACTTTCCATGATTTTGGATATCAACTTCATTTTCCCAACTAGCATCTTCTATCGGGTGCCCCTTCCACTTGAACAAATATTTAAAATGTTAAATTATGGGCTTGATTTATTATGAAGATTAATTATTTAATTTTGTTCAACACTTTGATTCCAACTTAATACACTTCAACAATACCAATTCATAACCAAATATAAATAAATATGTATATAAGTAAGCATGCACATCAACAACACATATACCACAAGAGAGGAAGATGATGACAGGGGAGATCTAGTTGATGTACCCATTTGTCGGGAAGACGTGCAGTGGAGCAGACTGCAAAAGGGGAGCAAGCCATGGGAGCATCTTGACGAGGTAATTGAAGAAATCAGAAGGTTGATGTTGAGTTTAGCAATAGAGACTGCCACCAATGAGAAGCTGAGCAGAAGGGAATAGATGCAGCAACAACGAAGCAGTGGAGCAGATGGACAACTCCAAAGAACTGTTTGGGATCCAGGTGGATTTCAACAACGGTGTTGGGAAGCTCATGAGTAGGAGCTCATGTTTTTTATATCTGAGGAGTATGATGCAGGAGCATCACTCCACTTCATCAAGCACCAGCCAACCAACACTTAAAGCGCACATTCAATAGAGAGGAGAGGCGCAACCCTCTCACTTTCAAATTTCAAATTTGAATTAAATGTATTAATTGTTGTAAGGCTGGTAGAGCCAACACCATTCTTGTACGCAGGCTGTAGTTATTTGTCCTCTTAATGTTTTGTAATTCTGAGATCTAGATCCAATTCGGACTAGACAACTATTCAATGCAATTCATTGTAAAATTAATGAGAGTTGGTGAGGATAGAGAAAAGTGCTTGAGGAGCCCACTTTTGTAAGAAGATCATTTGTATCTGTAGGCAATAAGGAGCGATAGTAGATAGAGAATAAGAGAGAGAATAGGGAGAAGAGAGGAGAGATGAGACTCTGTTGTAGTCTGAGCTTGAACACATTGTAATCATGCATTCTTGATTAATACAAACAAAGCAGTTTTTCTTGCATGTTGTTGTTCATGTGTTTATGAATTCATGAATGAATGTCTTTATGTGTGATGATAGTATATGTATGGTAGGTATGAATTTGCAGGGATAGATAGATTTCCCTATCTGTGAGTTATTTGATTTCAGGTTTGGGTTCTTTGTGGCTTCATGCAAGAGAGTGCATGACAGAACACTGTGGGTTCTGTAAGCCAGTGCATAGAGTGCACTTCTGAATTCTGCAGAATTTTAGACAAAGACGTGCCAGGAGGGCGCACTAGAGGAAGTCTTAGAATCAAGAGGAAGCCTCGAGGTTGCTGAACACATTGAAGGAGAAACTGTGTAGAGGAAGGCACAGAGAATACATAACATCTATAGGTTTTGTAGAACTCTTCCAGGAGGGCATTGAGCGAGTGCATAGAGTGCACCAGAGAACTCTATTTCAGGTTTTGAATAAAGGGAAGTGTCAAAGAGAAGACACTCACAAGGTTGTTGAATACTCTGTGAAGAAAGGCTCTGCAAGGTGTGCATTGAGCAGAAGATTGCCAGGAGGGCGTGAAGCATTTCTTTGCAAGAAATACTTTGAATTGAGTTATCCAAAAACTCAACAACACAAGGAGTGTGTGAATAAGAACTTGTATGAAGTTCTTAAGATTCGAAGGAATAGGGCAAGAAGGTTTCTCAGAGTGAACTTGTCTCAAGTTTAGAAGCTTAGGAGGAACAGTGCCTTTGTGCACAGAGCAGTAGCCGAGAGGAGAAGAAGATTGAGAAACCTTTCAAGGGTTTCTAATTTGACCAATCTCAGGATGGATAACATAGTTGTGTGTAGGGACCCTACAAGGAATGAAAAGGTCGAGAAACCTTTGAGGTTTAAGAGTCAACAAAGGTCAAGAGGGACAACGTCCTTGGAATACAGGAGGGAGCTGAGGATACAGGCTTCGCAGCAAAGCTGAAGGTCGAGGTATTTTTGGAACAAGAAATCTCCAAGGGGAAGGAAGAAGTGTGAATTCAGGAGAGCACAACTGTCGTTGATTCGGGTACTGGAATACAAATCTGCACTGGTGAGTTTTGTGTCCAGGCAATAGGAGGAGAGAGCATGTAGAATAAAGAGATCTGGGTTGATAGATCTGGGTGCACGGATCGATAGCCATCGGATCCAGGAGAAGGTGCACGAGGTTTAACCCTCGTATATGCAAAGGTTAGGACTCACGAAATCCCAAAAGCATCATGACCATCCACAAGGAGGACATGAGGCAAGAAGTCAAGGTTTCATGAAAATTCCCGAAAGGATGTGCGCTATCGATCTAGTTGGATCATAGCCATTGGTCCAAGAGGGACATGGACCGTTGATCTCTTAGCAGAGATATTTCAACATTTCGGCTACTAGGAGATACAAAGGGAAAGAGTCGAGACTCTTGACCCATGAACTCCCAAAAGAACGTAAGCCATCAGATTAGGGGAGGCTCACAACCATTGAACTCCCTTTGGAGTGGAATTTCAGCATTTTGGGGTTCGATATTTTGGCAGTCCGAGACCCGGGAGTTCGAAGGGTCAAGAACTGTTGCAGCCAGAATCGTGAAATCCTAAAATGTGAAAACTTGAAAGAATTCGAAGGAATATCACCGGGTCACAGGACAGGGTCACATGGACAGGATCCAAGTGGGGAGCTTGCCACTCCCTAACCTTTCAGGGTTCGACATTTCAGAGTTTCAGGATTTGGCATTTCAAAAATCCCATGGACAAGGAGCTGGGGCACTTTGAGTTGAAAACCCCTGAAATCATGAAAGACAACGTATCTTTTGAGTGGGGTTGTGGTCACACATTTTGACATTTCGGGGTTTGGCTTTTCGACACTTCTGATGACAAGGAGCCGAGGATTTTGGTGTTGAAACCCCCGAAGCCACGAAACTTGAAATCCCTTTTCAGAAAAGGTCGTGGTCATATCTGGTGGCCGTGTGGAAGTGAAGACTCATGTCTGATGCATTTCTTGTGCTGGTGGAGTTTTCGTGAAGGACCTATGGATATAATTTGTGGGTTTCTAGTGAGGGACCGAAAGAACTAATTTGGTTCTACAGATTCGAAGGAGATCGATCCTGTGTGGATCTCGGCCTGTGGGCAGGGGGTCTGCGTCATGCAGGAAATCATTCCATAACTTATCAAATGTGGGCTAAATCTCTCTCCCACTTACAATCGATAAGAAGGTCTCCCATGAAGAAAGAAGACCGTAAAAAATGGCCTACACTAAATGATCATCGTCCACTGTCACCCCTATGACCAAAAGTTGATCTCTGATCTGGGCTATCCTGGAACGATAAATATGTCACTGATTCACCTCTCGATCAACGATTTAGATCTTCTACTTTCAAATCAACGATCATGATTTACTTCATGATTCAGGTTTCAAAGTTTTCAACTCTCAATATTCACTTTCTCTACAATGACATGTCTCCTACCATGTGTCGTCCTTAAATCAATGGCTCTAACCATTTTGAGATTTTAGATTTTGGAAATATCAAATATCAAACTTCACCTTTCTCCAATTAATGTTATCTAAAGCTCGCGATCCACTAACACGTGTCTCCCACAGATCGAAGACTATGATTATTTTGGGTCTTCGGGCTTCGAAAATATCAACTCTTAAATTTGTATTTCTCTCGAAGTGCACAGATTTCTACCATGCATCCCTCTGGATCTGACGGTCCAGATTTTTTCAAACGAAATCTCTTTACACACTCCTTGTGCTTCATAGTTCTGTTCTCGACACTTAGTCAATTTTTAAATCTATGCACTCCTTGCAACAGGTTCTCACACAAGACATAAGTTCTTGCAGTGATTGTGCATAACTTGTAGCAGTCTCTTTGCACTCCTTGCAAAGGGAAGTTTCACGTTTATATCTTATGAGCTTCTAATTTGAAATAAACTCCTTCAACACAATCCCTGCACACTGTATGCAAACCTTGCATGGAATCAACGAAGAGAACAATGGAAACTTATATAAACACTTCACAGTTTCATGTATTCAACAACATAACTCATTCATTCATGAAACCAAAAATAATAGGGAATTGTAAACTGTAGAAACCCCACACATTGGATCAAATTTCCTCTATTATATTCATTCAAAAGTAAAATGACTACAACTATGATAAAAAAGCAAAAATACTAAGCAACAACTAAATCACAACAAACTTATACTAACTTGTAGCAGCCTCATTCGGGCATACAAAATATCCATTTATTTCAGAGGGTTCTTAGGGTCCCCCCCCCAAATACTCATCTACTCAAGAAAAAAAAACTAACTACTACTTAATTTCAATTACATTCAAGACTAGATTGAGACTCCTAGGTCACTCGTGATCACTCAACTCCCAAGCGTTTGATCTTCCTCAATTTTTGATCATTTAAATAAGATTTCCAGGAAACACCAGCGGTTGATATTGTGAAATTATTCAAAGGCACGCTGAGGCACTAATTTTTCCGTCCATGTGTGCTTGCTGATGATGCTCCTGCATCATACTCCTTTGGCCAAAAATTCATGGACTCCTATCCATGAGCTCTCGCACTGACTTTCCATGATTTTGGATATCAACTTCATTTTCCCAACTAGCATCTTCTATCAGGTGCCCCTTCCACATGACCAAATATTTAAAATGTTAAATTATGAGCTTGATTTATTATGCGGATTAATTATTTAATTTTGTTCAACACTTTGATTCCATATTAATACACTTCAACAATACCAATTCATAACCAAATATAAATAAATATGTATATAAGTAAGCATGCACATCAACAACACATATACCTTGGGGAAACCCTGTACAAGGATAATAACCCCAACAAACAATATTCCTTTATTGGATTAATAATGTAATATCACTTACAAATATCCAACATGAATGTTCTTCTCTTAAATATCTTTCCAATATGACTCTGACCATACAAAGACCTAAAATACCTTGTTGAAATAAACCTCTGATATCCTGCCTCTATTGTTGATATACAACACTGATATGTTGTTGATATATGCCTCTGATATGTAGCCTCTATTGTTGATATACATCATTGATATGCTACTTTGGTATGCTACCTCTTTATCACTGATATACTCCTCTATTGCTTCTCCCTTAACCTGTATATCAAAACTGTATTGAAGAGAGAGGTCAACCTCTGCTTATATAGGATGAAGAGGAGAACAAGAGAGACTCAAAATAGTAACCTGTTTGCATGCTTTAATCATAACTCAGCTTCATACTTTAGTTTTAACTTATAACTAGACTTGAGACTGGTATACTTTAGTTCAAAAATAGAAGTAGACTTGAGACTTCAGTTACAACTCAACATTATAATTTAGCTCGAAAATAGAACTAGACTTGAGACTTGAATTACAACTCAGCATTACACTTTAGTTCGAAAATAAAACTAGACTTGATACTTCAGTTGCAACTCAACATTACACTTTAGTTCAAAAATATAACTAGACTTGATACTTCAGTTGCAACTCAACATTACACTTTAGTTTGAAAATAGAACTAGACTTGGTACTTAAGTTGCAACTCAACATTACACTTTAGTTCGAAAATAGAACTAGACTTAAGACTTCAGTTAAAACTCAACATTACACTTTAGTTCGAAAATAGAACTAGACTTGAGACTTCAGTTACAACTCGACTCTTTACAAGGCAATTCGAGAATCTCTCCATGGTGGATAATGTTACACATGCTAATGCACTAGATCAATACATTTATATCATTTGAAATATTAGGAATATCATTTGTTTCTATCTCATATGAATTTTATATTCAACATAACTTTTTCTAGGTGCTTTGACTTTTTCTCATGGCTCACAAGGCTTGACTATGCTCACAGAGGTTGTACATTCCCCCTGACTTTTGCACTAGTCTATCTATGCTCATTGAGGTTGTACGCTCCCCCTGACTTTTTCACTAGACTGTCTATGCTCACCGAGGTTGTACGTTCCCCTGACTTTTTCATTAGAATCACATAGCATCTCGTCCATCCTGACTTTTGGTTTGACTCACATAGGTTGTACGTTCCCCCTGGGTTTTTTCAATACCTCACAAGACTGGTTGATTCTCCAAATCTCCTTGGCTTGCCTCAGGGTGTCCCATATGGCCTCTCATTGGAGAATGACTATTGATGCTGCCAAATTTAACACTCCCTCTCAGTGAGGGAGTCATTCTCAACCACACTAAGATTACCTCTCATCTTCACAAATTATCTCGAGGTCAAAGGCTTGGTTAGAATATCAGCTACCTGCTTGCTCGTGGCTATGTACTGTGACTTTACAATTTTTCTCTGAACCAAGTCTCGAATGTAGTGGTACCTCATGTCAACATTTTTTTACTTGTCATGAAATACTAGGTTCTCTGTTAGTTTTATGCAACTTTGATTATTCCAGTGAACCACCTTCATCTCGATCTTGTCTCCAAACAACCCATAAACCAATTTTCTGAGCCATACTGCTTCCTTGATAGAATCACTTGCTGCAATGTACTCAGCCTTTGTTGTACTTTGTGCAATGGATCCCTTCTTCCCTCTTGACCAATATATAATAGAAGATCCTAAACTGAAGCAGTATCTGAAAGTACTCTTCCAATCCATTGGGATTCCTACCTAGTTAGCATCTGTATACCCATGCAGAAATAAACCACCATTGGATGTATATCTCAAACCAAAAGTAATGGACCCCATGAGATATCTCAAGATGTGATTTGTTTCCACCCAGTGTCTCTTTCTCGGTTCAGTCATGAACTGACTTATTACAATCACTGCATAGAATATATCTAACCTAGTGTGAATCATGTACATCAATGATCCAATCAACTACCTATACATGGTGGGATCCACCAAATTTGAACTTGTATAAAAATCATGCAGCTTCCTCAGGTTGGTAATCATCAGAGTAGACATGGATTTTCAATCCATCATACCAAACCTCTTTATTACATCCACTGTTTATTTTCCTTGTGCCATAAATATCTCCCTCTGTCTTTGCCATACTTCCAATCCTAGGAAGTAATGCATCAATCCTATGTCTTTCATCTCGAATTATGAGGTTACCTCCCTCTCACACTAGGCTATTAGCCCTTCATCTCCTATTAGAAAGAGATCATCAACATATAGGATTAATATAACAGTTTGGTTACCTCTTACCTTGAAGTATAGATTTGCATCAACATCACTTTTCTGAAATCCTAGGCTTTCAAGAAAGACATCAATCCCGCCATACCAAACTCTGGGAGCCTGCTTAATACCATACAAGGCCTTCCTTAGCTTGCATAAATGAGTGCCTTTGTTATGAAGTACAAAATGATCTGGTTGTTCCACAAAGACCTCTTGTTCAATCTTTCCATTCAAGAATGTTTGTTTTTACATCCATCTAATGTAGCTTCCAACCAAGAATGGGAGCTAAAGCAATAATAGTTAGAATGGAGGTGTACCTAGCTACAGGAGAAAAAGTCACTTCGTAGTCAATTCCTTCTTTCTGAGTGAAGCCTTCTGGCTACAATTATTTCTTTGAACTTTTCCACACTTCCATCAATTGCATGTTTGATATTATATATCCATTTGGAAGAAACCACTAATTTGTCTTTTGGCCTCGACACAATGTCCCAAACATTGTTCTTTTTAAGATACCTGTATTCCTCAAGCATGGCATCCTTCCATAACTTTAATTGATCTTATTCTTCAAATGAGGAAGGTTCGACATCAAATGTTTCTCATCAGTACAACATAGCCTCCAAACCTATGCAACCTCTTACATTCCCTGAAAGTTCATTTGGGAACAACTATCCTTTCTACTTCCTGCACTATTTTTTTAAGCCACCCTTTCTTTCTTTTGGCTGGAGGTTCTTCAAGAGTTATTTCTAACACTTCAAAAAGTTCTAGGAGCTCATTACTTTTCCCTTCATGAGGTTCATCCCTCTTGTCATCTGACTCTTCATTTTCAGAAGAGGGTGAAGTTGGTTGAATTGCTTCTGATTCCTGCTAAAGCTCTCTAGATTTCTTAAATGTGGCTTCCTCATGGAAAGTCACATCTCTTCTTACCTCTATTTTCCATTTAACTGGTACATAAATCTTGTAAGCCTTGGATTTCTCACTGTAACCCACAAAAACCCCTTTCTTTCTTAAGGGTTCCATATTTGTCCTCTTTTCCTTAGGGACATGAATATACATAGGACACCCAAATATCGTTAGATTCCCTACTTTAGGTTTGATCCCCGAGAAGACCTCTTCAGGAGTATTGTCCTTGAAGATATTATGTGGACACCTATTCTAAATATACATTATAGTGGAGGTAGCTTCCTCCCATAAATAATTTGGCATATCCTAGTCAAACAACATTGCTTTCGTTGCCTCACAAATAGTCATGTTTTTCCTCTCAACAACACCATTTTGTTGAGGGTTATATGGAATGGTCAACTCTCTCTTGATTCCTGTTGACTTGCAGAAATACTCAAATTGAAGAGATTCAAACTCTCCTCTATTGTTTGTTCTAAGTATTTTGATGTGTTTCCCTATCTTTTTTTCAATAAAGGCTTTATACTCTTTGAATTTATCAAATGTGTCACTTTTGGCTTTAAGAAAATATGTCCAACATTTTCTTGAGTAATCATCAATAAAAATGACATAATACAAACAACCACTAAGTGAGGGATATGACATGGGACCACATACATCAGAATGAACCAGATCTAAGATGCCCTGAGCTCTTTTGTCACTACTAGGAAATTCTTTCTTTGTATTTTTACTTAGCATCCATCCCTTAAAAATTTCATTTTTACTAAGAGAAATAGAGGGCATGCCACATACCATGTTTTGTATATCTACAAGAGATTTGTAATGAAGATGTCCAAGTATTATATGGCACAACTCCCTGTAGCTAGTCGCATCATGAGCCAATGCCTAAACTGACTGTCCTGACACGACGTACAATCCTCCACTACAAGATCCAATGGGTTATGTTGTAATTAAGTGGCTACCTTTAGCCCATAGTAGTGCCTTCCTGTCCTTGAATATCACCCAATATCCCTTATCCTCAAGGGTTTCAAATGATAGTAGATTATTCTTGAGAACTAGAACATATAATACTTCATCAACATGAAGTATAGCCCCAGATTCCAATCTGATAGAGCCTACTCCCTCTATCTTGTAACATTTGTCATCCCCAAGCTCAGCATGCTCTGCAAAATATTTTGTCTTGAAATATGAGAGATATTATTGTACCCTGTCATGTTCTTTGATGCACCACTATCTACAAACCAAGTTTTTGGCCGCGTGAAAACTGAACTAGATAAGGCAGAAACCAAGTAATATTCTTTTCTATTTTCTTTCTCATTACGAGGACTTTTCTTATTTCTTTTGGATTCATCATCCTCAACAGTTGAGGCCTGATGTTTCTCTTTCCTTGGATATTCTTTCTAACCCAACAATCTTTAGCAAACTGAACCGACTTATTACAATTAAAGCATTTAATCTTACATGTATCGGTATTCTTGCCTTTGAATGTACCTTTAGTGTTTGGATTCCTCTGAGAGCCTTTCTAGAAAGTGACTTTCTTCTTTCCCTTGAATCTTGATGCTAAAGTTGAGTGCTCTTCATTCGTTGGTTCGCTCCTATTAGCTGTGTGAATCTCCTCCTGGAGTGATGCAGGAGAATCACTCCACGTCATCAAGCACCAACCAGCTAGCACTTCAAGCATGCATTCAATAGAGAGGAGAGGTGCAACCCTCTCACTTTCAAATTTCAAATTTGAATTAAATGTATTAATTGTTGTAAGGCTGGTAGAGCCAACACCATGCTTGTATGCAGGCTGTAGTTAGTTGTCCTATTAATGTTTTGTAAGGATGAGATCTAGATCCGATTTGGACTAGACAACCATTCAATGTAATTCATTGTAAAATTAATGAGAGTTGGTGAGGATAGAGAAAAGCGCTTGAGGAACCCCCTTTTGTAAAAAGATCCTTTGTATTTGTAGGCAATAAGGGGCGATAGGAGATAGAGAAGAAGAGAGAGAATAGGGAAAAGAGAGGAGATTCGAGACTCTGTTGTAGTTAGAGCTCGAACACATTGTAATTAGGCATTCTTGATTAATACAAACAGAGTAGTTTTTCCTGCATGTTGTTGTTCATGTGTTTATGAATTCATGAATGAATGTATTTATGTGTGATGATAGTAGATGTATGTTAGGTATGCATTTGCAGGGATAGATAGATTTCCCTATCTGTGATTTCTTTGATTTCAGGTTTGGGTTCTTTGTGGCTTCATGCAAGAGAGTGCATGACGGAACACTGCGGGTTTTGTAAGCCAGTGCATAGAGTGAACTTCTAAATTCTGTGGAATTTCAGATAGAGATGTGCTAGGAGGGTGCACCAGAGGAAGTATTAGATTCAGGAGGAAGCCTCAAGGTTGTTGAACACATTGAAGGAGAGACTGTGCAAAGGAAGGCATAGAGAAGACATAACATTTGTAGGTTCTGTAGAACTCTACCAGGAGGGCATTGAGCGAGTGCATAGAGTGCACCGAAGAAATCTATTTCAAGTTCTAAAGAAAGGGAAGTGTCTAAGAGAAGACAATCACAAGGTTGTTTAATAATCTATTAAGAAAGGCTCTGCAAGGTGTGCATCGAGCAAAAGAATGCCAATAGGACGTGAAGCATTTCTTTTCAAGAAATACTTCGAATTGAGTTATCTGAAAACTTAACAGCACAAGGTGTGTGCGAATAAGAAATTATATGAAGTTCTTAATCTTAGAAGGAGCAGCACAAGAAGTGCGCTCAGATTTAACTTGTCTCAAGTTCAGAAGCTCAGGAGGAACAGTGCCTTTGCGCACAGAGCAGTAGCCGAGAGGAGCTGAAGATTGAGAAACCTTTCAAGGTTTTGTGAGTTGACCAAGCTCACGACGGATAGCACAGTTGTGTGCAGGGACCCTACAAGGAATGAAGAGGTCGAGAAAACTTTCAGGTTTCAGAGTTGACAAAGCTCAAGAGGGAAAACATCCTTAGAATATAGGAGGGAGCCGAGGATACAGGCTTTGCAGCAAAGACGAAGGCCGAGGCCTTTTTTGAAAAAGAAATATCCAAGGGAAAGGAAGAAGGGAGAGCACAACTGCCATTGATTCGGATACTGGAGAACAAATCTGGACTGGTGAGTTTTGTGTCCAGGAAACAGGAGGAGAGAGTGCATAGAAGAAAGAGATTTGGGTGCACGAACCGATAGCCATCAGATCCAGGAGAAGGTGCATGAGGTTTAACCCTCGTATATGCAAAGGTGAGGACTCAGTAAATCCCAAAAGCATCATGACCATCCACAAGGAGGACATATGGCAAGCGGTCAAGGTTTTGTGAAAATTCCCAAAAGGATGTGGGCCATCGATCCAGTTGGATCATAGCCGTTGATCCAAGAGGGACATGGACAATTGATCTCTCAGCAGATATATTTCGACATTTCATCATTTCGGCGATCGATAGATACAAAGGGAAAGAGTCAAGACTCTTGACCCACAAAATCCCAAAAGAACGTAAGTCGTCGTATCAGGGGAGGCTCATAGTCATTGATCTCCCTTTGGAGTGGAATTTCGACATTTCGGGGTTCGATATTTCGGCATTCCAGGACCCGAGAGTTCGAAGGGTCAAGAACTGTTGTAGCTGGAATCACAAAATCTCAAAACGAGAAAACCTGAAAGCATTCGGAGGAATAGCACTGGGTCACGGGACAGGGTCACGTGGACAGGATCCACGCAGGGAACTTGTCACTAGCCAGCCTTTTGGGGTTCAGCATTTCGGAAATCCCGAGGACAATGAGCCAGGAAACTTTGAGTTGAAAACCCCCGAAGTTGTGAAACACGATGTATCTTTGGAGTGGGGTTGCGATCAAACATTTCACCTTTTTTGGGTTCAACTTTTCATCACTTCTGATCACAAGGAGTCGGGGATCTTGGTGTTGAAACCCCTGAAGTCATGAAACCCGAAATCCCTTTTCAGAAAAGGTTGTAGTCATATCCGGTGACTGTGGGGAGGTGAAGACTCACGCCTGGTGCATTTCTTATGCTGGTGGAGTTTTCATGAAGGACCTGTGGATCGAATTCATGGGGTTCCATTGAGGTCCCGAAAGAACTAATTCGGTTCTACAGATTCGAAGGAGATTGATCTTGTGCGGATCTCAGCCCAAGGCTAGGTGGTCTGCATCAAAAGTGGTATCAAATCCACTTTCTATCTGTAGACTGCAGGCAGAGAGAGGCAGAGTAGAAAAAAAAAGATTGTTGCAGAGTGCAGCAACAAGTTTGCCAGGAGGGCAGACAGGAACAAGAAGATGGCTATTGAAGGCCATGGACCCGATGGAAAGAAGAACCACCAGCAGATGAGTGAAGCAGAGATTAACAAAGAACTCGTTGAGATAAGGGTGAGAATGGAAGTGCTTGCACTGCAGATGCAGTAGGATGCAAAGCCACATTGGGTGTATGAATGGCCTCTGAGGAGGAAAGCAAAATGGCCTGCTCAAAATTTGTTGGCCAGGAAATAACAACAAGAGTTGAAGAAGTGGCTGAGGTATGTTGAAAGCCTCATAGATGAAGAGGAGATGGTTCATATCTATGAACCAGAGACTGGGAAGAATCTCAGTGATAAGGAAGAGAGATCAATTTCAGGTCTCATAAACTACCAAGAGGGAAGATATGAATTCTCCAATTGCCAAGTGGGAAATGGAATGAGATCACTGGAAGATATCATAGACTATCAAGAGGACATCAATGAAAATTCGCATTGTTAGGTGGTAAATGATATGATATTAGCAAAGGATCTCATAAACTACTAAGTGGGAAGAAGTGAACTTTCGATTTGCCAGGTGGGAAATTGTAAGAGATCAACAGAAGGTATCACGTACTGCCAGGGGAGTAGTGGTGAAAGTTCAGATTTCCAAGTGGGCAATGAGAAGAGGTCACTAGATCTCATAGACTTCCAAGTGGGCAGCAAAAAATTCCCAAATTGCCAGGTGGGTAGGGGAAAAGAGATGAGACTATCTGAAGGCTCATGAACTTAGAGGAGTGTTCAAATCAGCAAGGAGTGCTGACAGGAGAAAATCAGAAGGGAATTTTGATGATTGGGGGAATTTGAGTATTCCTACCAGCCAACATAGTTGAAGCCAGAGTAGGTGTTGCAGATACATCAACAACAAGAGGACAACAAAAAAATCTTGTCATGAAGGAAGAAGTGGAGGAGACACTGATGTTTTCCTAAGGATACGAAGGAGATGAGCATTTGGAAGAATGACTCAAAGTCTTTAGCCAAGAAGCTGAAAGGGAGATGACTACAACGCTAGAGCTTGTAGTAGAAGAAGATGAGAATTCATTGGAATGGCTCGAAATTTTTGGCCAGAGAGTCGAACAAAAGGTAACTGTAGTACTGGAGACTATAGAAGCAGAAGAGGAGGAAGCAGGCAACATAGATTTTTTTGTTCTATGTGAAGATATTGAAGCCTTGGAGAGAAGGATGAAGGTGCAGGGCATGCACATCCAACAGTTAAGGTTGGAGACAGAGGGCGAATACCAGCCCAAGGTGTGACTGGAGGAAGCTAGAAATATACTAGCAGGAGAAATGGAAGATGCAAAGCTATCAGAAAAGGAAGTTGAGTAGCATCTCAGTGATAGGATTACAGAATTTGAATCTGTAGGAGAGTGGCAGCTCAATGCCACAAGAGAGGAAGAAGATGTCAGGGGATATCTAGTTGATCTACCCATTTGTAGGGAAGAAGTGCAGTGGATCAGACTGCAAAGGGAGAACTAGCCATGGGAGTAGCTGGACAAGGTAATTGAAGAAATTAGAAGGCTGATGTTGAGTTCAGTAGTAGAGACTGCCAACAACGAGAAGCTGAGAAGAAGGGAATAGATGCAACAACAACGAAGCAGTGGAGCAGATGGACAGCTCCAGAGAATTGTTTGGGATCCAGGTGGATTTCAACAGCGGTCCTGGGAAGATCATGAGAAAGAGCTCATGATTTTTTTAGCTGAGGAGTATGATGCAAGATCATCACTCTATGTCATCAAGCACCAACCAACCAACACTTCAATCACGCATTCAATAGAGACGAGAGGTGAAACCCTCTCACTTTCAAATTTCAAATTTGAATTAAATGTATTAATTGTTGTAAGGCTAGTAGAGCCAACACCATGCTTGTACGCAGGATGTAGTTAGTTGGCCTCTTAATTTTTTATAAGGATGAGATCTATATTTGATTCGGACTAGACATCCATTCAATGTAATTCATTGTAAAATTAATGAGAGTTGGTGAGGATGGAGAAAAGCGCTTGAGGAGACCGCTTTTTTTAAATGATCCTTTGTATATGTAGGCAATAAGGGGAGATAGGAGATAGAGAAGAAGAGAGAGAATAGGGAGAAGAGAGGAGAGTTGAGACTCTGTTGCAATCCAAGCTCGAACACATTGTAATCAGGCATTCTTCATTAATACAAACAGAGCAGTTTTTCCTGCATGTTGTTGTTCATCTGTTTATGAATTCATGAATGAATGTCTTTATGTGTGATCATCGTAGATGTATGATAGGTATGCATTTGCAGGGATAGATAGATTTCCCTATCTGTGATTTCTTTGATTTCAGGTTTGGGTTCTTTATGGCTTCATGCAAGAGAGTGCATGATGGAACATTGCGGGTTCTGTAAGCCAGTGCATAGAGTGCACTTCTGAATTCTATGGAATTTCAGACAGCGACATGCTAGGAGGGCGCACCAGAGGAATTCTTATACTCAGAAGGAAGCCTCAAGGTTGTTGAACACATTGAAGGAGAGATTGTGAAAAGGAAGGCATAGAGAAGAGTGAACATCTATAGGTTCTGTAGAACTCTGCCAGGAGGGCATTGAGAAAGTGCATAGAGTGCACTAGAGAACTCTATTTCGAGCTCTGAAGAAAGGGAAGTGTCGAAGAGAAGACACTCATAGGGTTTCTAAATACTCTGTGAAGAAAGGCTCTGGAAGGTGTGCATCGAGTAGAAGAACACCAGGAGGGTGTGAAGCATTTCTTTGCAAGAAATACTTTGAATTGAGTTATCTGAAAACTCAGCAGTGCAAGGAGTGTGTGAATAAGAACTTGTTTGAAGTTCTTAAGCTCAGAAGGAATAGTGCAAGAAGTGCGCTCAGAGTGAACTTGTCTCAAGTTCAGAAGCTTAGGAGGAACAGTGCCTTTGCGCATAAAGCAGTAGCCAAGAGGAGCAAAAGATTGAGAAACCTTTCAAGGTTTTGTGAGTTGACCAAGCTCAAGACAGATAGCACAGTTGTGTGCAGGGACCCTACAAGGAATGCAGAGGTTGATAAACCTTTGAGGTTTCAGAGTCAACAAAGCTCAGTAGGGACAACATCCTTAGAATATAGGAGTGAGCCAAGGATATAGGCTTCGCAGCAAAGACGAAGGCCGAGGCCTTTTTGGAACAAGAAATCTCCAAGGGGAAGGGAGAAGTGTGAATTCATGTGAGCATAGCTGTCATTGATTCAGGTACTGGAGAACAGATATAGACTGGTGAGTTTCATGTCCAGGCAGCAGGAGGAGAGAGCACATAGAAGAAAGAGATCTGGGTGCACAGACCAATAGCCATCAGATCCAGGAGAAGGTGCACGAGGTTTAACCCTCGTATATGCAATGGTGAGGACTCACGAAATCCCAAAATCATCGTGACCATCCACAAGGAGGACACATGGCAAGCGGTCAAGGTTTTGGGAAAATTTCTGAAAGGATGTGGGTCATCGATCTAGTTGGATTGTAGTCGTTGGTCCAAGAGGGACATGGACCATTGATCTCTCAGTAGAAATATTTTGGCATTTCGGCATTTCAGCTACCGGGAGATACAAAGGGAAAGAGTTAGGACTCTTGACCCATGAAATCCTGAAGGAACATAAGCCGTCGGACCAGGGGAGGCTCACAACCATTGATCTCCCTTTAGAGTGGAATTTCAACATTTTGGGGTTTGATATTTTGGCATTTCGGGACACGGGAATTTTAAAGGTCAAGAAATATTGTAGCCGGAATCACAAAATCCTGAAATGTGAAAACCTGAAAGCATTCGGAGGAATAGCATCGGGTCACGGGACAGGGTCATGTGGACAGGATCCAAGCGGGGATCTTGTCACTCACCAACCTTTCAAGGTTCGACATTTCGAAAATACCGAGGACAAGGAGTCGGGGCACTTTGAGTTGAAAACCCCCGAAGTCGCGAAACACGATGTATCTTTGGAGTGGGGTTGTGGTCACACATTTCGACATTTCGGGGTTCACCTTTTTGGCACTTCTGATGATAAGGAGCCCGGGATATTGGTGTTGAAACCCCCAAAATCTTGAAACCTGAAATCCATTTTTGGAAAAGGTCATGGTCATATCTAGTGGCCGTGTGGAGGTGAAGCCTCACACCTGGTGAAATTCTTGTGATGGTGGAGTTTGCGTGAAGGACCTGTGGATCAAATTTATGGGGTTCCACTGAGGTCCCAAAAGAACTAATTCAGTTTTTTGGATTCGAAGGAGAATGATCCTGTGTGGATCTCGGCCCGAGGGTAGGGGATCTGCGTCAAAAGTGGTATCAGAGCCACTTTTTTTCTGTAGACTGTAGACAGAGGGAGGCAGAGTAGAAAAAGAAAGAGTGTTGCAGAGTGCAGCAACAAGTTTGCTAGGAGGGCAGACATGAACAAGAATATGGCTATTGAAGGCCATGGACACGGTGGAAAGAAGAACCACTAGTAGATGAGTAAAGCATAGATTGACAAAGAACTCGTTGAGATAAGGGAAAGAATGAAAGAGATTGCACTGCAGATGCAACATGATGCAAAGTCGCATTGGGTGTATGAATGGCCTCTGAGGAGGAAATAAAAATGGCATGTTCAAACGTTGTTGGCTAGGAAACAACAACAAGAGTTGAAGAAGTGGCTGAGGTATGTTGAAAGCCTCAGAGATGAAGAGGAGATGGTTCATATCTATGAACTAGAGACTAGGAATAATCTAAGTGATGAGGAAGAGAGACCATTTCAGATCTCATAAACTGCCAGGAGGGAAGAGATGAATTCTCCAATTTCCAAGTGGGCAATGGAATGAGATCACTGGAAGATATCATAGATTGTCAAGAGGACAACAACAAAAATTCACATTTCCAGGTGGGTAATGATACGAGATTAGAAGAGGATCTCATAAACTGCCAGGTGGGAGGAAGTGAACTTTCAAGTTGCCAGGTGAGCAATGGGAAGAGATCAGCAGAAGGTCTCATGTATTGCCAAGGGAGCAGTGGTGAAAGTTCATATTTCCAAGTGGGAAATGAGATGAGGTCACTGGATCTCATAGATGACCAAGTGGGCAACATAAAATTCCCAAATTTCCAGGTGTGCAGGGGAAAAGAGATGAGACTATCTGAAGGCCTCATGAACTCAGAGGAGAGTTCAGATCAACAAGGAGTGCTGACAGGAGAGAATCAAAAGGGAATTCTGATGATTGGGGGAATTCGAGTATTCCTACCAAGTAGCCCAGTTGAGGCCAGAGCAGGCATTGCAGATACAACAACAATAGGAGGACAACTAGAAAAACTTGTCATGAAGGAAGAAGTGGAGGAGACACTAATGTTTTCCCAAGGAGATGAAGGAGATGAGAATTCAAAAGAATGGCTTGAAGTATTCAACCAAGAAGATGAAAGGGAGATGACTACAACACTAGAGCTAGCAGCAGAAGAAGATGAGCATTCGTTGGAATGGCTCAAAATTTTTGGCCAAAGAGTCAAATAGAAGGTAACTGTAGTACTAGAGACTACAAAAGTAGAAGAGGAGGAAGCATACAAAATATATATATTTTTTTTGTTTGAAGAGATTGAAGCCTTGGAGAGAAGCATGAAGGTGCAGGGCATGCACATCCAACAGATCAGGGTGGAGATAGAGGGAGAATACCAGCCCAAGGAGCGATTGGAGGAAGTTGTAAATATACCAGCAGGAGAAATGGCAGATGCAAAGATGTCATAAAAGGAAGCTAAGCAACATCTCAGTGATAGGATTGTTGAATTGGAATATGTAGGAGAGTGGCAAATCAATGCCACTAGAGAGGAAGATGATGACAGGGGAGATCTAGTTGATCTACCCATTTGCAGGGAAGAAGTGTAGTGGAGTAGACTGCAAAAGGGGAGACAACCATGGGAGCAGCTGGATGAGTTAATTGAAGAAATCATAAGGCTGATGTTGAGTTCAGCAGCAGAGACTACCACCAATGAGAAGCTGAGCAGAAGGGAACATATGCATCAATAACGAAGCAGTTGAGAAGATGGACAACTCCAGAGAACTGTTTGGGATCTAGATGGATTTCAATAGTGGTGCTGGAAATCTCGTGAGAAGTGTTGTAGGAAAATCTCCCTGCGGACAGGTAGATTGCCTCTAAGAGCTTGACCTTAACCCTAGACAGAAAAATGCTTAACGTGGACACCGACTTCCTTTCAAATCTATCTAAACTAATACATGAGAAGGAAGGATAACATAAGTACCTATTTATCGACAGTTGTCCCTGCACGCTCCAAGTCGTGCTCCAATCCTTTTCTCCTCGCTGAGTTCTGCAGACAAATAAGATACAACCACTTCCTACTCTATTGATATTAGCTTGAAAACAGATCTATCAATTAATGATAAGTTCATATAACATCAGACACAAACTAGAAAGAAACAGGCCAAGCGTGTCATATTAATGAGAATAACGACAACAGTACTTACAATCGTAGATGCGAATGCGACAACTTCGTCAAGTCCCCTTCGTCTAACCCTTGCTCGAAAGATCCACAACCTGGTTGACAACAGATTCACTGATCACTTCTCCTTTGGCTGACTGTGTGTTTCCTATGAGATCATAGGTTTCATGCTAGCAATTCTTCCCCACTTTCCACCATCATAGAGCTTGCTTATATAGGTTGAGAGGAGCTTAACCTCTTGAGTTATGTTTATAACAAGTTGGGAACCTCCTCCTTATATTAGGGATCTTTTGATGAAAATAAGAATTCGAGTACAACAACCTCCTAATCTCGAAAGATCGTTTCCTTATTCTCCTCACCGGGCTAACAACTGAACCAGATTAGGGAGCACTCATTCAAAAGGGGCATCAGAGCGCTAGAACACTCTCATAGAAGCTTAAGGGGAGTGGCAACGCTTCAAAAGTGGGTGGCGCTCCTTCAGAGGGGTGAGGAAGCGTTATAATTCTCCCTGAGGCCTTATAAGGGAGCGCCAATGCTCCTAAGGCTATTTCAGAGGAGCGTTCACCCTCAAAATTCCTAATTGAAAGCCCTTTTCAGCTGTAAAGAGTTATTTTACTCCAGTAAACCAGTTCTCCTTCTCCAAATCAGGTACATAAGATGTTTTAAGTTTCTCCTTAGTGTCGTCATTATGGCAATATGCTTAAACAACATCTGCGACACTTGTCACCAACTTGCGACACTTGTGAAAGTTGTAAGGAAGTTGCGACACTTACAACAATTGGGAGGAATATGCAACACTTATCTAGTTGAGTAATTTTGATGTGTAACAAGAAGGACCTCATGATTTTTGCAACTAAGGAGTATGATGTAGGAGCATCACTTCACGCCATCAAGCACCAGCGAACCAACACTTAAAGAATGCATTCAATAGAGAGGAGAGGCACAACCCTCTCACTTTCAAATTTCAAATTTGAATTAAATGTATTAATTGTTGTAAGGATGGTAGATCCAAGACCACACTTGTACGGAGGTTTTAGTTAGTTGGCCTCTTAATGTTTTGTAAGGCTGAAATCTAGATCAAATTTGGACTAGACAACTATTCAATGTAATTCATTGTAAAATTAATGAGAGTTGGTGAGGATGGAGAAAAGCGCTCGAGGATCCCCTTTTGTAAAAATATCCTTTGTATTTGTAGGCAATAAGGGGCGATAGGAGATAGAGAAGAAGAGAGATAATAGGGAGAAGAGAGGAGAGTCGAGACTCTATTGTAGTCCGAGCTCGAACACATTGTAATCAAGCATTCTTGATTAATACAAACAAAGCAGTTTTTCCTGCATGTTGTTGTTCATGTGTTTATGAATTCATGAATGAATGTCTTTATGTGTGATGATAGTAGATGTATGTTAAGTATGCATTTGCAGGGATAGATAGATTTCCCTATCTGTGAGTTCTTTGATTTCAGGTTTGGGTTCTTTGTGGCTTCATGCAGGAGAGTGCATGACAGAGAATTGCGGGTTTTGTAAGCCAGTGCATAGAGTGTACTTCTAAATTCTGTGGAATTTCAAACAGAGAAATGCCAGGAGGGCACACCAAAGGAAGTCTTAGAATCAGGAGGAAGCCTCAAGGTTGCTAAACACATTGAAGGAGAGACTGTGCAGAGGAAGTCACAGAGAAGACATAACGTCTGTAGGTTCTGTAGAACTCTACCGGGAGGGCATTGAGTGAGTGCATAGAGTGCACCAGAGAACTCTATTTTGAGTTCTAAAGAAAGGGAAGTGTCGAAGAGAAGACACTCACAGGGTTGTTGAATACTCTGTGAAGAAAGGATCTGCAAGTTGTGCATCGAGCAGAAGATTACCAGAAGGGCATGAAGCATTTCTTTGCAAGAAATACTTCGAATTGAGTTATCCGAAAACTCAACAACACAAGGAGTGTGTGAATAAGAACTTGTATGAAGTTATTAATATCAGAAGGAATAATGCAAGAAGTGCACTCAAAGTGAACTTGTCTCAATTTTAGAAGCTCAGGAGGAACGGTGCCTTTGTGCACAGAGCAATAGCCAAGAGGAGCAGAAGATTGAGAAACCTTTCAAGGTTTTCTGAGTTGACCAAGCTCAGGATGGATAACACAGTTGTGTGTAGGGACCCTACAAGGAATGCAGAGGTTGATAGAACTTTGAGGTTTCAGAGTCAACAAAGCTCAAGAGGGACAACGTGCTTAGAATATAGGAGGGAGCCAAGGATACAGGCTTCGCAACAAAGACGAAGGCCAAGTTCTTTTTGGAACAAGAAATCTCCAAGGGGAAGGAAAAAGTGTGAATTCAGGAGAGCACAACTACCATTGATTCAGGTACTAGAGAACATATCTGGACTGGTGAGTTTCACGTCCAAGCAATAGGAGGAGAGAGCGCATAGAAGAAAGAGATCTGGGCTGATAGATCTGGGTGCACGGATCGATATCCATCGGATCCAGGAGAAGGTGCACGAGGTTTAACCCTCGTATATGAAAATGTGAGGAATCACGAAATCTCAAAAGCATCGTGACCATCCACAAGGAGGAAACGTGGAAAGCAGTCAAGGTTTCGAGAAAATTCCTAAAGGATGTGGGTCATCGATCTAGTTGGATCGTTACCATTGGTCCAAGAGGGACATGGACTGTTGATCTCTCAGCAGAGATATTTCAGCATTTCGGCATTTCGACTATCGGGAGATACAAAGGGCAAGAGTTGTGACTCTTGACCCACGAAATCCCAAAAGAACCTAAGCTATCGGATTAGGGGAGGCTCACAGCAGTTGATCTCCCTTTGGAGTGGAATTTTGGCATTTCGAGGTTCGATATTTTGACATTCTGGGACCTGGGAGTTCGAAGGGTCAAGAAATATTGCAACCAGAATCATGAAATATCGAAACGCGAAAACCCGAAAGCATTCAGAGGAATAGCATTGGGTCATGGGATAGGGTCATGTGGACAGGATCCAAGTGGGGACCTTGTCACTTGCCAGCCTTTCGGGGTTTGGCATTTTGGAGTTTCAGGGTTTGACATTTCAGAAATCCCGAGGACAAGGAGCCAGGGCACTTTGAGTTGAAAACCCCTGAAGTCGTGAAACGTGATGTATATTTTGAGTGGGGTTGCGGTCCGACATTTCGGCATTTTGGGGTTCGGATTTTCAACACTTATGATGACAAGGAGTTGGGGATCTTGGTGTTGAATCCCTTGAAGTCGCAAAACCCGAAATCCCTTTTCGGAAAAGGTCATGGTCATATCTGGTGGCTATGTGGAGGTGAAGATTCATGCATGGTGCATTTCTTGTGCTGGTGTAGTTTTCATGAAGGACTTGTGGATCAAATTCATGGGGTTCCAGTGAGGGCCCGAATGAACTAATTCGGTTCTACGGATTTGAAGGAGATCAATCCTGTGTGGATCTCGGCCCGAGGGCATGGGGTCTGCGTCATGGAGGAAATCATTCCATAACCTCTCAAACGTGGGATGAATCTCTCTCCCACTTATAATGGATAAGAAGGTCTCCCATGAAGAAGGAATACCATAAAAAATGGCCTACACTAAATCATCATCGTCCACTGTCACCCCTATGACCAAAAGTTGATCTCTGATCTGGGCTATCCTGGAACATAAATATGTCACTGATTCACCTTTCTCCATATTCAAATACTTAATATTGTGCTTAAGTGTCCTCTTCTAACTTGGAGCATGTTTCTCATACAGATTCACCAAAGTATCCATATAGTCCTTGGTAGTCATTAACAAAGTCATTCCAAGAATTATACTGTCTTTGAATGAGTCAAAGATGATTCACTTGGCCTTTTCTTGACTCTTCCTGAAGACTTCTCTTCTTGCATTATTCGTGGGTTCCTCTACCACTATGGTCACATATTTCTCAAGATCATGCTATTTCAAGATATTTGTTATCCAGAGCTTCCACACATTTGTTATCCTCGACCCTGACTGAAATGAAGGATTCCATGGAATTCACACTAGAAACTTAATCAAGCTAGATTGGATATGTGTGTACCTCTTGTTGCACTTCAACACATTTAACACACCCTTATCTCTGATACCATGTTAAATTATGATCTTGATTTCTTATGTGTATTAATTCTTTTATTTTCTTCAACACTTTGATTCCATATTAATACACTTAAAACATACCAAATTATAACTGAATAGCAATAACTATGTAGATAAGTAAGCATGCACATCAACAACACATATACCCTGGGGAAACCCTGTATAGGGAGAAAACCCCCAACAAATGATATTCCTTTATTGCATTAATAATGTAAGACCACTTACAAATATCCACCATGAATGTTCTTCTCTTAAAGAGCTTGCCAAGATGACTCTGACCTGACAAAGACCTAGGAGACCTTGCTGAAATACACCTCTAATATGTTGCCTCTATTGTTGATATACATCATTGATATGTTGTCGATACATGCCTCTGATATGCAGTCTCTATTGCTGATATACAACACTGATATGTTGCTTTCGTATACTGCCTCTTTATCACTGATATACTCCTCTATTGCTTCTCCTTTAACCTGCATATAAAAATTGTGTTGAAGAGAGGGGTCGACCTATGCTTATATAGGATGAAGAGGAGAAGAGGAGAGACTCAAAATAGTAACATGTTTGCATGCTTTAATCATAACTCAGCTTCATACTTTATTTAAAACTTAGAACTAGACTTGAGACTGGTATACTTTAGTTCAAAAATAGAAGTAGATTAGAGACTTCAATTACAACTCAACATTATACTTTAGTTTGAAAATAGAACTAGACTTGAGACTGGTATACTTTAGTTCGAAAATAGAACTAGACTTGATACTTTAGTTACAACTCAGCATTACACTTTAGTTCAAAAATAGAACTAGACTTGATACTTCAGTTGCAACTCATCATTACACTTTAGTTCGAAAATAGAACTATACTTGATACTTCAGTTGCAACTCAACATTACACTTTAGTTCGAAATTATAACTAGAATTGATACTTCAGTTGCAAATCCACATTACACTTTAGTTCGAAAATAGAACTAGACTTAAGACATCAGTTACAATTCAACATTACACTTTAGTTCCAAAATAGAACTAGACTTGAGATTTCAATTACAACTCGACTCTTTACAAGGCAATTCGAAAATCTCTTCATGGTGGATAATATTACATGTGCCAACACACTAGATCAATACATTTATATCATTTTCAATGTTAGGAATATCGTTTGTTTCTAGATCATAGGAATTTTATATTCAACCCAAATTTTTCTAGGTGCCTTGACTTTTTCTCATGGCTCACAAGGCTTGACTAGGCTCACAGAGGTTGTACGTTCCCTCTGAATTTTGCACTAGTCTGTCTATGCTCATAGAGGTTGTACGTTCCCCTTGAACTTTTCACTAGATTATCTATGCTCATAGAGGTTGTATGTTCCCCTTGACTTTGTCATTAGACTCACATAACATCTCATTCATCCTGACTTTTGGTTTGACTCACAGAGGTTGTATGTTCTCCCCGACCTTTTTCAATACCTCACAAGACTAGTTGATTCTCCAAATCTCCCTAGCTAGCCTTAGGGTGGCCCATATGGCCTCTCATTGGAGAATGACTGTCAATGCTGCCAAATTTAACGCAAAATAGGTCTTCCTTGTGGTATTCTTGCCAATCTTCTGATCAACGATCTTCTCGATCTGTTATTTTTCTGCTACAGACATTTTCTTCTCCCACTGAATCTTCTCCTAATCTTACGATCTCTCTGTGTCATCTTCCCTGTAAGGATACATGTATGATATGTTGAATATGGGCGATATGCCCACATCATATAGAAACTCAATCTCATATGCATTTGTATCAAGCTTCCTTAAGATATTAAATGTCCCTATCTTCTTCATCTTCAACTTGTTATATCTTCCTCTTAGAAACCTTTCTTTCTTGAGATATGCCAGAACCTGATCTCCTACTTCAAATTGAATCTCTCTGCGATGTTGATAAACTCTACGCTTATACTCTTGGCTAGAGTTCTGCAACTTCTTTTTGATCTGGCTATGGCATTTCTTCATTTTTGCAGCAAAACCTTCTTCTCGAGTGCTTATGATCTCACTCTAATGGAAGTCTCTCAATTCAACTAATCCTCTTGGATGCATTCCATACAGTATTTGGAATGGGCTCTTTTTAGTGCTCTTGTTTGGTGAGTCATTGTATGCAAATTTTTCTTGTGGTAGAATCTGATCCCACTGATTATGATGCTCAGTAACCAGACTTCTCAATAAGTTTTCCAAACTTTTGTTAACCACCTTAGTATATCCATCTGTCTAAGGGTGATAAGCTGATATGAAGGACAAATATGTCCCCAAATTCTTCCACAGTGTTCTCTAGAAATGACCAATGAATTTGGTATCTTTTTCTGAGACAATACTTTTTGGTAATCCATGAAGACGAACAACTTCCTTGAAAATTAAATTTGCAACATGTGTTGCATCACTAGTCTTCTGGCATGGGATAAAGTGTGCCATCTTTGAAAATCTATCCACCACCATGAATATGGAATCACATCCTCTTTTATTCTTGGAAGTCCCAACACAAAATCCATGCTTATTTCATCCCAAGGCCTCTTTGGTATTGGCAATGGCTGATACAATCCAATGTTATATCTTTTACCTTTTGAATGTTGGCAGATTCTACATCTGTTCACAAACTTTATCACTTATGTTCTCATAACTGGCCAGTAATATGCACTGCTCAATTGTGCAAATGTTTTATCATGGCCAAAATGTCCAGCCAATCCTCCACTATGCTTTTCCTTCAAAAGGTTATCCCTCATTGAGCATTTTTTTATGCACAACTGATTTCCCTTGAACAACAATCCCTCTTGAATCATATACTCTTCCCACTGGCTTCTATCTCTCAGCATGGGATTTGCACATGCTTCGTATTCTTTCTTGAAATCTAGATCCTCACTGTACATTTCCTTAAGGTGTTCAAATCCTAAGGTCTTCACCTGAAACTCCTACAGAATCAAACATCTCCTGCTCAATGCATCAACAACTTTGTTATCATTTCTAGAAATATGTTTTATGACAAAATTAAAATTTTTCATAAACTCAATCTACTTTGTATGTCTCTGATTCAATTTTTCCTATCTGGTTATGAATTGTAAATCCTGGTTATCGCTATACAAGACAAATTCCTTTGGAACCAAGTAGTGCCTCCATTTATTGAAGGCTTGAGTTATGGCATAAAACTCTTTCTCATATGTGGAGTACCTTTTGTTAGTCTCATTCAACTTATCATTGAAGTATGCATCTGGTTTATTATCTTGGCTTAAGAATTCTCCAATTGCAGCTCCACTTGCATCACATCTCACTTGAAATGTCTTTCCAAAATTTGGTAAGACAAGAATTGGTCGTTTTTTTATCTTGTCCTTCAATATATTGAATCTCCTCTTGGCCTCCTCTATCCATTTAAAATATGTGTTCCTCTTCTTCACTGTATCCATCATTGGTGCAAAAATTCCACTGAAATACCTGATGAAGTTCCAATAGAAAATTGCTAATCCATGGAAGCTTCTCACTTCAAACATACTCCTTGGTGAGGACCATTCTTTGATTGCTTTCACCTTCTCTAGATACATCTTCAATTCATTTGAAGAGATCACAAAACCCAAGTAAATGATTTATGTCATCATAAAAGAGGACTTCTTCATATTTATCAAAATCTTATCCAGTTGTAGTCTCCTCATCACTAATGTCAGATGTCCCAAATGCTCCCCTTTAGTCTTGCTAAAGACCAGTATATCATTGATATATACAACCAAAACTTTTCCAATGAAATCTTTCAGTATTTCATTCATCAATCTCATAGAAGTACTTGGGGAATTTTTTAAGACAAATGGTATAACAAGCCACTCATACAACCCTTCATTTGTCTTAACGGTTGTTTTCCATTCATCACCTTCTCTCATTCTTATCTGGTGATATCGACTTTTCAAATCTATCTTAGAAACAACATTTTCTCCACTTAAACAATCCATTAAGTCATCCATTCTTGTAAAAGGAAATCTATACATGATGGTGATATTGTTTATGGCTCTGGAGTCTGTATACATTCTCCATCCTCCATCCTTATTTGGAATCAACACAGTTGGTACTACACATGGACTCAAGCTCTCACTAACCAAACCCTTGTCTAACAAATCATGGACTTGGTTCTTTACCTCCTCATTCTCTTGAGGGGTCAATCTGTATGTTGCTTTGTTTCACAAGATTGCTCCTGGTATCAAATCAATATGATGGTTGATACTTATGATGGGTGGAAATGAGTTAAGAAACTCATCCACTACTATGTCAGCAAAATTATCCAACAACTCTCGAAATTCTTCAGGAAAATCATCCATCAAAGTACTTGTAAGGAAAGATCTAGGTTTCCTTGCCACAACAAACTGCATATATTGTTCCTTGTTGACTTCTCTTAGGAGTTCCTTCCAACTCATGAGAAGTATGCTTGTGATGGATTCTTCTTTTACTCTCTTCTCCCCTATTGGTAGAAACATGTGTGTCCTACCATTCTTCTCCAAGGTGTATGTATTCTTCCTCCCATCATGAATAATATTTATGTCAAACTTCCATGGTCTTCCCAACAAAACATGACATACATCCATGGGAATCACATCACACAAAATTTCATCTATATATCCACCTATTTTAAATTCAATGAGGCATTGTTTAGTGACAATTACCTGGTGTCCTTTTTGCATGTAAATAGGAAAAATAAAATAATATATATATATTATAAATTTAAAAAAAAAGGGGGAAAAAGGGAGGAATAATAAAATTAGGGAAATGAGCCTTTTAATAAAAGAAAGAAAATAAATTTGGAGGGAAGTGGGGGATGAATGACACTTGTACAATGGAGAAATTTTAGATGTTTTCATTAAAACTTAATTTAAAAAGGGGATTTAGGGGAAGTTTGGGGGAAAAATCTATAAATGAAAGGGAATAGAAGGAAGAAAAGGGGGAGGAGCTATGAGGTATTGTTATGCTGCCGAAATGGGAAACTGGACTGATTGCTTGTGAGGAGTTGGGGTTTTCGCAGCTGGATTAGAGTGGTAGCTCAGCCGTGTTGGCGAGCTGGGAAGCTAGGTTACTGTCTGGATTGTGTGTGGCCCCTTTGCGGCTCGGGGGGCTAAGGGGGAAGCAGAGTACCCCTAGCAATTGGCTGGGAGGTACCGGTGTAGTCTCGATGGTCGTCAAGTGGGAGCGCAGGGAGCGCACGGACTGCATTCGAGGCGGGCGATAAGGCAAAGGTATGCTTGTTTATTTTCTTGAGTATATTGCGTTAGAATTTATGTCAAGATATGTATGATGACTTTAATGGATGAATTTGTCTTAAGCTTCTGGCATTCAACTGATTTCCTAAAACCCTTGTCGTCAGTGGTTTATATTTTAAATGAATGTTGGCCTCTTATGTCAATGGCGAATTGAAATCTGTATTTTAGGTAGAAAATGATTCACTGGTATGATGGTGGTGGTCTGTGTTTGTGTAGTAAAACAATTGATACATTGAGAGTGACTGTGTAAATGATGTTATTGACAGCTAGTTGAATGTGCCATAGACCGCAAATTGTTATATTTTAGACGGTGAGTTCATTACATCTGTAGATGGCAAGGTTCTTATTTTTTTTCTAGACAGTATATGGCTATTATAGACAATCACTTCTATCTCTGGTGTCCATGGATAGCGACCTCTGCTAATGTGGGTCGTCGAAGGTACAGTACCCTGGTGCGGTCGAGATAAACTAGGGGCATCATTTGCTGTGTTTTTATGTGGCAGCCATTGTAGTAACAGTACAACCCGAGATGGGTTAAACTGGAAATTTTTCCCTGTAATATTTATTTAGGTTAACTCTGTCATGTCCGAAAGGAACTTTGATTTCCTTTTTGTTTTTTACCTAATGGTTGGAAGACCTTCCTCTATGAGAATTTAATCGATGATGTTTCGCCCCCTTACCTAGAAAACATTGTTGGACAGTTGTATTGGACCACGGTTTACTCTGTGAGATCCGCCGGTTGCGGCGCCCTTGTCTTTTTATTTTATTTTGCTAGACCTTCATTCTTGGACCACTTCCACCTGTGACAGATCCTTCAAAGACTATAGACAGGAGAAACCCTGTTGATGATATTGAGGCCACGGCATGATTTCAACACCTTTCTGGGGTCAGCACGCATTCCCTTAAGGCGCGTTGTGAGGTTGGCTTTCTGCCTTAAATCCCTTCCATCCAAGTTAGTGGTTCTTCCTTCGGTATACAGAAGAGCTCGAATAATTTTATGCCTGATGCAGAGCCTGTTGCGTAGGGTCGAGCTTATCCAACAACCTATCCCTTCTCCCTTGACACGGACCGTCCCAACACCGTTAACTATGCATAAGGATTTAATGCCGGTGGGAGCTGGGGCTGTTATATTCCCTCTCTGTGTGGCCCAGCGTGCAGTTCTCACGCCTAATAAATTCGGCAGCAAACCTCTTGCCTACGATTGAACCGATACATGATTTCTTTTCATTTTGGACAGCGTTTCAACGTACAAAAATCTTCCCCTCTGGCGTGTTGTTGCAACGGGTTGTATCCCAGTTCTGACAACCCACGCGCCCTCACTCAGTAGACCCACACCCTTTTTTTTATTTTCTGTAATTTTAGTGGGATTCGTTCCACATTTTTCTCCTTGAAAAGAAAAAAAAACACAGAAAAATTAAATTGCTTACGCTAAACCTGCTCGAGACATGCTGGCTCCAATCATGTTACGGCTGCATTTCTACCTTGAACGACGCTACCCTGACAACCGCCTTCACTTACCCGTTCCTGAATTGGTTACTAATTTAAAAGATATTGTAGTTAAAATGTGAAATCTTGATGTTTAATTGATTGATTATAAGATACAAGTTAGTGTAATTATAATTGTAGAATCTTGTTATTTAATTAAATTTTATTATAATATGAAGGTTATTGAAATCCTCGGTATCATTCAAATGTTATGGTAATATAGGAATGGAATTAGGATTAGGGTAATGCGCTGGCAAATTCATGGTGAAGGATATTGCAGTTGATTTGTTTTGACAATAAATGAAATGTTGGGAATGGTAATTTTTTGGCAAGGGCTTTGTAACATAAAATGTAAAGTGGTTATTATGTAGGATAAGGGTTGTTGCAGTTGCGGTTATTAGATAAAAGATATATGGTGTTGGATATGGGATAATCCTTCCTTATTTGTGAGTATTAATTTTCTACATAGATTGTAACATATAATTAACCAATATAATTGACACATCTCTTGTACTTATGGAATAACACTATAGTTTTATTAACTTTTAGTAAATATAGAATTGATATATACAAGACACTTCTTTACTGCTAGCGTTATTTGAGATTTCGTCATGATAGAATAAATGGTGCTAACATGTTGGAGTTACGACTGTAAGTGAAATAATCTAGAATTATTTTACCCTTCCGCTCTCATTGTAAACTTGATTACGACATCAAATATTGATTGATTATATTAGGGCGGTGTTGCGCTTACTAGGGGTTCATGGCTATTAATATTCTGTTTCCATTTATTATAGTATAAATGCTAGTTTAACTCTATGTTAGGGTAAGTTATTTTCTGGCTATTTGATGAGTTTCATTTACAACTGTTGTTTGGTTAATAGGCTAATTGTAAATAGGTCATATTGCTAATTGTTAATGTTAGGGAGCAGTTCAATTGCAAATGCGATTTGTTAATTTATATTGATAATTGGTTATTGGTAATGAGAACAATGTCAATGTTATGGGAACAATTCATTTAGCTGTTGTTGAGGTTAATATTACTTTTACATTTATGCATTAGGAATTGTGTTTATTTAAATATGTATTTGTTTCTATGATTGAAAATTGAACCCTTTCATTCATAACCGTTATATCATTTAGATCCCTTAGTTATGGTTAATACTAATGTTACTTTATACCTTTATGCATTCAGATCATTATACATTAGATCTTGCACATTCAAATGTTAATATTTATGTTACTATATCGAGTATACATTTAGATCATTCAACAATGTTAATGCTACCTATGTGCTTGCGAAGAAGGGATTATTCTTTTACAAATTTATTTTAAGAAAAGATTATTCCTGGATTTATTCCTTTATGCATTTATTACAGATGGGATTGTTTAGATATTATGACTGAGTATCTTGTTATTAATGTGTTAAACCCTTAATGTAGATCGATGCTTAATGCTAAATTGAAGATTACATGTGGACTTATTGAGTTTTTAAATGATTCAATACTAACATAAAGTTGTAATTGGGCAACTCGATTTATGACCTTCCATTTGGGTGTAAAACTACGATAAACTTAGATGGTTCAGTGATCGGTGATTAGCATCCATTTAGAACTTAGATATTGACCATTAGCCAGGATTACTGGTTGGGCAGTTGATGAGGTCGTTTTTAGCTTACGCTTCCCTTGAGGATTGTCGATCTTTAAACCCTTACTGTACATGGTTGTAAATCGTTGCGTGGTCTACTTGTGTCGGGTGGGATGTAGACACCTCCATGTTCCTCAGAACAGTCGCCAGCCCTGAGACCTTAAATGGTTAAAATCGATGGGAACCTGGGCTTGAGCATTGATTATGTGTCTTGGAGGTCCTAACCATTGCAGGGTAGGACGGGCGGGTAGTCAGTTCTACTCATCGTCGGGTGATCGTCGTTTATGCATGCAGTTACTTGTCGCGCATCCTTGTCATATTTTTATGTTCATCATGGTTGCATCTTGTTCATCGTTGGTATTTATTAGGTTAGTTGGTGGCGATGTAAAGTCGAATGCGTTGATTGTTTCCTTTGTACATGCGCGCACACCCTTTCATACACACACACAAAAAAAAAAATTGCACTAGTTACTAGAGTTGGGTTGTTGTAACGAGGAGGGTCGTTACATATTCGATTCAAATTTTAATCGATAAACAACTCCTCACTTGCAACTATTGATTTTCTTGCACATACAAATATATGATTTCCTTCATGCCCCTCAAATATGAATGTTTCCATCTATTTATAATTCTCTACTGAACAGGGGAAACCACGTGAAGGTGGAATTTCTAATTATTCTCTCCCTCCCCCCCCTTCCCACTCACATCACTCTCAATTCCCCCATACCTAATTTGACACAATAAAGAACATGTAACACACTACATACAAAAATAACATAAAACTTAAAAAAACGCAATTAACTTGTATAGGTAAATACTTAAAAAACAATAAATCATATAAATACTAAACATATAATTAAGATAATAAATCATAGAAAACATATAAACACTTACCTTGTATATTTAAACTTTTAAATATCATTCATCTTCTTCTTCATCCAAATCAACATTTGTATCATTATCTAGTTTAGAATCAATAATGTTGAAAGGATCGTTCATATCAATGCCATCATCAACGTCATTTTCACTATCATCATTGATATCATGAATGAGAACAATGTTGTCTGCTACATTTGGATGATCAACTTCTTCAGCTTCTTCATCTGACACATATGGAGCCACCTACTCCTAATATGCATCATCATATCCTTCGTCAAGATTATCTTCTTCCTCTACATGATTATACTTTATTGGTATTCCTCTTAGATCATATCTAACAACATATGACCAACCTACTTTACCAGGTACCTTTGAGTAAAAGACTTTCTCACATTGACTTGGAAGAACATAAGGCTATGTACCCGGTTCAAATGCCCTTGTATTAACCATGGAAAATCCATTAGAATTCTCATTAATAGTTCTTCCAAGATCATGTTCATGCATCTGTAGCATGTACCATTTGACATCAAACAAAATTGTTTTAAAGGAATTAAAATCACACTGAATTATATCTTCCAAATACCCACAATAGCTATTTTCAGTTTCTTCTGAATGCCTATTACTTCTAGAGGAAACATTAGTTACCTTAAACACTGCAGTTATCCCACAATCTGAGGCTTTCATTTTATCATCCAACCTTTTGATACAAAATTTATGACCATTACACCACATAGCCTTGTGGTGTTTCAACTGCAACATGGACAACAAGTAAAAAATGCATTTTCCATTATTAAACGTCATACAATATGGAATTAGTAAATATATATTTCAAAAAATAAACAAACCAAATACATTGATATAATGGAAAATAACTATAAAAAAGTGGGTCAATATACTTTCCTTTTTATCTTTTAAAACAAAGGCTAAATCAATTTCCCTTTGCGTAAGATCAGGAAATTCACATTGATAACGATACATTGTTTTAATCATCTTACTTACCCCTTCCCATGATAACCTACCATATTATTCTTCACATCATTCTATCCAATACTCTATCCAATCAATATTGTTTGCAATGTATAAATGTACAACATCCCACTCTCGTCCAACTATATAAAAAAATAACAATTGAATACCAATAATTAGCTATCATTGGCAAAGTTTAATATAGTTGATGGAACAAAAATAAATGAATGAGTATGATAATATAAAATTTAAAAATTAAATGTATAATATATTAAATATACATAATCTAATTACCTTTCAAAGTCGTCACTCTACCTTTCCCCAATAGGACCTCCCCATCAAATTTGTTGTTGGAGTCAAGATGCCAAATGTGAGGCACATTCATATTTTCTGCTACACCATGCATTGATATACCATATATCCCTCAACCATAGAACCCTCAAGACGTGCTCTTTGTCTAACAAAATCCTTCAATGACTTCAACTTCCTCTCCACCATCCACATCGACCTTGTGTGTACTGGTCCACATAATTTAATCTCCTCAACTTGGTGTATGAGGTAGTATTCTTGTGCATTGAAAAATACTGGAGGTAGATACTTGTGCATTTCACACATTAGTCGGGGAATTTGTCTCTTCCAATACCTTATATTTTCTTTATGGATTTATTAAGATGAAATCCACCTACAAATGGTGCAAGAAAATAACAGGTTTGAACAATATCAAGGCATATATAAAATTGAAGATAAAACACAATATGTCAATAAGTTCTTCTATAAAGAACCGAAGAAACATTTTCCATATAAAGATGCATTACTTACCTCATGTATTTGCCAATATCATATATAATTTTTTTTATGTTGTTGTCAAAGTTGTTTCAGAGAGATAGAGATAGAACATACTGTACCAAAAAGAAAATCATTAATATTTATTTCCAAATTAGAGAAAACAATTACTAAAAAGATGTATACCAATATCTTAATATACCTAATAATTACCTTAGTGAATCTATGCCAATCATATTTTTTAACCCCACAAAAATCACCTTTTTTCATTAAGATATTTTTTATGTTCGACGAAAACGTCGTCGGAAACCTAATTTTCTGAATGATCTCTTTTACAACATTGCTCTATTTCTCTGTCAATAACCATGGAAGACTAAGATTTTTTTCTCTACCATCACCATTATAATTAATAATCACACTTTGCAATGCGTGATTAGCATCTTGGATGTCACTACAAATCTTTCCAATTCTTTCTTTGTCAGTCCTTCCATCTAAGATTCACCATAACAATTTTGTTATATCCTTCCCGATATGCATTGTATCAAACATATGAACTATTTGTAGGTGCTCATAGTAGGGAAACATATTCAACTATATGGGGTAAATTTCCATTCCTCGTGGAAGACCATTTGAGCCTTAACAAAATTATGTCATACTTTCAACTAAAGAAATGAAATATTATGTCATACTTTCAAGTAAATAAAGAAAAGATAATTAAATACCTCGAACAATCATTTCCAACATTGTGTTCTCTCTCTTTATAGACATCCAAGGAGGAAGGTTATTGTTTATAAAAAAAAATCCACACTGAGTAAGTCGAACGAAGCTCTCCAAATGGATTGACACCATCGACTGCCAATGAAAGTCTAACATTACGAGGTTCTTATTTAAAAATTGGTCAGTTTTCTTCGATGTTCTTCAATGCAGATCCATCTACAGGCATTCAAACAACATATTCTTTGCTTCTATTCTTTTCATGGAAATCCATAAACTATGTTATACTTTGGCACCTAAACATCCATTGGAAATGTGGAATTATGGAAATTTGTCTTAAGGACATGTATTTATAGATCGATTCTTGTCGATATAGCAACGAAAATAAATGATTTGACCCCGAAAAAAGTAAATACCCATTGTACTACATGTTTGGCTCGCACATGTGGCACAAGTGTTGATAAAGAGACAAAAAATTGTGGATATATAGACGATTTTCTGAATTTGTCACTATATCGACAAGCGTCGGGGCCAAACAAAAAAAAGTTAAAAGAAAGACAAAATTTTAATGTATTTTTCCACGAATTATAGAAATGTGGAAATATTTCATCACATTTTGAGCCCATATGTACTAGTGTTACGACACACCTTATTTATAGGATTTACAAAATTAAAAACCCTAAATAAAGGCAACCAAAAAAGGTTACATATCCATGCAAATCATAGGCTACAAATCCCATGAATATCGAAATTCTATTATAGTTGAACACCAGTCGACCTTAATTCGATATTCATTCAGTTTCCACATGAACTCCTATCGACCTCTTATCGATTGAACTCTTCAACGCGTTGTCTATTACTTCAACTTCTTCTTTTCTCGGTTGATCCACCTCGGCCTTCAAACTTCACTCCTAGTCGATCCACCTCAACTAGACTTTCACTACAAAGAATATAACAACCCAATAGTTGGTTGTCTAATCTATTTGATTCACACCTAAATTGATATTTGCTTTCTTGTTAGTGTCGTCTCTAAGTTCATGTAGGTTCCTGAAGAAACCCACTTGAAAGCTACAAACAATATTGTTATACATATCAAGGGTGCATATGAACATGGTATAAAGCATTGTAGCATGAATGTCAACTAGTTGGTTGGTTACATCAATTTTGATTGGGTTGGGGATGGAAATGATAGGAAGTGAACTTTAGATTATGTATTTCCTCTTGGTTCTAGTCACAAAGTGTTATTTTATAAGAAGCATAATGTTAAATATAGAGGTATAATTAATTCTGGCACATAGGTAGTGTGGATTTTCAATCTAATGGGTGAGCTTGGATATCCTTTTGAGAAGGAGATAATAATGTCTTGTCAAAATAAAAATGCAATATTTAATTCATTCATAAATATATTCCTTATAGTAAAATGAATCATGTGGAGTTTCATGCCCAATATTTGACTTAGTTAGTAGAGGAGAAACTTATATCTCTTATTTGTAATGGGATAGATAATCAAATTTTCAATATCTTTATAAATCCATTCACAAAATATAAGTATGTAAAACTTTGGGCTATGCTTCAGCTTTAGGATACTACAATTATGAGGGAGTGTATAGAGATAATTCCACCTCCTAAATTTCTTGAGAGTTGTGTTGATGAGGTGGTGTTAGAATAGCAAGATCTTCCTGTTGACAGGCAAAATCAACCGCTCGTCAACTGGAGGAGTGAATCCGGTCCGGGGTTGTCTAATTAACCCAAGCCATTTGGATTAATCCACTTCTACGGGTTTAGCGGCTCCATTGGCCGATCTAAGTCCTAAAGAATGTGAAAAAACAAAACTAAAGAAAATGCAATAACTTGATGAATAAAAATCGCTAAAAACTATATATTGATCTAATATATATTTACAGTTTAACTCACTAATATTTATAAAATAACTCTACTTATTATATGTATAATATATACAAATGATTCTATTTCTAATATATATGTACACAATACGAATTTTAATCTAAATCCGCAAAAATCGAATATAAATTGATTTTTTAAACAACAATGAAACTATTATTTAATCTGTTTATACTCTAGAAATGGAATATCAAAATATCTAACTGAAAACATAAATAACAGATAGTAGAAGATGTTTTAACTGCAGAAAATTTATATATTCATTAAGCTAATGAAATCAAACTAATAAACTGACCTGTTATTGTATCCAATATTTGTTCAGTGTGTAGCATCCAATCTCCCTATCTGATGAGGTAAACCCGCAACAGATCCTACAATTGCTTCTCATAAATGTGAAGCAGTAATGATTGAATTTGAATGACAAAACATATAAGAGATATAATCACAACAATCTCATAATTTCACAAGTAGCCACATTAAGATAAATCCTACTCTGAGAACTTGTGTATAAACGTTCAATAAAGGATAAAGATAAATCTCTTAATTCAAGTTTGAACAAAATGATTGTTGTGTGCTAAATCTGGAACATAAAACATGGATAATATATAAATTTTTATCATACCAATTTGTAGTAAACCACGACAGTGAAAGAAATCATAATCTAATTACAAATTGAAATAATCATGACTTGAATAAAACCACAATACGGAAAAGATAAAGTTGTGACGAGTATTATATTTCATTCAAGTCTATAAATGAAAAATCCATAGTCTTTCCCCAGGCAGAGATGATCTCATGTTTACAAAATAACATGTTTATATAGGTTCCAGGAACACAATGTTTTCTATTGATAATATGAAATATGTTCCAAAAATATGGGGGATGTATCCTCCCTGATTTTACTTGATATCAAAATACAAACAACCTAATCTATTTACTAAAAACACAAAGATGGTATGGCTGGGAGATCTCAACAGTGGTTCATATCTCCTTGAAAATCATGGGTTCCTGAAAAAAAATAAAAATGGGAAGATTTTAGATACCTTTTCAATTGTTAAATCAAGCAATTCGAATTTTTCTAACTGGCTCAGAATCTTAGGATTTTGTAGCTAGTTATAATTACAACTAAAATCATATTTTATTCAACAAACAAAACAAACTAAAAAGTAATCTATTCAAACAAATCATATATCCTAAATTGAGAGTGACAAAATCATACTAAACTTGAAAAAGATCATACCTCAAATCATGGGAATAAAACATATCAAGCAATCTTGGAGTTTACTATTGTTGTCGATGCCTCTACATTCTTAAAAATGATAGATACTGTAGTTTTTAGGTGTTTTTCCTTTGCTTGAGTTATGGATTGGATTCTATTGTTCTCGTTTGTCAACGAATCCACTTGGTCTTTCAAAGATTTAATCCAGGACTATAGTAAAGTCACATCCATATAATACTTGTCGATCCAAGATCGACATTCATCACACTGTGGTTGTAGAGAGTGTGTATTGGCACCAACAACATTAAGGGTTGGAGAATCATCCACTCAAAAGGTAGGTTTATCACAAAGTCAAATGCCAGGAAATTCGGGATTTTCCTTTAGACATGGAGGTAGGTTGCTAACATAATTGTAGGGTCTATCAGGGCAAAGTCCATATGACATTGGATCCTCTTCGGCCAGGAACCTTTCAATTTTTGAATCCGAGTCTTCACTTACCTCAATTGTGTTTTTTGTGTCTGCAAAAGGTTTTGATTTGTTTCAAGAACATCGTGAAATCAAGTGACCAACCCTTTTATTCTTTTAATTAACATCGATGCTTCCCTTTGGCTCCTTCCCTGTGGGTTTTTTAATATTTTTAGTGCAACTCTTAGGGTGCAAACCCAGTTGATTGTCAGGTTGAGTAACATCAGGGTAGGTCAAGGGTTCAATATTAGGGGCAAGATCACAGGGCAGAAGTGGTGGAGAAGAGGTTGTAGCATTCACAAGGGTTTCAACAATAACCGATTTATCAACCTGTCCCAATTCACTATTGCCAAAACCATTTCGCAAAACAAAAGCATCCCAACAATCATCTCGCAATTGCAACTAATGCACAAGGATAATTTTAATTAAACCATGATGGAATAAACTAGAATCAGACTTCTGCCTCCTAAATCATTTTCCCATCTTATACAGACTTCTAAGCAGGAAGTAGGGCATATTCAATGGGAATCCAATGAAACTCATAAGCAATCGCATGTGATATAGGAAAACCAACCCAAATCTTCCTTCACATGTAATGAATTGTTTCACAATAGAAAGAAGATCATGCCACCTAGGTTTTAAATATGAGACAACTATACCTCGTTCAAAAATAGTAATTTTCTATGAGGTGAGCATCAAAGTCCAGGGGACCTCTTAAACTTTTGCGTTCTTGAACCATTTTTGCCCGACAACTGGTAAACCCGTAGCTTGGCTTAAAAATTCTTTAGTTACCTCTAGCTGCACATCACCTATCTTTGCTCTGCAATCGTTGAAGGTCAATGCGAACTCTTGGGCAACTCTCAAATTGAAACCCTTAAATTTTTCAATGAATAAACGCCAACCGTTCCTTTCTAAATCGTCCCTGGAATTATCATATGATAACAAGGTTTGGATGCCATTGGGCTCGATCCTTAGCACTGGAGCCATGGCGAACAGAAGGGAATCAACACAGAACTTGAAGGTAGGGTTTGATAAAAAAGCACAGAGCCATAGCCCCGAGTTTCCACAAAACAATGCTATGATAGTTGAAACGGTAGGCAAAGGCGTTAATCACCATGCGTGGAAACGAAATCGTGAAGCCCAAGACCATACAGAGTAGTAATAGCATGTTGTACTTGATATGACACCTTGGCATATGGGTGCATATAAGGATTAGAACACTTGAAAATCATAGTACGCACATTCATAGCTTGATTACAAAGGTAAGTGTATCAAATAAAAATTGAATAATTAAAAGTTTTATGAATGAAAACTCCATTAATATCAATAAAAAATTAATGCATGGAGGTCTTTCACTTATGTAACCAAGGCACGTTTAGAACCAAGGAGTTATAAACAAGGAGAACAATCATGTTCATAGCAAAAATATGACAATTCAATAATAGACCATATGAACAGTTTTCCTTTAATAAAAAATCGAAACAAAGTGTCAATTCCAACTGTGAGTTTTCATGCTTACAGTCATGAAAACAAAAATTGAAAGGATGATATGTAAAAAGTGACAAGTGACAAGTGTTGTTTAGTGATAATGGTCATGACAAGTAATGAAAATTTAGAGACCCTGTGTAGGCAGCTTATAAACAATAGAAATTATATTATTGTTGCCAACAATGGTGACACACTGGGAGAAGCAGTTATCTCTACCAAATGAATGAGTTCATATTAGGATAATTAGAAAAAACATCAAATCGAAAACGACCAAAAAGTTGTCTAAACATCATAAACAATTATAATGCATTCAAGTTTCAGATTAATGTTATTTTAAAAAGACGAAAACTGATGACAATCTTAACAAAAGAGAGTCACGATATTAAAGTTAAAATCTTCAATATTGTTGACAGGGTCGTTGCTGCCAATAGGCATCCATAGCCTCGACAGGGATTTCAATTAACCCACTCCGATATCTGTATCCTATCAAGAAGTTCCAGATCAGAACGAAGGACATTTAAGGTCAAAATAGAATGCATATCTGAGAATTTTCATATACATGACATTGCTTCGCTGCCAGCGGGCCTGTTCAGTACCCCGACGAAGTTATCTTGGCATCATGCATGCATTTACCCACTACCAGTAGACCTGTTCAGTATCCCGGGGGGTTTACAAGAACTTCCCACAACTCTCTGAAGGTTTATTTACTTTTAAAGATATTTAATAGAGCAGGGTGACACTGAAAATCCTGGTTTTTGGACACATCTTAGTAAATTACAGACCTTGAGGAAATTTCTTAGCTGTCGTTCATTAAGATTTAGAAATAGTTTGTTAATAAAACCAACTTTCAAGAGTAGGGAGACATCTCTGAGTTGTTCTCTTAAGGAACAAGGACAGTGTAAAAAGAATTTTTATGGATGATTGTGAATACCTTCAGTTGCAGATTGAAATCAAGAAACACTTTTCAAACAACAAGTTATCTTTAACATGGCTGCAAACTCAGAAAAATATCACAATTGATCTTTAAACAAATTTTAGCGTTCATTTTAGAGAGAAATTTTTCTGTTCTCTTCATCTGAGGTGGCTCGTGACGCAGGAATGTGTGTTTCAAAAATAAAGACTGATAAGTATAAAGGAAAAATCAAAACAAACCAGGAAAGAAAAACAAACAGCCGACAAAACATAAAATATTTACACAGTGTACATGGGAGTGTCATCAGGCAAAATACCTTTTTAGAGCTTGGCCATTCACCGAAAAGGTGTCTGGCTGCCCTTCTAAATTCTGTAATCGGAAGGAACTGGGATCCAATTTCTCAGCAATTAAAAATTGTCCCAACAACAAGTTCTGAAACTTTGTATGCTCTCCTTTTCCCTCATGAGGTTTGTCCCATTCTAGGACAAGGTCACCTACCTCAAAATTTCTGTCAGAGGCAGAATTGGAATCAAACTAGTTTTTAACAATGAGTTGATGTTGATCCAATTTCCGTTTCGCTTGAGCACTCACTTCTTCTAATTTTAACAAAGTGTTAATTTGACTCTCCACAGGGGGACAATCTTCTTCCTATATTTTCTACAATAATTGCAGAGATGGAAGAAGGAGATGTGATGGAAGAATCGCCTCCCCGTCGTAAACGAGAAATAAAGGTGATTTACCCACATCAGTTTTAGGAGTTACTCTATCAGCCTAGATTGCGTTTAACAATGTGTTATGCCAATTTTTATGGTTTTCAGAGATCGTTCTCTTGATAATTTTGATCAGATTTTTATCAGTCAATTCTACCAAACTGTTGCCTTGGGGGTAATAGCTGGCAGAGTACTTTAATTTAATTCCTTTTTCTAGAGAGAAATCATTCATTTCAAGAGACGAAAAATAGGAAGCATTATCAAATATCAGGCATTCAAGAATACCGAAACGGGTAATAATATTTGAATTCAAGAAGGATATTACCTGGCTGCTATTTACAACTTTTAATGGGGCGGCCTCAGGCCACCTGGTGAAGTAATATGTGGTTGTTATGATATATTTATGTTGCTTCAAGGATGGCGGATTGATTGGGCCTATAATATATAGACCCCACTGTTGAAAATGGGAGTCTACCGAAACTGGTTGCAAAGGGAAAGTTGGTTTTTGTATCTGTCTGGATGTTTTTTGACAAATTACACACTTGTGACATAAAGCATGAGCATATTTAAAAAGGGTAGGCCAGTAATAACCTTCTCTTAATAATTTATGGGCAATGGTGTCTCCACCAAAATGCCCACCAACGTCTCCTACATGCAATTCCAATAAGACATTTTATGCTTCATCTTTCTCAAGACAATGCATTAGTACTCCATCAAAATTTTGACGAAAAAAAATACCATTAATCATATGAAAATAAGTAGATTTTAATCTTAGTGCTCTCATTTTTGTGGGATCAAGGTGACGAGGAGATGATCCATGTATAAGACAAAATTTTATGTCATCGTACCAGGGACTAACAAGGTTTTGTGCACAGTAGATTTGATTTTGATAATGTTGTCCAAGATTTAACATATCATTTTCCTCTTGCTGTCATACACATGAATCAACAACCAATTTGCATAACCCTTGGCCTCTTACAATTTGTGCTAGGGTGATTTATATGTCATACTCTTGCAAGGATGTGACCCAGTTTACCGTTTTTTCACCTAGCTCTTTCTGTACTAACAGATTTCTGACAACCGCGTAAGGGACAATGAATTTCATCCTAGATTTCAATAGATAAGATCAGAAGTGCTTTACTACTTTGAAAATAGAATAGGTTTGTTGATCTACTGCTGGGTAATTAAGTTCCACCCCCTTGAAGGTTAAGCTCATAAAGGCGATTGGGACTTCATTGTTTTCAGCGTTCTTTTGAGTTAGGACGACAGTGTATGAGCGGTCAGAGGCAAACGTGTAGAGGGTGAAGTCTTGCGAAAAGTCAGGGCTCATTAGCGAATGAGCATCTATTATGGCCTTTTTTATTGAATCAAAAGCTTGGCTTTCTAAAGGTCCCCAATGGTACTGTACATCCTTTTTTATTAGGTTTTGTAATGGTCTCACCATTTCTGAAAAGCTGGGGACGAATCTCGTAACAAAGTTTATCTAACCTAAGAAAGATTGCATGGAATTTTTTGACGAGGGAGGGGGCATTTTCGAAATGAATTGAGTTCTTTTCGGGTTGACAATCATCCCTTCACTTGATACAATGAATCCGAGGAGCTTACCTTGTTCTACTGCGAAGATAGATTTTTTAGGATTCAAAGAAATGTCGTACTTACGACATTGTTGTAGAACGGATCTTAAATGAGCTAGATGATATTCTTTGTTTTTTGAAAAGATAGTGGTGTCATCTAGGTAAACTACCACAGATTGATTGATTAAGCCTCGAAAAGCGATGTCCATCGCTCTCTGGAAAGTAGCACCAACATTTATGAGTCCAAAGTGCATCTTTCTATAAGCGTAGGTGCCCCATGGAGTGCGGAAGGTGGTTTTGAGTTGGTCTAGAGGAGACATCAGGACTTGGTTATACCCTGAAAAACCATCCAACAAGGATAATCTTTTAGAACTAGATACATGTTGAAGGATTTGTTCCATGGGAGGGACAGGGTAGTTGTCTTTATCAGACACTCGATTAAGATTTCGAAAATCGACACATAATTGTATTTCACCACTTTTCTTTCTGACAGGGACAAGATTAGAGACCCATTGTGTGTGCCTAACTGGGAAAATTATCTTAGCATTCATGAGTTTGTTTAATTCCTTCTTGACCATTGGTTCGAGTTTTGGGTGCATTTTCCTTAACTTTTGTTGAAAAGGTTGGGTTTGGGGTTTCATGGGGATAACGTGTTGTATGACGTTAGGATCAAAGGATTTTAGGTCATCATACATCCAAGCAATAACATCTTTTAATTCCTTAAACAACTTAATAAATGCTACTTTTTCTTGCTCAAAACACCCCACCCCTAAATTATTGCACTGTGGGTTGTCTTTAGTTCCCAAATTTACCTTTTCATGCATCAAAGAGGAGCTATTCATTTTATAGATCACTGATTTTCTGAACTTGTTGTGAAGATCATAAAATTTTTCTAATCTAACTACAGATTTTGGGATAGAGTTTACCATGTCTGATGAATATTTTGAAGATCTCGGATCTGGTATTACCGTAAAGTCACGAAGATTTTCGTCATGGGTACCTTCGTCGATCATCATGCCCTGGAACGTTTCTTCCATATGCATAAAACTTATGATTTGTTGACCATCATCGAAGACTCTCTAATTCGTGATGTTGTTTGGGACGGACGGTCTAAACAATAGTTCGACAGAAATGCATTCGGAGATAAGCCTTCTGGAGGAAAAGGTTTTGAGGCGACGTTAGCTAACAAATCATCTTCCCAATTACTCTATCTAGAAATAGAATTTATGTTAAATGTAGAGAACTTGTTCATTAAATTCCATACCTCGGTTTGGTAACTTTTAAGGTGCGGAGATAAACAGTGTATATCATTTTTTACTTGTCTAACCACGATTTTCGAATCACCAAAGACAATCAAATTTTGAATGTTCAGATCTAATGATTTTCTAAGGCCTTGCAGGAGTGCCTCATATTTTGCTGTGTTGTTTGTACATTCAAATTCTAGCTGGCAAGCAATCAGAGTCTTGTTACCTATTAGATCGATGAGCACGAAACCTGCACCAACTCCTTCCTTGGATTTTTCCCATCAAAGTACAGAGACAATATTTGATTTTCGTCGGTTGCATGTGTCTACTGAGAAGAAGTTGTTGGCTGGGTATATGTCAAAATTTCAGACTTTTGTTCTAGGTTAGTGATAGTGGAAGTTTCAGCTATGAAATTACCGAAAAAAGTATCCATCCCTTGTATTTTGGGTGAATCGGCAGAAGGAGTGAATGGTTCATTGGGATCATTTAAATCAGTCACCATGAACTTCAGATAACGTTCACGATTTACCTTGATTCTGTTGGGATTTCCATTCTCGGACAGCCACAGGTGAGACCAATCCATCGCAAAATAGCCATGTAATTGTTCTAACTAGTCTCTACTTAAAAACAAACCATAAACTTTTGGGATATCTACAACAATAATATCAATCACTTGATGAAATTTAGGATTAGATGACAATCTTATAAGCACATTTCTTAATTCACCTATCACTTTAACACTAGTTTGATCAAGCTGGATAATTTTCAAGATGGATGGTTGAAATTTGGAATTAATATTTTGATAAACAGACCAAGGCATTACGTTAGATGATGCACCTGAATCTACCATATAGTTATGTACGTTCCTATTGAAAATTTAAAAAGTTAACAAAAATGGAGGGGCATTTTTGCGAGTGTTAACAATGGAAGCTTGTTGCTTTTTACTCGTAGCATCTAAAATTGGTTTATCTACATTTGTTACATTATTTATAGGAAGGTCTCTTTTATCGTGAGGCTCGGATGTAGTTTTGGCGAAGGCCTTCTGAGGAATTTTGGGGTTGTTTTGAACACCTTTATTACTGTTCGGATTGTTCTCTACAATATTCTGCAGCATTTTTTGTAGAAGGAAAGGGAATTTTAATAATTCGTAGACAAACATGTTAGCCCTAATCTTTTTTAGATCCTCAACCAAATCATAATCCAAACTAGGGTTTACTGAATTATGTTTAGTCTCAGTTGATTTAGACTATTTTGGAGGCAAAGTCGTAGTAATTTCAGAAGAAGGCTTATTTGGTGCCTTGCTCCTAGTATTGTAAGGATGCACTGTTTCGAAATTAGCTTGAAAAATGCTATCTGAAAAAATTTCCGAAAATACTCGGAGAGGATTCATCTTCTTCTACTATCTCTTGTTCAACTACTTCTTCGGGAATTTTGGGAGGAATCAAGTTATCGTGTGCCTCTAGGATTGTTTGATTAGCAAATTGCAGGCTTTTTAGATTTAGGCCTTCAGTATTTGAATTAGGTCGGTTGGTGGGAAAAGACTTACCAAAAGGGGGTTTGTAAGGCCCTTTGCTCGAAGAATCTTCTTTAGCCATCCTTTTCAAATCTATAATTTGGTTGGACAGTTTTTGAATGACTTTCTATAGGTTTTCTAAATCTGAGCTTTCAGGTTGAGCTTTGTTTTGGGAAGGTCTAGGGAGGATTTCGATTTTCTTTTTGGAATATGAACTAGTCTCTGTCTCGTTGCTAGTAGTGTCTTTTAAACAAATAATGTCTTTCTCGATCTGACTGGCCTCTTCGAAGTCTTCTAACAACGTGGTTTTCTTGGATCTCTTTACCGAAATGGTTATGTTTTGATGTAAGGCTTTCATATAATATGTGATAATAAGATTCTCGGCAGGCATCAAATCTGTGGGGATTTGGTTCTTTAGTGTCAAGAACCTTTGATTAAAGTCTTTAATATTTTCTTTGGGGTTCATTATTAAACTAGAAATCTCCATGACTAGAAATTCAGGAGACTTTTCGTCTCCGAACTTCTCAAGGAAACATGATTCAAATTTCTCCTATGACACGATGGTGTGGGGTTGTTGGGAAAAGTACTAGGTGGAGGCATTGCCTTCAAAGGTGTAGGGAAACAATCTACAGGTTACGTCTTCATGCTCAACACTACGGAGTCTAATGGCTAACATGAACTTTTTGATGTGATCTTCAACGATCTGTTTCGAGTTCGGGTCAAATTTAGGGAGCCATTTCTCCGGGTGCTTGGGTAAAGGAAGCTGAGGCCCAGGTATGGCCACTGCATCTTGGTCGAGCCAGGGTCCGGCGAGATTGTTTGGATTGGCCATAGGTGTGGGTGGTGTCGAAGACTGGGATGAGGAACTGCCTTCATCAGAGGATTCTTCTCTAGAAGAAGAAGGAGATGAAGGAGGTGGTGATGGTTGTATACCAGATCCTCCTATTGTAGGAGTGAGGATTGGATCTGTAGGGTTTAAGGTAAGGTTAGTACCTACAAATTGTTCTCTGATATCAGAGAAATCTAATGGTTGATTCAAAGGCCGGTTTGGTTTTCTTATATGGGATAAGGCACTGTGCGTTCTTATGAGAGATTGTCGAACAATCGCTTGTATGTCACCACCGGTAGGATTTGGAGTTAATGGTTCAACTATGATCCGTAGATCGTCGTTCGATGTGGTTGTTGTTTGAGGGACAATGTTTTCATATGAACGAATTCTAGTTACTATAGGTTAGCGGGTACGTGGTGGAGGATTCCTATGACCTCCTCATTCCATTAATAGTTTTCAGGCCCTCCTTCTAGCGCCATTTGTTGACGGGCGAAATTGACCGCTCGTCAACTGGAGGAGTGAATCCGGTCCGAGGTTCTCTAATTAACCAGAGCCGTTTGGATTAATCCACTCTGATGGGTTTAGCGGCTCCGTTGACCAATCTAATTCCTAAATAAAACGAAAAAACAAAACTAAATAAAATGCAATAACTTGATGAATAACATTCGCTGAAAATTATATATTGATATAATATATATTTACAGTTTAACTCACTAATATTTATAAAATAACTCTACTTATTATATGTATAATATATACAAATGATTATGTTTCTAATATATATGTACACAATACGAATTTTAATCTAAATCCGCAAAAATCGAATATAAATTGATTTTTTAAACAACAGTGAAACTATTATTTAATCTGTTTATACTCTAGAAATGAAATATCAAACTATCTAATTGAAAACAGAAATAACAGATAGTAGAAGATGTTTTAACTGCAACACATTTATGTATTCATTAAACTAATAAACTGACATGTTGCCATATCCAATATTTGTTCAGTGTGTAGCATCCAATCTCCCTATCTGATGAGGTAAACCCGCAACAGATTCTACAATTGCTTCTCATAAATGTGAAGCAGTAATGATTGAATTCGAATGACATAACATATAAGAGATATAATCACATCAATCTCATAATTTCACAAGTAGCCACATTAAGATAAATCCTGATGTGAGAACTTGTGTATAAACATTCAATAAAGGATAAAGATAAATCTCTTAATTCAAGTTTGAACAAAATGATTGTTGTGTGTTAAATCTAGAACATAAAACATGGATAATATATAAATTTTTATCATACCAATTTGTAGTAAACCACGACAACGAAAGCAATCATAATCTAATTACAAATTGAAATAATCATGACTTGAATAAAACCACAATACAGAAAAACTAAAGCTGTGACGAGTATTATATTTCATTCAAGTCTGTAAATGAAAAATCCATAGTCTTTCCCCAGGCAGAGATGATCTCATGTTTATAAAATAACATGTTTATATAGGTTCTAGGAACACAATGTTTCCTGTTGATAATATTAAATCTGTTCCAAAAATATGGGGGATGCATCCTCCCTGATTTTACTTAATATCAAAATACAAACAACCTAATCTATTTACTAAAAACACAAAGATGGTATGGCTGGAAGATCTCAACAGTGCTTCATATCTCCTTGAAAATCATGGGTTCCTGAAAACAAATAAAAATGGGAAGATTTTAGATACCTTTTCAATTGTTAAATCAAGCAATTCGAATTTTTCTAACTGGCTATAAAATCTTACGATTTTGTAGCTAGTTATAATTACAACTACAATCATATTTTATTCAACAAACAAAACAAAATAAAGAGTAATCTATTCAAAAAAATTGTATATCCTAAATTAAGAGTGAAAAAATCATGCTAAACTTGAAAAAGGTCATACCTCAAATCATGGGATTAAAACATATCAAGCAATCTTGGAGTTTACTATTGCTGTCGTTGCCTCTACATTCTTAAAAATGACAGATCTTGTAGTCTTTAGGCGTTTTTCCTTTGCTTGAGTTATGGATTGGAGTCTACTTTTCTCGTTTGTCAATGAATCCACTTTGTCTTTCAAAGATTTAAGTCGGGACTATAGTAAAGGCACATATGTATAATACCTATCGATCCATGATCGACATTCATCACACTATGGTTGTAGAGACTGTGTATTGGCACTAACATCATTAAGGGTTGGAGAATCGTCCATGCGAAAGGTAGGTTCATCACAAATTCGAATGCCAGGAAATTCGAGATTATCCTTTAGACATGGAGGCAGGTTGCTAACATAATCATAGGGTCTGTCAAGGCAAAGTCCATATGACATTGGATCCTCTTCGACCAAGAACCTTTCAATTTATGAATCCGAGTCTTCGCTTACCTCAATTGTATTTTTTGTGTCTGCACAGGGTTTGGATTTCTTTTGAGAACATCATGAAATCAAATGACCAACCCTTTTATTCTTGTAATTAACATCGATTCTTCGCTTTGGCTCCTTCCCTGTGGGTTTTTTAACAGTTTTAGTGCAACTCTTAGGGTGAGAACCCAGTTGATTGTCAGGTTGAGTAACATCAAGGTAGGTTGAGGGTTCATGATATCCACATTTTTGGTCATCGGGATGATGTTATGATAGTGTCATGATAATAGGAAATCAACCTCTTTATTACGAACAATTTTCATGAGAAAGGTTACACTTGTCAGTTTCCAAAAAGCATAGTTTAAAAGGTAGTTCGCAGGCTACACATATATTCACCTGCGGGAATCCTTAATTCCCGTAGGCTGCCTTCAGCTTGACTGCGAACTTCTAACACTGTACTTGAAGTCAAGGTGCGGACATGTTTCTAAAGAAGGAAAATGAATGAGTTCTTGATCCTTCTAGAAAGAATCTTCTAGAAGGATGAGTTGGCTTTCGAATGGTTGGCAAAATACTGACTTTCCAGATATCTTGGGATCATTCTCTATCCAATTAACTAAGTTATCTTCTACTATATATTGAGGAGATTGCTCATGGAAAGGGTTAACAAGAACAATAATAAGAAAGACTAGAAGTAAGCTAGTAAGAGATTGATTGGAGAATCAGTGCAAGACTGTATGGAGGACTGAAGCTACAGCAGCAAAGGACAACAACAAAGTCATCTTATGTGGTTGATTTTCTTCATGCATGAGCAAGTGTGTGTGTCAGAACTAGAAGCCATCGAAAGGATATCTACGACATCAAGGCTCAGGTTGTATATTTCTCTTTCAGTTAATTTAATACATGAATATGTCTCTTTCCCATAATGATGATGTCATCTTATTACATGATTCCTTGATCACATGTATATACTAGGTATTGAATACATTAATTTTCTTGTACTTTGATTGGTTTGTGCTGTTGTGATTGGATGGCACAAGAGCATTGAAGCAGAGCAAGGAACAACAGAGATTTAAGGAAAGCGTTCATAAGGTATGTCCGCTATCCATTTCTCTTAGTTCGTTCAATAATTTAGATCTAGGGAAAGAGTAGTATTCTGTCTCGTTTTGTTCTAGATCCAGGTGCATCTAGGGAGATTGGTCTGTATCCGCACTCACGAATTTATCCGTTAACAAAATTGGTGACTCCGTTGGGGACCTATCCCTTTTGTCTTTTTGGCTTTTTGAATTTTCTGTGGCCATTTGCTTTGGTTGCCTTTTTCTCTTGATTTGTAAATATCTGAGTCCTCAGGATACCCTGAGTGACCTTCTGGGTCCAAAAGTCATTTTGATCTTTGCTTGATTTTTCAAATTTTTTAATACTTTCAGGGATTCCCGCACTGTGCCCATTAGCAACCTGCGAGAATCCTGATAGTTCGCACCTTGCTTATATACTCCAGTGCGAAAAGTTCACAATCTGCACTTAACTAGCCTGCGAGAATTTTACATTCTCGCACTGTGTCCAAGGCTTGCCTGCGGACAGATTTTGAAATTTTTTTGAAATCAAGTTTTGACTTTTGCAATAGCTCAGTAAGGTTGATTTAAGTCTTTTTGGCTCTTTGAATTACTGGCTTGCCTCTTTTTTCTTTCTTTTGCTTGTTGGACTTGATCTAGGGTTTCTAGGCTTGTTCTTGCCTTGATTACTTGACTTTCATTTCTTAACCCTTTTTGGCATTTTTCTTCTCTCTGATTACTAGAGTTGAATGTGTTATGTTGGTTAAGGATCAATGATTGATTGGAAGTTAAGATTTTGCTATTTCTCTTGTACTTGTTGGTCCAAAAGGACAATTTTCATTTGCATTGAGAAGTTTTTTTGGTTTGTTTTTGTTTTTGCTTCCATTGAAAGTTTTGGATTGGGTTATTTGATTGGATTTTTATATCTTGGTTTTTTGTTCTCATTCATTAGAGTTCTTCTTGGAAAGTGAACTGTTTGTTTTCTTTCAAGATCTTAGTTTTACCTTTGAAACATCATTGAAAATCAAGATTCTAGAGTATTGGACTTTTGAAGAAGACATTTAGAAAGTATTCAATAATAATGATTGTTTGCATTCATATCAAAAGGGAATTGAGCATTGTATTTGCATTGTCATAGTGAGATTGATTCAGGAACTGTTCCCTCTCTCCCATAACTAGGATTCATCGAATGAAAAAGATTACCATTTCATCATATCCTTGCATTGATTGGGTCAGAGTCACACATCATTGAGTTTCACTTTCGTTGCCTTTGAGTATACAACAACCATTAAAAACGTTGCGCAATATTAAAATTGATCTAGTAACTCTTTTATAGGGCTCTTTTACACCAATATTTAGCTAGGCTAGTGCTTTGGAGTAAGAAGAAAGACACACTCTCCAACGCTCAAAAACACACAATAGCATCTTGAGATAGGGAGT